>JAOTQK010000020.1:17333781-17347626 GCA_025642025.1 Rhododendron ferrugineum
TACTAAAGACCTTAAAAAAATATTTGAACCCTCTTCAAACAACAAAAGAAGCAAAACAAGAGTAAAAAATGAATTTCAGAAATTTTAAGTGAATCGAACGATTCACTGATTCGGATCACCGATTCACCGATTCGCTTACGATTCGCATCTATTTCCGATTCGGCAGCCTATTCGTATCGATTACCCACCGAATCGTATCGAATCGTACGATACGAATCGTGAATCGTACGATTCTGACAACCTGCAACTTGATTAATTAGCGATTAACCATTTCAATTTTAAGTGTTGAATTGGATTATCAAACAATCTAAATATACGAACTCAACTCCAAACTTCAATTCATGATGGAAACGGTTTTTATTGAATTTGTTCTATCCTACTAAGTTTATTTCAAATTTCAATAGTATTCATCTAACATAAGTTACATGTGTTAACTAATACTAATTCCATTAAAGATAATTAGGCCAATTTAGAACCCTAACCTGAATCGTATATACTGCACATAGTCGTCCATATGCCAATCCCTTACCCGTTTTGATTAGCTTTAACCAAACCAATCCGAACCTTAAGTCCTAATTAATTAGGGTCAAATACATGAATCTGTTGTCTCCGTTCAGTTTTATCGAGAACATCGTGTTCTGCGACATCCTGAAACTTTGGTCTTTTTGAAAGATTGCCTATAATGTCGATTTTGGTTTCCCTTGCCCTTAAGAGCTCCCATGTACCATACCATATTTCTCCTAACCACTGCATCGACCAGTATTGGATGGAAATCACTCCCTCTTGGCTGCTTAGTCCTTCACTGTATCAGAGATGGCAGTAAGTGTAACCCATTCACCGGTGTCCTCATTTTATTTTCTATTGTGCCACATCCATCTTACCCTAAATCCCTTTATTTCTTTATCACCATACTCATCCTTCTTGACATCCTTATTCCCTCTATCTTTTTTTTTTTTTTTGGGTAAGTGCTTATTAGTCACCCAAAAATCTAATCAAATTTCCACTTGTTTCCCATGAAGCGGTTGAAATTTTGCTGGTGCATAAGAAACAACTGAATCCTGGCGAAGCGGGGAACTGGAGAATTTTGATACTTGTTTGGATGGAGTCATCACTTCGATTTGAGTATAGAAGGAGTTTGTGGGAGAATGTACAGAGAGCTTCTAAGGTGGGACCGTGGGAGCCTGAAGACAGCTGCGTTGAGATACTGTATTAAATTTTTTTTCCCTAGGTGTCAGTTCAATAGAGGGTCTGATGGTGGATGCATGGAGGACGTTTGGCAAGAGAACATACAGCCCAAAATTTGAATTTTTTTAGCAAGACATGGGTAATAGCTGGTCATGGGTTGGTGGGCAGAGGGAATGGCTCCATATGGAAGGTGGGCATTTGATCATTGGCGCTACTAACAAAACAAGTTGGTTCAAAATTTGGGGGTAGAATGGGGACAGTTGAGGGTTGGACTCATCTGTGGTAGTTACTCTTCCCAAAGTCATAGAGAGACCTCGGTCTCAGAATGGTTGGATTTGTGTAACAATTTGTTAGTAGATAATAGGAAATGGGTTGCTATGGAAGGGATAAGTCTCTTAGTTGTAGGATCCTCCTATCGGGCTCTGAAGTCAAACTCTCCTAGGATCCTCTCTCCCATCGCAAAAGAAACCCACTCCTTACTAGTATAGAACGTCTTAGGCATACATTTCCCAAAATAAGCATAAGTAAAAGACCAAGTAAGACGAAATGTAGTAGTTTTCTTGTATTACATACTATCTCCTTTCCAAAATGTTTGTCCGGTCCGCAAAATGTGGACTTAAAGATAATATATTTTCTTCAAGGGAAATTGTTGAAAAGTGTTTGAATTTTTCTTTAAAAAGTTTGAACTCATTGGACCGGACAAACATTTTGGAGCGGAGGGAGTATGAATCACATATCTTTTGCATAAATTAATCCTAATGCCCTTGCGTTTCCAAATGAGGAGCTTGTATGATCCTCTGCTCCCCCGCCTCTGTTCCTGCTTTGAGCAACTGAGGTCAGGCTAATGGGACTTCTCAAGAGGCCAATTGTTTTTGAGGTCCGTGTGGTGTGCATGACTCAGTAGACCCTCACGACCAGTCCAAAAGGGGTTGGTATGGGAACGGGCGTGGCCAATCAAGGCTTTGGGGCGTCTAGTACCTAGCGTTTTCCAGCTTACAGAAGCCAATTTTGGGGGCAAAGATGATTCGTCGATCACGGTCTCTGTGTTTAGTGCAGAAGCTTTCCTTCTCTTGATTTACCGTTGATTTACAATAACTGCATAGTGGATTGTGGAGGTAAAGAAAGCTTTTAACAAAAACATCTCTCCACAACACCACCACAAGCAGTCACCACCCCTCCAATGCCACCTCCATGCTGACACCGTACCGCCATCACAAACACACATCTGCCACTAAAGTATTGTAAGGGGCAACAAATTAAAATTCTTTTGTTTTGCATTGCCACATCTCTCCAACCCCACCGGAAGCAGTCACCACCCCTCCCTTGCCACCTCCATGCCGCCACTATACCACCACCATAAACCCACATCGGCCATAAAAATATTGTATGGAGCAACCAATTAAACTTCTTTTGTCTTTGTATTAAACCATTGGTTTCAATTCAGCTCTAATTATTTTAATCAATCATGATGCAGGACAGTGAGGGAGAGAAGAGTAGAGAGGGAAAACACACAAAGGCCCCAGCCCTAACTTCAAACAACTCCTATTTTCATTAATCAAAGGCTGATAATTACAATCTAAATCATCTTATTTATAGACTAACAAAACTCAACCTAGCAACAAACTGCTCAAATCCTATCCCTATCTTTAAGCTAAACAAATCCTATCCTCCAATTAAATAAATAACTTTAATACAACAAATAACTTAACTACGAAGCACAATTATTGGACCAAAAAGATTTATTCCCACATGACTTGACCCGAGGCTTCCAAAGAGGATTACTCTGCTCCAACCAATCAAGGGCCGCGCCATTAAAACTTCTTAGTTTAAAAAATTCAACCTTGATTTTAGTTTTTAGTGTTTATTTCTGTTTTTAGTTTTTAGTTTTCATTTTTCAATTTCCAGTTCTATCAAACAACACCTTTATCCATATCTGATAATCTATAATTGGAATTAATACTTTATTTTGGATATTTGGCCTTATGATTGTAATTTTTAAGGTGCAACTAATTTAACCACTGGTTCATATTCCATAATTTTGAGTTCTTGTGATGAGGATGCACCCTTATCAAAATGCAATTCCATAGGATTGTGATAATGCTATGTTCCTTGTGTGTGTTTGTTAGTATTATCTTTTGATGTTTTTGTTTCATGGACGTCTTATTCTTGAAGTCGAAAGATTCCTTCCCTTAAGTATTTAATTTTCTTGTAGTGGGAGCTTTAAAATTTTCAGGGGTACGTCTCTCTCGCTCCCGTAGATCCAGATGTAATGGTCATGGCGGGGGTTCTTTCCATGTTCAAAATAACCTTTTTGATCGATTTGCTAGAGTCATCAAGGTTATTACATGTCTTAATTTTTTATTCTTAGCGCCATGGCTTATATATTATCTGATTGGTACAGTGCTTAATTGGTTTTTTTTTTTATTTTGCTTCTTACTATCAATACAACTTTAGTCATATGCAAATGCAATTGTAAGCTCTTTTGAAGACCCAGAGAAGATCTTAGAACAAAGTGTCCTTGAAATGAATGATGATCTTACAAAGATGCGTCAAGCTACAGCACAGGTGTGCCTCATCTTGAGTTTCTTTAACCCTTTTTTCCCTCTTACCTGTAAAAAGATCTCTATTCAATAATAATGAAAAAAAAACTTTGTTATATTGGTATCTTCTAAAAATCAGAGGAGATCTCATTGAATATTTGGCTATTGGAGTTTAGAGAGTAATCTAGAGATGCAGGGCTATTTTTTAACGTATTTTCGTTCTTTAAAGGTTCTGGCATCTCAGAAACAGTTGGAAAATAAATACAGAACTGCGCAACAGGCTTCTGAAGATTGGTAATTGCAAGCTTTAGATGGAATGCTTTAAAAGTTGTTCGCAATGCTGTTGGTTTTATCCTTTATTGGATGATAGGTATAAAAGAGCACAACTTGCTCTTGGGAAGGGAGAAGAGGATCTTGCTCGCGAAGCTCTTAAACGGCGAAAAGCTTATGCTGTAAGTCTTTCTTCTGGGAGGTTGCATAAGTAAATCTGTTATGAGGTTTTGATTTTACAGGAGAATTCTAGTGAATTCATGGGTATAAATGTTTAAGATGGTTATATGATGCATATATGTCTCGTTGATTGCATTTTTTTCTCTTTGTGTTACCTCACAGTCTCAGAACTACCTTTATGATATAGAAATGCATAACAAAAACATTTCCTGAGTTTGCATGGGGCCCGAAACACTTTTTTTTTAATCAACAACCCCAGAACGGACTCCACCACTTTCCAACCCCATCTGATTTCCTCCCAATTCAGCAAGTTGACTTTCTCTACACCTATGAAGTTTTGATCTTCTTGTAAACACCTTTGTTGGGACTGCCTCAAGTTATGATACTAAGAACCTCGACCATGTAGGCTTTTTTCGTTTCTCTTTTTTCTTCTTGTCAAATCCCATTGACAGACATCACTGTTTCTTGTGAATCTCCATGTGCACACATAGAGAGATACGATATACGTAGACACATACAGATATAAGGTGGCTTTTGTAAAACTGATTTCTCATACTGCATTACATCCAGACATGCTCTTGTGACCATGCTAGCGTGAAAGCTCTAGAACAGACTCTTAATTGTAGTTCCCAAGTAGCATTCGCCACTGGAAGAGAAAGAGTAGAAGCACACGAAGGGCTGCATCCCTGATTCTCAAAACACTCTCAATTTTATTGATAAAAGTTTGGTGATTATAACATTGTCCCTCTTACTTATAGTCTACCAACCCTTATTCAAATAGAAGGTAAAAGTAATCTAATTAACGGGAAGGTCTACAATACACACCCCTTAAAAGGGTGTACCATATGCACCTATTTTATGGTTCATTCATAACATTTTAGCGTGTTTCGTAACTTTTGTTTTAGAATTCATAACTTTTCAGCAGGACGATTCGTAACATTTTCATTATGATTCATTAAATTTTGGTGTATCTCCTAACCTTTATACAATTCGTAACTTTTTAGCCATACGATTCGTAACATTTTCTCTATAATTCATAACATTTTTGGGGGTGCATATGAGGGGTGTGTATTGTAGTCTTTCCCCTAATTAACTATTAAAAAACTCCTCTTGCTAATAAATAGGATGATAAAACTATGAAAGAGACATATTGGACCAAAAAGACTTCTGTGTATATCTGGCCATTGGTTCACTATATGAAAAGGTCGAATGATGCTGTCTCGTTTAGGTAGCCAATGTATGTCAACGGTAATGAGAGGAAGAACATCACATGATGCTGTCTCGTTTAGGTAGCCAATGTATGTCAACGGTCGAATTGATCCCCCAGGATTAGTCGAGTTGCGGTAAGCTGACCTAGACACCTGAGTTATCGAAAACCTTAAGCTTTGTGTTCGTGATCCATTCCACATGGGTGATGGCAGCGCCCATTAAAAGTGTTTAAAGGCGTGGACGGGATGGTTCTAAGGCCCAAGCCTTAATTTGGTATATGAATGGGTGAATATAGAAAAGTTCCGGCAGCTTTAAGCTTTCAAAGATTGTGTGATGCAATCGAATTATTTAGTGTGTTGCTAAAGAAGGCCTAGGTGTGATGCCTAAGGTTTTTCTAGGTGAGGCCTTGACTTCTCTTGTATCTACTGTTACAGTTCACAGCTCCAAAACACCCCTGTTAATTGTGTTTTGATCATCCTTAGCCCTGTTTCAGTCCTGTCCTACATCTATAGGTTGTTGCTAAAACCCAATTTATGCAACTTTGATGGAAAGATCAGTTCTTCATATGGTAAGTTCTTCCAATGACAATTTGCTAACTGAGACTGGTTCAGGACGGCTAGAGGATGTCAAGGATGATCTTCTTATTGAGATTGTTCCTTTCAAACCTGGATGGGATTCTTCTGGAAGGAAAATTATACCAGGGCAGAGGGTTTGGACTTGTTTCCGATTGCAAGCTGCAAATCTAGTTGGTTATTTTGTTGTAGAGGCCATTTGAGGATCGGTAAATTACAGAGGCAATTTTCGATTGCGATAGGGAGAAAGGGCAGATGGTTTTGTCTTGGTGGTTTGTCAAGATTGGTGGAACATTGTAAAGGAGACTTTTTATATTTGTTGCAAAGTACATAGAAAGTGACTTTTATTGTACTTTTTGGTGTATTTTCCCATATCTATCTTCAAAGTGCAACCGGTAGAGCTGTGTTTTGAGGGTTTGGAACATGCCTGGTTTGATTCTGTTGATTGGTTCTTGATTAGTGTTTCTATTAAGAGGAAATGAGGAAGTAAATGAAAGATCCCTGCGACTATGCCATCAGGCTGTTTTTCATTTTCTTTTTTCTGAAATATAATCATCTATGCTTTCAATTAATTGAACTTATCTTGGACCATTCAGGACAATGCAAATGGTTTGAAGGCTCAACTTGATCAGCAAAAGTCTATTGTTGATAATCTAGTCTCCAATACACGGGTAGATCTCTCTCTTTTTGGGACATGAAAACATGATACCTTTCCCCCCTCTTCTTGCTTGTGAGGCACTGAGGTTTTTCGGGGTATTTTAGTACATTATACATAGTCGGAATGGCTTAAAGTCCCTCAGCAAAGTTTAGAGTAGGGTAAACCATCAATGTCGCAAGTATGGGTAGAAAACCTGTAAACTAGTGGAGTTGTGTTTGACTGGTTCTGGTGTTGCTATTGACAGCTTCTGGAAAGCAAGATACAGGAGGCAAGGTCAAAGAAAGATACCCTAAAAGCACGGGCTCAATCTGCGAAGTTTGTTCTTAACCTCTATCGTTTATTTACTTTTAGGTCTTTAGAATGAAAAAATAGCTTAAGTAGACATTTTGCAAAACTGTGCGTTCTTACTTAGAATATCCCTTTTAGGACTGCCACCAAAGTGAGCGAAATGCTAGGGAATGTGAACACCAGTAGTGCTCTTTCAGCTTTTGAAAAGATGGAGGAAAAAGGTTAGATGTGTTGTTCTTCTGTTATTGTATTTTTCTTTCTTTTTGTTTTCTGTTTTTTATTCTGGTTGAGATCAATTCTTGCTTTCTCCCCAATGATGCACTTCATGTCCCTTCTTGTACTTGTAGAAGGGGAATTTCCGCACGTATTCTTTAGCTAGTAAACTGGTCTCTTCTCCTTTCTTTGGTCATTTTTTCTTTGGGTTGATAAAATGCTTGTTTCCCTAGCTTACCCAAGCATTAAACCTGTTCATGGATGTTCCGCTTGTGAACTTAATCTCTACGAGAAGAGCTTTCCTTGTACAAAATGTGCCTAACCATCACTCCGGGACCGTTAACCACCTCCGATGCCGACTGGGCTTACTAGGAAGACTCCACAGTAGATGACTCTTGTAAGTATTAAAGATAACATCCAGCATATTAAATAGAAGATATGCATGCAAGGCAGGAAAATAGATGTCTAGAAAAGAAAAGCCAAAAAAATTCAGATGAACTCAGAAAGGAGATATTTAGGATACTAGTTGACATTTAGCAATAAAACGGCATTGCAACTGTTTGACCCGCGAGACATGTTCTTTATGAACATGCTACCAAATGGATACTTGTTTCCTTCCATTTATTTACGTGAGTGATATTTGTGCGTGTCAGTGCAAAGTCAAACTGTTAGATAAATGTTCGTTAGGTAAGGTTTATGTTTGATATGTTATATTCAGTAATTTAATTTGGATACTCTGACGATGGTAATTACTAAACATCAAATGTGGAACATTGAATAATCTCGTGTTTGTACAAGGCATATATTGCCTTAACGCTTCTGGAGTAGCTCAGCAGAAAATATTGTGGGCCTTGCTTGCGCATCTATTTACATCTTCTTTTTCTTTCGGTGAGCAAAAAATAAATATTTGAATCCATAAGAGGAGGACATAAAGGGAACACCACCTGAATACAAAAAGATGGCTGTCAATCTAGAAAGGCCCATTCTCCAACCTTGTATGTCAAAAGCTATACAAATGTAAAAATTGGTCTAAAATGGGACAACCTTCCTTTGCATGCGAACTGTCAAAAGATTACAGAAGTGCGTTCAAGGCTATACAAACAATTCTCTATGCTGTCGAAGTGCCGCCAGTGTCTTTCTTCTGCAAAAACCACTAAGGCAGATAGGGATCATCAACCAAACGCACTTCCTCCTTTTGCCTCTACAGTAGTGCCATACCTACCGTATCACACTCCATCACCCTTGCTGTTGCACCCAAACCACACCAAACCGAGAAAGGACGTAAATTCAGAACTCTCATGCCACTGAGCAATGAAGAAGCAAGGGAGCAACTGACTCTCAATCCTCTTGCACTTACATTACCAGTTTACTAATCCCTCCGTCCCAATTTAATAGTCCCTTTTGGGAGTTCGTGCTATTTTTTTATTGATTATATCTTGTAATTTATAATGCTTTATGTGATTTTAAAAACATTGTACTATAAAAGTAATCGAGATCTATCAAACAAGATTCATTTTGGATATAAAATTCATTACCAATTTAAACATGTAACTAGTTTTTTATCCGATTAGAATAGAACGAGGGACTATTAAATTGGGACGGAGAGAGGATAATCTTATTCTACGAATCAAGTCATCCATTGTGTCGGACTGCTTTTCCACCATCTTTCCTAAAACCAATTGGTGGTAGGAAGGGTTTCAAGTAAGTCTTTTATGGCATTCTGCATCAGGGAGTGGCATTGTGTAACCAAATCCATGGGGGCATGCCGGGTCCAACAAATGGCTAGGATTAGAGGTGGCAAATGGGCGGATTTAAATGGGTCGTGGGTTGAATAAAGGCCGGTTGAATACGGGTCAATATTAGGCAAGTTGAATTTGGATGGGTCAAATATGCGCCAAGTCGTACCCAAACCCGACTTGACCCGTTTTCTTTTCTTTTCTCCCCTTTACTAATATAACGGCATAGCAATGTGTCTGAATAACCAAGCCTTTTATTTTCTTCCACTAAAACTTGCTTACAAATTCATATCTACACTTCAATTTCAACACCCAAAATCTAATTTTTGAAGCAGAAACCAAATACCTGGTGATTGGGGATTTTGATACCCACGGTTCCGTTGAGTGAGGAGGGAGGAGTGAAGACTAAATTGGATTTGGTTTTTCCCTTTTCTATCTGGACCTATCCAAATGAAGAAACAAACCCAATGTTATTTGGAACTGCCCAGAATGCACGTACCCAGAAATCAAAGAATTCCAAGAAACGACTGTTGGTTAAGGAATTTTGTCAAACACCTTGTAAGCATCACTCAGTGAATCAAATTGATCAGAATCGAATCAATTACGCATGCGATGCATGCAATCTCGATTTGAAATAAGAAGTGGGTCTCAAGGCTGCTGGAGGTGGGAGGAGAGATAGAGAAAAGGGGAGATCAATTTCCAGAGAGAGAGTGAAAGAAAAGGGGAGATCAATTCCAAGAGAGACGTCCCAATTGGGGTGAGAAGTGGGTCTCGTTTTCTTGTGTTTTTTCATCACCCTTATATTATGTATTTGATCACCCATGGTCCAAGCCATTTGTAACCCATTTTAAACCCGTATATATATGGGTTAATGTGGGTTGACCCATAATACAATATGGGTGGGTTATAAATGGGCGGATTCATGAGTTGGGTTGAAAATTGCCACCTCTAGCTAGGATCTTGCCCTACACAGCAGACAAAACAAAGTACCTTTGTTGGAGCATGACAAATACCTTTCTAAGGGGTTGAGTATCGCAACTTCCACATAACTTTAGGTAGAAGACCTCACCTGGAAAGATCAAGAGTGGATATGCTTGGTCCATCCCGGCTTCCACATAACTGTAGGTAGAAGACCTCACCTAGGAAGACTCCGAAGTGGATATGCTTCATATCAATTCATCCTCTAGTCCCAAAGCTCGACAAGCTATGAAGCATCGCAAGAATAGCCATGAACGCATCCAATTCCCAATCTTGTATCATGGGGATAAAAACTAGCCCTCTGATACATTCCTATCGTCAACCAACCTGGCTGGGAAAGCAGTCATTAGACTCCCCTCCCCACACCATCCATGTGTCCAATAGTGACCTTGACTACCATTCTCTAGCGCAAAGCTTGTTTATTACGCGAAATCCAATCCCTTCTTGAACCTTTCCAAACTCCTACTCCATTAGACACAATCACCTCTTGTGAAGTCCACCCCTCCCACTCACTCCTCTACTTCTACTCCACAACCTTCCTCCACCATTTGTCCCTCTCACATGCTCATCTTCACAACCACTTACCCGAAAAGGCTTGGATGGAATTTTCAAAGGGTTTTTTACCTCTAGGTCTAGAAAATAGAAAGTAATTCCCACCAAGTCTCCTCTAATTAATGAAATAATGAAACCCTATAAAAGTGCCTAAAACCCTAAACCCTAGGGTACCCTATGAAAGTGCCTAAACCCTAGGGTACCCTATAAATGTCTAAACCGCTAACCCTATAATAGGAAAATGCACCCTAAAACCCTTATGAAAGTGCCTAAACCTAAACCCTAGAGCTCTATGAAAGTGCCTAAACCTAAACCCTAGGGTATCCTAAACCCTAAAACCCTAAGGTGACACTTCCATTAATGGTAAATTTATTTTTGTAAAAGTGGACCTAGTGGTAATTAAGTATTCCATCTCTGCTTAATGAGAATTAAGTTTTACTTTTCTGTTCTTGGAGGTAAAAATCTCATTTTCAAACTTCCCACTCCCAAGTCTTCCTTCCTAGTAGGAGTACATACTGAATCCTAATCCGCATAATTATACTTAAACTCTTCCCCCACTCTTTCAAATCTCCTTCCCTAATAGGAGTATATACTGAATCTCAACCGGCAAATGATGTAAACTCTTCCCCCACTCCCCCTTGAAAATCTCTTTCTGACTGTCCACCTTGTCTCATATCGCGCACCCAAGCTCCTGGCACTGCTCTACCTCGTTCACTCTAGAAAAAGTATGTAAGGTTAAGAATATTTGAAACATCTGTATGGGCTATGGTATGTCTAAGAATAATCAAAATGCAAAAATATGGCATAATTTTCTTTTCATGGACAAGTTTCCAGAAAGAGCACTACTTCTATGAAGATTCTTTGTGGAGGTGTCAGATGTATAGCCGTTGCTTTTGACTGGCAATCCACACATTTAGAATATTATCTGTTCCAAAAGAGCCCGCATTAGTTTATTCATTCAAAACATATATCGTATTGCTTCCTGTTGGGATTTTTTTACTGCAATTTCCTGATAGATTGTCGAAGAGAGAAGGTTTTTGAACAGAAACAGTGAATAACACTTATATGCTAAAAAGCCTCTTTTCTAGACTTGTAGATATAATATTTTCATCGGGTTGAATTAAACAGACCAACCTAAGTTTCTTGGGATCCATTATTCCTCTTTTAAACGGGAAGTATCAGATCTTCTCAAATTTTGAAATCCCTGGGGACAAATGACATGCCAGAGATTTTGAGCTGCCTATTGTTTTGATTGTAGCATTTGATTTGAGTTTGCTGAATATTTGTCAAATTGGATACACAAATATGGAACATTGGATTATCGCAATGTCTCCATATTGGTTTTTTTCCTACTGTAGATGTAGATTTGTTAATTGCAATTGACACCTCTTCTTCATGCAAATTAAGTCATTATTTTTTCCCTTTTGTGGATGAGCTTGGCGGAACTGATAATTAGCTGATGTTGATTATGTTTTGCTCAAGGTTCTCGACTTGAAATATATATTTTTTTTATTATGAGAATTTTAGATTGCTGAGATCAAATTATTTTACTTATATTTTTGTCAAATTGAGTAAGCATTTTTATTTTGTTGGTGTAAATCTGAAACTATGATGGTGTCACTGAGAAAGTTTTTTGATTGTTTCCATTTAGTTTTGGCAATGGAGTCTCAAGCAGATGCACTTAACCAGCTAACAAGTGACGATCTTGAAGGAAAGGTAGCAGCTTACGACTTTTATAGGCTGTAATTTAATCAACAACATGCAAATAGATCTGGAATAAGGATGATTTACCTTGTGTGGATAAACCAAACTGTGAAACTTAAGTGTGTGAGGGGTTCTCTTTGCCATGGAATTGTTTACCACTTTTCCTACATTGCTTATGGCTAAGTGGCTCCAAACCAAACCAAACTCAGCCTTGTGTCCCAATCAAATGAATGTTGGTACATGAATATTTTTTTGTCATTCTGCTGTGGCAACATAATAATACTCTATATTGGTCCAACTTTACAAATCGTCTGCTTATTGTAGCACGATTTTGTCTTGGTAACGAATTTGATTCCAGGACGATGTGAAGATTAAGTTATCTGTATTACTATCACCTGAGATCTACTAGAGCGAGAGAAATGATTTAGGATCATCATCATAATCCCTTAGTACTATCCACAGTTCTTTTTTTGTTTGGTTTTGGGTAAAGTTCCATTCAAGAAAACAAGCTTACAAAGAGACAAAACCCAGAAGCTACCCACAGTTGTTGGTCGTAGTACCTGATGTTGATGGGCCCCCGTTGACAAAGTTTCAAGATCAAGTATGGCTGTACATGTTTTCAGTAACTTTCCAATCCAACATTTCTTTCTTCTGCAGTTTGCGTTGCTGGAGGGATCTTCCGTTGATGACGATCTTGCGGATTTGAAGAAAGAACTATCTGGCAGCAAAAAGGTATTCTTTGCTTAGCATCCCTTTCCCAGAAATGCTTTATGTTCTTGGTGCTAGCTTAAAGCTAAATTAACCTATGAATTTAGGAATCACTATTCACTTGTGACACGGAAGGAATAGGAGACAGGAACACACAACAATAACAATAACAGAACCCATGTAGTCCTCAATCATTGGGGGTATGGGCGGAGGAGGATTGGAGACAGACCTAACCTTTGGCAATATGCACAAAGTGGCTGCTCTCAGAATACCATTGAAATAGTGGCCCCCTATACCTGTTTTGCTGCAAAACTATGCCCCCAAATCAAAGCCAAATGGCATCAGAGAGGGCAGGCCTAGAAACCCAATTTAATTTATGTGCACATTACCATTCTTCCTTCATTGATAGTCCAGAGCATCGATATGCACACAAGATTTCTTATTTATAGGCTCACAACCTAATGTATATAAACAGTTAAAAGTGTTACTTTGACCTTTGACAGCAAGCAATTAATAAACAATATAACCTATATATTGGACCAAAAAGGCTTCCTCGCACGCCTTGGGCTTCACTTGAGGCTTCTAAAGCAGGCAACTGCACTCTAGCCAATCAAGCGCTACACCAACAATTCCTTCTTCTCTCTTTCTTTTTCAGGGGAGGGGGAATTTAACATTTCATACCAGAAAAATACAACAAACCATACCAACTCCTATGTTACATGGATCCTCATTATTGGCTGACGCATCCCTGTCAACACGACATGGGTGCGGGTTACGGACACTCCCTTTCCAGAACTGATGGTTCAAAGAGAAAGAAGACCACAGGATAAGTACCTTATAGAAGGTGAGCAGATGGTGGAAGAGCAGATCGAAGAAGAAGAAGCACCATAAGATGTTGAAAAACTTGGGCGCGAGAATTGAGACCCAAAATTAGGGTTATTTTCCTCATTACGTTAGATTTATACAAGACTAAGGAAGTAATTACACTGAGATCCTTATCTCCTAATCTAATTACACAAGGACTTAATTATACGCTAATTACACATACACCC
>JAOTQK010000020.1:17356155-17371855 GCA_025642025.1 Rhododendron ferrugineum
ATTTTTTACAGGGCCCTATAAAATAATATTCAAAAATTTATTAATATTTTTCTAGATTTTTTTGGGATCCGGAATGGAGCCAAACGCGATTGTCCCTGTACGGATCCCTGCAAACTGTCATTACTCTTAGCAGGACTGTTTGTTTTTATTGGGGAGATATGCGGACGCCCTCTGAATACTCACTTGATTAGACTTGTGGGATTCACTAGTTGTTCACAGGACCACAAATCTATTGTCCCGTGGGCCTGCAATTTTATTCCTGTTATTGGAAGAAGGTTTACTTCTTGGGTGCTACCATGAAGTTCAGCATTGTTTCCAACTTTATTGCTCCATTGCCTGTCGTCAAATTTTTTATGCCGCTTCGAAAGGTGAATTTATCTTCTTCAAATTGCCTGATTTTGATGTTTCAAAGATCAGACAGAAAAGTGTTTGCTGGTGTAGAACATTGTGACTATGATGCATGGCAAATGTTTCGAGGCAACACAAGTCGACTTTTGGAGTTGAGAGAGAGAAACTACTATGTATCTTGGATATCTTCGGGCGATCCTCAGTTTTTCAACGCGACTTGCTCCATTGTGATCTCAGTTTCTTTTACGTAATGAAGTTCGAAACTGAAAACTGTTGAGTGTGGCCGCAATTTTCCTGCTTCCAAGGTAGAAGGATTGGCATGTGTGCAAGAAATCACGGCCAGTGGTTTATACCAAGGGATTGCACTTATGTGCATCATCTGTGGCTTTGACTTGTAAGCCCGAACTCGTGCTTGCACAATCATGTGCTCATCATGCTCAGAGTAGAAACATCTTGGTAGCTCAAATCCATTTTGCCATTGCAAATCTCTAGCACTGGGGTTTAGGCCTTTTGGCTCTCAATTGTCTTTGCGGGGCATTTTAAGTAGGTTTGTTGGATTTGGAAGAACTTGGATCGTTGCAAGATATTGTTGGGAGGAACTTTTTGGTTGGTCGATTAAGGACAGTTGCAGACGCAATATTTGTGCCTGGCAGGGCCCGAACCACATATAATATAAATTGTAACAAAAAGTCCATCTCAAAGAGGTTCGAGAAAGAGACAAGGTTGTGTATGTGTAGCCGATGTTTAATGTATACATGCGACGATTTGTATGCCCGTTTGCGGCTTGATGGTCCAAAATGAGCATGGTTCAGTTGATCACCAACATCGATAGCTTTACGATATCTCTTTCCCTCCTCTTGCCTTCTTCCTAAAGGTTAACTTTGGATCCATTTCTTTAAAAAAAACTAAATGGTTCATTGGGAAATGCAGGTGTACATATAGAATCCGGAAAACACACTATTCGAATGCGCTAAAGTAGTCATGCATTTTCAAATTGTAGGTGAGTCTCATTCTTAGAGCAATTCCAACCAAGCTATATAATGCTCCAAATATCTTTATTGAGTTTTTTTTTTTGTAAATTTATCAATTTTTTCCTTCAATTTTTTTTTTTATACTTTATAGGAGAATTTTGAAGGGATTCATCGTCTTTTTTAGAGATTAGAGATACCTATGTTTTAGGTAAAATAATTACTCGATCTAGAAATCGGGGAAGCAAGACTGTTAAAAAAAAAAGATAAATAAAGGGAAAATGTTTTTTGAAAAAAAACGTAGAGAAAATTTGATAAAAAAAGTTACAACACTATTTTTTTACTATTTCTTTACTCTTTCCTCACCAGATACCAAATAGGCAAATAGTAGTACATGAGAAAATTGTTTTGATTTTTGCTACTTTTCCATTTCATTTTTCACAATTTTCAAATACACCCTCAGGCTCTGTTTGGAACTTGGACTAAGAAGTGGAAAAGAATGAAAAACAATTGAGAAAAAATAAAAATGCAAGGAACACATCAAAGTGTACATCCATTTGCACATCTTTTCTCACAAGTGATTGTGAGGTAAATATTGTGGTTTCTACCGTGATTTGTGAGAGAGATATGTAAAAATGGGAAATAGATGTAAACCTTGATGTCTCCTTAGCATTGCTCGAGAAAAAAATAAGAGGAAGAGTTAGAGAGATTGGGAGAAAAATTAAATTTGTATTTGAAAATTTCCCCTCCCTTTTTTTAAGCAAAGCTGCCAAGGAAACCGATGGGCGGTTGCCCCGACGGGCATGCGGGGCCCACTCCGGATCCCCACGAATGATTCGAGCAGTTTAATAATTTTTAAAAAAAAACTCAAAAACTGAATGAAAAAAATGAAAAATTGGATCGAGAACCTAAACGTCTAGGATCGAGCATTTACACTCTTTATTTCTTTAAAAAAAATTATTGAACGAGTCAGATCATTCATGTGAGGTCCGGGGTGGGCCGCCGTGGCCGTGGCCCGGTTTCCTATTTTCGTTTTTTAAGTTCCAAACGGAGCCGGCGCACAAAAGACATACATACGTCTGGACGGAGAGTTCAATTCAAAAACACAAAAAAGAGAGACGTACTAGAAGAGTTGGAGGTAGACGTCGACCTGAAGAAATCGGAGACGGGCGTCCAACTTTTGAAGAGATGGAGAGGGAGAGAGAGAAACACACCGGAAGAGTGAGAGAGGAGTATTTCTAGCTACTAGTTCCACTAGGGTTTAGCACTCTACTCAATGGATTCGATCTCCACTTCTTCTTCTTCAGCGTGTCCGTTGACAACCCCTCAGTGGAACCTCGATCGACCCTTCCTCACCGGACATTTTCACCAGGTCCGTCTTCGCCTCACACATACGTAGCTTCGTCTACGTCGGTATTTATTTATTCTGTTTTATACCACAAAGATGATGAGTTAAAAGGAAATTTAGTCCGAAATTGATAATGTTGCTTGCTTTATGTTACTGTGGCTTGTTTGGATAGGAAACAAAGTCATCCTCTCAAGTTGCCGCATCCAAGGGTTTTTCAACCGATTCGTTTAGGTACATGCTATACTGTACTCTATACAACGAGTTGACATTATACCCTCTCTCTTTTTTGTTCAAAATTTCCCGGCCAGTTGAGTACGGCTGATAAAAGGACCAAGAAACTCGAGTTTGAGCTCTTTTTTGTTCGCGAAAAACTTGTTCGAGTTCGGTTTGTTACGTAAACAAACTAGGCTTGAATATTTTTTAAAAGCTTATTAAGATTTCAAACCAAGTTCAAACAAGCTATTACTTGGCTCGTTTGACTTATGATGGGTAAAAAATTCAAGCTACTTGAGATGGGCTCGTGCTCGGCTCTATTAAAGCCCGTTTGTGATCGGCTTGTCTAATAAACAAGCTAATCTTGAACGTGTTTAGGACCTCGTTAAGTTTTTAAACCATGTTTGAACAACTAACTACTCGGCTCGTTTGGCTTGTTTAGCACCCACCCATTGAGTATTGTTGAGTCAAATTATTGATTTGGTATCTTGTTACTTTAATTACTTGTTACACAGTCCTGGAAACGAGAAGGCCATAGGCTCCTATCATGCTTCGGTTCAGGTATGCTTGTAAAGGAATTTCATGAGTTCTTAAATGGTATTATTCATAGACTCTTTGTTGCTCTTGTTTCTGCTGACTTGCCAATTGAAACCCTGGTTAATTATTAGTAGGTGAATGATGATTATTGTTCACATTGCTGTTGTATGTTACTGATCTATGTACTTTTCTCTTTCCTCCTCTTTTGGTGTATGCTTTTTCCATGTTAGTCTCGAGGATCACAGGCAGTGCTAGGATTTTCTGTCAGTGGTTCCGTACAAAAGAATCATTCTTTCATATTTTTTCTCTGAAGACTTTGATGAATAAGTAAATAAAATTACCGCTGTCCATTGTATGTTTTCATCTACCTGACAAATTTTAAGTGAACGTCTCAAATCACGAGTAAAAGAGAAATCTGTCTCTATAATGTATATATGTGTGCATGTATTTCTCGGTCTATCTTTTTTTTCCAGTTCTTATATTTAAGCTAAAAAATTCAAATTATAAGAGCCTTATTGCTATAGACTATGATTGAAAAGAAGTATATGGATACTTTCAATCAGAATTGTAAGTTAAGGCTACTGGGGTGTTGTTTTGATATGCAGGAACTGATCGTCATTGATGATCTTCTGTCTGCTCTAATTGGAATAGAAGGACGATACATTTCAATCAAAAGAGTCCGATCAAAGGATGATAATTTTGCCTTCCAGGTTGATGCATCTATGGATTTAGCACTTCAGGTTAGAATGCTTCCTTTGTGGTGGTGGCATGAGTTGCTATTATCTGTACCTTTTGACTTCTTGTACTTGCTGTTTTGACACGTCTATTTAATTTTATGCCTTGGTGGCAAAATATGGTTACATGTGGTGGTTGTAGTTCTAATTTTTGGAGTTCACACGAGTAAGAGAAAAGTTGAATGAGATCAGATGAATTCATTTTAAAGTTTAGTTTCATTGACCTCCCTTGAGATTTCTAACAAATGCAATTACCTCCCCTGGCCCTGAGGTTCTTGAAATGTCACTACCCTTACTTTTGAAACCATTATGAAGATCCAAAACACGTACTCGGCTCCTTCCTAATTAATCATGTGCATATTTTCCCTTTTATGTATATTTTTTGGAATTTTTAAAAGCTCTCCTCAATATAAACCTCTATCCTTCTATAAGCCTATTTGCACTAACTTTTATTAGTCCTGTTTTGTCTTTTGTATAAAACTTAGTATTTTCCATCTAGACTAACTTTTTGGGTCTTTTTCGTGTTTTTTTATGACCTTTTTTCAACTTTGGTCTACCATCTATAGGTTTATACTTTTCTGATTCCTCATCGAGACGAACTATGTGATGTAAAAACCTAGTAAGAATTAGGAGAAAACAGCCAAAAAGATTGCGCCAAAAAGTTGGCAAGAAGTTGGGCCAAAGGGGGCCTTAGATGTAGTTATGCTTCCTTGGGAAAAAAAAGTAAGGTCATCGCTCTGTTATTCTCACGGATTTGCATCCACTACTTTCTTATTATCTTTAAAGACTATAAACTAAGTGCATTTTGTGAATACAAGATTAAGTATAAATATTGTCTAATGGGTGTAATATTAGGTAAAAAGTAAAATTGTGGATTTAATTATTTAATTGAGGCCTAAGGCGAATTCTTTTAGTTGGTCATGTTTGGGATAAAATTTAAGCATAATAGTTTTTTGTCTTAGATTTTTTTTTTTTTTTTTTGGATTCTTAATATCTGATTCACTTTTCTCATTTATCTTTGATAGAGGATTTAAAGATGAGAACCGATAGATCGTAATTGAAAAAATAAAGATTAAACAAAAAATAGTAGTGGGATTAAAGCGATGGGTGGTATGGTATGCAACAGGCGGATACTAGTGGAGGATAGGAGGAAAAAAAGAAGAAATGGATACTCTTAGAGTGGCAATTTTGACATTTGATGACTAAATTTAACACTGTTAGTGGGTTAAGGAAGAAAATCTTGATTATAATTTCAGAACTAAGGGAGGTTTGTGACATTTCAGAAACCTCAATGGAGGTGCCTGGATTTGTCAGAATTCAGAAACCTCAAGGGAGGTCAGTGAAATTAACTCCAAGTTGCACTTTTGAACTCGAACTTTGTTGAGAATGGAGTTGATTTGTGAAAAAGAAGATTTAAGAAGTATTATGCCAGAGCTGCTATTCTACTTAATTTATCAAAGTTCGTAATACAATTTTGAAAATTCAATGACATCTTAATTTAATGAGGTATTGACTCAATTCGTCCGAGGACCAGATGATTGGGTTGATGCCTTTGCAGTGTTCTAAAAATCGGAATTAATCGGCTATTAATTGCTGGCGGGGCTGTCTGACTAGATCCGACTAATTACTATGCGCTTATTGATCGCCAATTACTAATTGCTATGGGCCGATTAATCGCCGATTACTAGGCCTTGAAGCTCGAAGGTGGCCGACTGGCTGACTAGCGCCTACTGTGACCTTGAAATCCCTAATGTAGTGTTTATTTATTTGATAAGTATCCCTTATGTAGTGTTGCTTAGCTAGCTTTCCCTAAATTGTTTCTACCAATCACAACCATCATTGCAGGAATCAGCGAAACGACTATTCCCTTTGTGTGAGAGCTATTTGTTGATTAATCAGTTTGTGGAGTCAAGGTCTCAGTTCAAGACTGGCCTTGTTAATCATGCTTTTGCTGCTGCACTACGGGCTCTCCTTCTAGTAGGTTTTCTGTGTTTTAAGTCATTTGCTTTACTTTCACCTGATTGAAATTCTCATTTTTCTGGTCGATCTACTTCACATGTATTCTCATGTTAGTTGAAAGAATAAAAAGTCTTAAGTTTTTTTAAGGAAATATTAGTCTCACATTGCTTGGGAGTTGGGAGTGGAATGGGTGATCACTTAATAACATGAGGGACCTCTCCACTCATTATCAATTGGCTTTAAAAAATTCACAATCCACACCCCTCGACGACACACAAGCAAAAAGGTTGCCCGATAATAGACCAAAAAGAGGCTATACGTGACAGACTTCAAATGCAGCTAAACATGAGGCCGGGAGTGGAATTGGTGATCACTCAATAACATGAGGGACCTCTCCACTCATTGCCAATTGGTTTTGAGATGTATATAAGGTTTCCACAAGAATCAATGTGGAAATCTTGTAGTAGAATTTAGGGCTTACTTTATTGCTTGGAACATGTTATGTATAATACTTCTACTAGATAGAACGAGCATTTATTTATTCTTTTCTTAAGCTGTTGTAGGTGAGTTAATTTGTGAAGGGCAATTCTTCATGTACGTAAATCATCTATGAAAACATAATTGGAGAGAATGAGCTATTGTATCTGCTCTTAATTTGCAAATTGCTTTAGTATTCATGCAGTCACTTTTTGAAGTTAATCCAGTAGCAAAGGATTGTACTGATGCTAGAAGTTGTTTTGCACTTTTGCACGTTGAGGTGAACTGTTTACGTATGATTATCTGCGATGAACATCACCTTCATTTATACATTTTTTTTTTCAGGATTACCAGGCCATGGTAGCACAACTTGAACATCAGTTTCGACTAGGGAAACTTTCTATTCAAGGATTATGGTTCTATTGTCAGGTTTGTCTTTGTCTGAGTCACGACCTTTTTTCTTATGAATCTTCCCCTAATGTCCACTTTACGAGTCATTGCAGCCGATGATGGGATCAATGCAAGCTTTGTCCGTGGTGATAAGAAAGGCTTCAGCTAATAATTTTGTGGGCTCAGCAATTCTCAACCTCTTGCAAAGCCAGGTCTAATTTTTGGTGTATTGTAGGTTCCATTGGCCAGAAGATGCCTGCAAAAGGCTCTATCCTATATACAATTCAATTTTGTTACTTGTACGTTATTTCATGTTTGTAACTGATGGTTTTCTGGTCCAGGCTAAGGCCATGGCAGGTGATCATACAGTGAGGTCATTACTGGAGAAGATGACACAGAGTGCAAGCTCTGCATATCTTGGCATACTGGAAAGGTACTTGGTATGGATCATTCCACTTAGAAGCCTACAATGGGATGTCAAAGGTTTTTGGGTCTTTGATTATGTAAAATGTGGTTGAATTATTAATGACTCACCAAAGTTATTTGGGTATAGAATTCTATGTATACTTATCAAACTTATAACTTGTAAATTAATAGCCCTATGATTTAAAGAAACTTGCGATGGATGTTTGAGTGACTGCATTGGGAGCTTTTAAGTATTTCATTATGATTGCGGTTTGTGTTGTAACATTGCAAATTTGAGCTAGTGATGGGTACTGTTCCCATAAATTTTACACCGATACACCTATACATGGTTGTGTATGAAAAAGAGCCATGAGTGCTATGTATCCTGACACTGCAATTTAAAAACCTGATCAAGAGCATCTGTGGTGTGGACCAAAACAAAAGAGCGTCCACCAGTTGTGGAAAGCTGGGCGAGCAACTTTTGCGGAGAACTGCTTCGAGTGAGGTTATGTGGGGTTGGGTTGTTGGTACTATTGTACTGATTTTCTAAGCCTTTTATTCATAGTACCTGTTTGGCTGGCTGGGTGTGCTCCTGGTATTTGATTTCCGAGGTTTTCCATGCATTGAAGATCATTCTATGGTACTGTGTGCTGTTGTTTCTTGACACTTGATGAATCATCGGCAAAACTTCAAAAAGAAAAGTAACATCTTAACTTAAAATACTGATCTTTCTTTACGAAGTCGACCTAGTCACCCTCAATAGACCAATATGCACGATCAGGTTCATCTCCCTTATTTCAGAGTCTCTGAATAGTCAGTCTGAAGTTTCTGCTAAAAAACAGACGTGTTACTCAAATGCAATGATTACATTACAATGAGTTTGTACATACTGAAATTTTGAAACGTATCAACATTTAGGTACTCCTGCAATTGTATCTTTCCCAGTTATTATCATTTTATTTACTGTAGTCGACATTATTTCCTTTTTCTCTATTAGTTTTTCGCATTGATGTAAATCTGGAACTGATTAAGTACTTATAGGTGGGTGTATGAAGGAGTGATTGATGATCCTTATGGTGAACTTTTTATTGCTGAGAACAAATCTCTTCCCAAGGTATCACTGTAAGAATAAGTACAAGTGGATCAGAATCCTGGGTAGATGCTTACATCTTTTCATTCTCAATAGGAAAGTCTGTCCCAAGATTATGATGCAAAGTATTGGCGACAACGCTATAGTCTGAAGGATGACATTCCTAGCTTCTTAGAAAATGCCGCTGGAATAATTTTGACAACAGGAAAATATTTGAATGTGATGAGAGAATGTGGACACAACGTTCAGGTTTTGTTATGATAATGTTGTTGCTTTATGGTTCACTTTTTTTTTCTCGACCTAACGAAATTATTTTTCAGTTTCTGGCGGTGTCAACTCACCCACTGACTAGCAAATTATTTTGGCAGGTCCCTGTATCAGAAAACTCAAAGTTGATGAGCTTTGGCGCAAATCATCAATATCTGGAGTGTATAAAAGCTGCTTATGAGTTTGCAAGTGGCGAGCTCTTAACTCTCGTAAAAGAAAAGGTACGGATCAGTTTTACTCAACTAAACACAATGGCACATTTTCACTCATAATTGTGGTATTTTCTGTTTGTGCCAGTGACACTAATAGAAGTTGCTTTGTTTTGTTCCCCCTATCTTATGTTGTTTTCTTTTCTGGGTGTAGTATGACCTAATGGGAAAGCTGCGTTCTATAAAGCACTATCTTCTTCTTGATCAGGTACAGATTTCCTGTAAACTATCGCGTGAATTCAACCATTTGTGATGTAGTACCTCGTTAGATTTGGAATAAACGGGCTTATTTCTGTCTCTGTGAGTCTGGCTGGGGAATGGGCTTATCTTGGAATGGGCTTATCTTCAATTGTGCATTCATGTTTATATTAATAATTTAACAGACAGTTCCTTTTTGGGGTAATGGGCAAGTGGTTGAGACTCTGACAATTGTGTTTTACTGAGGTTCCATACACAGATTGGAAACGATAATTCATGTTGTGTTTGGATGAGTTTTTGAGAATTTTTTTATGAGAGTAATGATAGGAAGTAGGGGTAATGAGTGGAGAGAGATTATTGAGAGAAATGAGAATAATGATTGGAGATAGGGGTAATGAGTTGAGAGTAATGATTGGAAGTAGGGGTAATGAGTATTTTTTGAGTTGGAATTTTTTTTTCAAAAAGGGAAACAAACAAGGCATCAGTAATTTCAGTTGGTCCTCTCACGGAAATGTTTGGGGGCCAAAAGCTGATGTTCTTTTCATATTGGACTATTGTTTGGGACTGTTTGGCTAGGCATTGATTGGCCTAATTTCCTCTGGTCAAATATAGACCTACAGACCTCATATCCTGAAGCTAAATAGTAAACAGACACTTTTAGTTTCTAGGTCTTTTTTAATGGGGACTGAATTTGGGGTTAGGTAAGAGTTTCTAGGTCCTTTTTAATGGGGACTGGATTTGGGGTTAGGTAAGAGCATTCTGGAACTCAATTTTAATTGTGTTATTATGGTTGGTCCAACAGGGTGATTTCTTGGTTCATTTCATGGATATAGCTCGGGATGAGCTCTCTAAGAAGCCTGATGAGATTTCCGTTGAGAAGTTGCAGGTTTGGTTATCTTTATTCCGTATGGGGCCTCGTGTATTCGTTCTGTGAATCAACAATGAATTGAAATTACTTGTAGCAGGGGTAACTCAGAGGTGTACTTGTATGATTTTATTATTCTTTTACTTTATGTAATTCCTTTAATAGTCTCTGCTAGACCTTGCTTTGCGCTCCACGGCAGCTGCAGCAGATCCTTGCCATGAGGACTTAACCTGTTACGTGGTTAGTGGCTGATTTTCCATTTACTTCTGATGTGAACATTGTGAAGTTAACTCGCTGACTCTTCTTCCTTCAATTTACAACTTTGCTCTCAGGAAAGATCTACTTTGATGAAAAGTTTGAGTATGCTCAAAGATCTGGATGTCAATCGGAATGTTTTTGATGGTAGTGATTTAGAAGAACCAGTGAGCATTACTGGTCTGGAAACTTTTTCTTTGAGTTATAAGGTTTGTGTTTATTTGTGATGGATCTTGTCTTTTTCATTTTTCACCTTCCTTTTTGTGTGGGGCGTTAACCCAAAGAGGTTGTCACGCGGGGTATAGCATCATGCGTCCAAAGTCTCCACCCCGAAAGACTCTGCAGTTCCAGCAACACATGGCATGACGAACTGCCCTTGGGGCTCCCAAATCCACATGTAGACACTGAGACTTCCCTCTAGATGCCCCAAGTCTGCCCCCAAGTTGCGCTGGGGTAGCAGTAGCACACTTCGTTTCCAAGATAGAGACTAGGGAGGCTGGTACTGCACACCACTTCCCACTTTATATAAGCATTATGAGCCATTTCCAAGTGACAGGAGGAAACAACAACTAAGCTTGAGGAGTCATCATCGGCAATATTCAATCAATAGTCGAATTGTGTTGCGTTAGTTGCTATGGTTTACTAATGACCTCTAGTGTACATTAGTTTAGAAAATTCTCAAATAAATACCTTCGCACCTACATGGCCGAGGTTCCAATATTTACAAAATAAAAAAAAAAAAAATCCACTAGCCACTACTAGTGTGCCGACAACCCCATTCCCCATCGCTTGCACAATGCCTCAACCCTTGTGCCATGCCCACTGATGAGAGTCGCGAGCAAGACCGCAGTCAAAGTCTCATCTCGTGACACATTTTGCCTTGAGAGAGAGAGAGAGGTGGAGAGGGGACTTAGATTGTTGCTATGAGCCTGGCAACCGCACTTGGCAACAAGGGTTCTGGTCTGATATGGCTTATCCTGGTTTTATGGCGAAGGGAAGATGAAATAGGATTTTCTTCAGTTTTCTAAATTGAATGTTTTAGTAGATGTTTTTCGTCAATAATAGGATCTCATTATGAGCCTGGCAACTGCACTTGGCAATAAGGGTTCTGGTCTGATATGGCTTATCCTGGTTTTATGGCGAAGGGATTATTGATCTCATTATGAGCCTGGCAACTGCACTTGGCAATAAGGGTTCTGGTCTGATATGGCTTATCCTGGTTTTATGGCGAAGGGAAGATGAAATAGGATTTTCTTCAGCTTTCTAAATTGAACGTTTTAGTAGGTGTTTTTTGTCAATAATAGGATCTCATTATTTTCTGTTTCAGGTTCAGTGGCCATTGTCGCTTGTGATATCAAGAAAAGCCTTGACGAAATATCAGTTAATCTTCCGCTTCCTGTTTCACTGTAAACATGTGGACCGCCAGCTTTGTGGGGCATGGCAAGTGCATCAAGTATGGAGCTAAAATGTCTTTTTAAGTTGTGGTTGAGCTCCTTGGTCGTGTAATTTTACTGCGATCTTTTTTGTAGGCTGTCCGTGCTCTTAATACTCAAGGAACTGCAATCTCTCGGTCATCATTGCTGTGTCGTAGCATGCTAAAATTTATTAGCAGCCTTCTGCACTATCTAACATTTGAGGTATGTTCTACGCTTCTGCTCCTCTTCTTCCGTATTTTTTTTTTCTCTTGGAGGAATGTTAGCAATTAAGAATACTACATTTGTAAGAAATATTTGGGTTTAAAATTTATTTTCTCAATGTTTTCAATTTTCATTTCGTCTGGGTGAGGGATTCTTCTTTTTGCAGTTGGTTTCTTTTGTTTTGGGCGGCGGAGCTTGAATGGATCTTCTGGTTGTTATATTAATTGACTTCTCGACTGTTAAATTTGCGTGTTTGCAAAGAGTGAGAATTTGGCTTAGTTATCCAAAAACTTTCGTCAAGAATTTGAATCTACTTTCAGGTACTTGAACCCAACTGGCACGTGATGCATAATAGACTTAAGACTGCCAAGAGCATAGACGAGGTATGTATGCATCTCTTAGTGGACTTCATGTATCCTAGTTGTTCAGTATCAGCAAAATAAGGAAAAGAAACAGAATACTGGGTTCATATTTGTCAGAACTAGTAGGCTGAAAAACACTCTTTTTCGGGGGTGAACTAAAGAACTTTTATAGATCAAACAAACTACAAACAAAGTCAGAAATTTGTCTGACAAGGATTTACATACTCAAAACCAACTTCTAAGAAAAAACCAGACAAGAAGGAAGAGCAAAAACTCAAGGAATCAAGGGCCAAAAACTCTCTTATGAATCCTCCAGGTAGCAGCAACAGCTAGGTTCTGAGGAGAAGCCTTAACCCATCTCCTGGATGCGTCAATCTAATAATTTTTTATCTTTCTATGAAACAGGTTATCCAATACCATGATTTTTTCCTCGAGAAATGCCTGAGGGAATGCCTGCTTCTTTTGCCTGAACTTCTGAAGGTTGGATTGTTTTTTGTGTTTCATCGTTGGATAATATGTTATTCAGCTTTCTGCTTGACGTATTGTGATTTGGAAACGGATTTGGTAACGTTCTCCTTTATTCTTTGTACAACACGTGACTGTTCCAAAGTTTCGAGATCAACTTTCCTAGATTGAAGTTGAAGCTATAGATGGACTTTGGAATGTTCCATGGAAATGCAATGGTGTATAGGGTCACTGTCACTGGGGTTATTCCTAGTTTCTTTAAAACACATTTATCTCTGGTGACTGACTGGTACAAAAAAAACCAAGTTGTTAGGTGCCCTGTACATTTTTCGTGCCCTGTACATTTTTCGTTTGTAGGCACCTTCTACTTCGTTACGTTTTGTGTAATGTTCCAAAGTTTATAAAGTTACCCTTTGTTTTTTAGTAGCTTCTTTAGATTGTAGTTGATACAACAGTTTTTAACCTAGAAACCTTTTAAGGTGACATCACTGCTATCCATTTTCCCTTTATATTGTGGTTTAGTTCTTACATTGGAAGTCTCTATGTGCAGAAGGTGGAGAGGCTGAAATCTATATGCCTTCAGTATGCAGCAGCAACTCAGTGGTTGGTTTCATCTTCCATTGACATTACCAAGATTGACACGTCCTCTGATGGTGCACTTGGGATGGAAAAGCTAAAGCAACTGAAACTAAGGAAGCCATCTCAGGCTCTGAAGGTAGACGCTGAAAATGCATCAGTAACCGACTCTATTCTGTAAGTTTGGACAATATCGTTCTCTCTCAATATCGCTCTCTCTCTCTCTCTCATTGTCGATCTCTCTCTCTCTCTCATTGTCGATCTCTCTCTCTCTCATTGTTGAAAAATCTGCAGGAAATTCGAGAGGGAATTCAATTCGGAGATTCAGAGTCTGAGGCCAATTTTGAGCAGCGGTTCTCGAGCAGAGCCATATTTAACTCATCTTGCACAGTGGATTCTCAGTGTTGGAAGGGACCAGTAAGTTTTGGCTCTTTGCTCGTTGTGCGTGGGAGTAGACAAACCTCAGATGACCAAATATTCTAGTCTTTTTGCCTTGTTTGCTTTGGCTCTATTATTTATCTAGGAGTATAGAAAAGTGTTTAATCAAGTCCTTGATTCAAGTTATGGTGATGATGTGTGACATGGCGTTCGGCTGCTTATACAAGGCATTACGGAATTTTATTCAAAACGCGAATTGGGCGTTTCACTAATGCAATGGTTAGTTTGTTGTGTACATTGCAGCACCCGACTGTTTCATTTCTTGCATCAAGCTTGTTAAAGTGTCCTAAACTTGTAGTGATCGCGTATGGAAGGAAGTGCCCGTGAAAATAGTAGAAACCAGTCAAATATTATCGTCCGTGTTGGAAAGCGGAAGCAACATACATTCATGCACTAAACAAACTCTCATCTATTGATTTAAAGCAAAGCACGAATATATAACTTATGGGGGAGAACCCCTGTCTGGGGTTGCTCCCACGCCCTCACTCTCTCTGTTTCTTTTCTCCTCACACACAAATTCACTACACTGGTGGGGGAAACCCCCTATGGAGGGTCCCTCTCTCTCTCTCTCTCTATACTCTTTTTCTCTATTACTTCCCACATATTTCTCTATACAAACACAACTATATATAGGATACAAGATAGGGAAGGAGGAGTCAGAGATTTGGATCACTCTGAATCTCCAACTCATATCACAAACACACAATCACGTAACTAGCTACATAGTCACCATGTGTTGGCTTATCCACAAAGCCTCCAAACCAAAAGTAGAAACACATGTTATTCATTCCTAAATCAAGCTTACTTTTCAACAGTCCGCTCAATTTTTTCAGTCATTAATGTTACTGTGTTAGTCACCTCCATTGCCAGCTTTGAATTTTATCACTACATTAGTCGAGTCGAGTTCATTCGAATCTTGTACAATGATCCTAAAATTGATCAAGACGTGGCGTCTCAACCATTGCGGGTGCAACTGCAGGGGTGCAGTTTACCCTTTTGCATCCTGATATCAGCCTTACTTTCATAATTCGAGCCGTTGATATTTTTAGATCTCCTCGAGATGCTTGTCTCTTCACTAAAAAAACATTATTATCGAACGTATACAAGTGCATGCCCAGAATTTCTTTTGATGTGTTACAGGGTTTCGTGCAAAATTGAATTGGAACCCAGCAAAACCCAATTTATTTCGTCATTATAGACCTGATAAGGGCATCAGTGTGTTATTTTATTTTTTTCTGTACAAGCAATATGATAGTGGTATTTGACACCATAATGAGGAACATTTAAGAAGCACTAAGGATTAGTCCGGTTGGTTGATGGGTTTGCTCACTACACAATTAACCATGATTCGATTCTTGGGGTCTGGTCACAAGAAAGAAATTTCTTGTGAATCCCTTAGTCCCGTTGTGGATGACCTGTCCTTGAGCGGACCGGAGAGAGGATTAGTCGAGGTGCGTGTAAACTGGCCCGAATACTTCTTACCGTCGACGGGAAAAAAAATGTGCAAAGGAGCGTTTGTGTATTTTACTCTTTTTTTTTAGTTTTTTTGTGTGATCCTAGTTCGAAGTCAATAAGTCAGTTGACATAGACAAATCGGAAACATATCACGCACGGATTTTATGTGGGGCCCATTACGGGTCTCACAAAAACGATCCAAACTGTTCATTAAATGTAAAACAAATTTTCAAGTGTCCTCGCGAAAAATCAGCTCAATCCAATAATTATAGCTGCTTGTTTCAATCATCTAACTTTTCATTCAAATTTCAGAATAATGAAAAGTTGGATGATTGAATCAAGCCCCTATAAGTATTTGATTGAGCTTGTTTTTTGCGTGAGTCCTTGAAAAAGTGTTTTACATTTAATAAACGGCTTAAATCATTTCTGTGAAACATTTAGTGGGCTCCATAAAAAATCTGTGTGCGATCTGTGTCGTTTTTGTTTGTGTAAATAGCACAGTTG
>JAOTQK010000020.1:17379181-17402295 GCA_025642025.1 Rhododendron ferrugineum
TCTTCTTCTTCTTCAATAACTGCTTTTCCCCTTCTCGAGCAGTCCTTCCTTTAACGTCTTGTTATTTTCATTTTTATGATTCACTCTTTTGGCACTTAATGGGTGCGGGGCCCATGAAAATAGCTGGGGTTAACTGAAATGCTATTTTGGACGTTCATTTGAGTAAGGGTATTTTTGTTCGAGATGAGAAAAATTGATCTTTTCAAAAATAATTAATGAAAGAGTTTATGGTTAGGTGTTTCAAGTTTAGATTTTCCATACAAACAAATATTAATGAAGGTGAATAAATAATCTCTATCATATGTCTGGGGCCATACGTTAACAAAATCCATAATTTAATCCCTTTCACGCGACCCCCTGCGGTCAAGAGTCAAACTGACGAAATTGTAAGGGAAAATACGCCGTATTTTTCCGAATTACTAGTAAAATCCAACAAATCTAAAAAGTCTTTGCCGTTTAACCACGAAAGGTCTCTCTCTCTCTCTCTCTCTCTCTCTTCTTTCTTCTTCTTCTTCTTCTTCTTCTTCTTCTTCGTCTTCTTTCTCTCTCTCTCTCTCTCTCTCTCTCTTACATCTTCCCCTTTCTCCCGGCATTAGGCCTTTGCCAACCTCGTACCAACCTCGTACCAACCTCGTACCAACCCCAACCGAGGCGGCAAAACAAAAAAAAAAAAATCCAATAGAAAATTGATCGAGATACAGATTCATTGGAATTGTTATACGTTTATAAGCATATATAGTATATACACATACATGTGGGTACGAGAATGATGGATCTAATGATGAGAAAAAGAATTGGGTTCGAGGCGTTGGCAGTGGGGTTGTGTTTTTTTTCTTATTTTCTGTTGGGATCAGCTAATGTCGTGTTCAATGTGAAGCACAAGTTCGAGGCGCGTGAGAGGAGGTCGTTGGCGGCTTTGAAGGCCCATGACGACCGCCGTCACGGCAGGAGCCTGGCCGCCGTCGATCTCCCTTTGGGTGGCAACGGCAGCCCCACCGATACCGCGTTAGCTCTCTCTCTCTCTACGTGTGTGTATATATATATATTTGTATGTATATGTAAACATATACTCCCTCCGTTCCGAATTGCTCGTCCCTTGTTGGAGACCGCGCATTTTGTACGCAAAAATTAATGTACTAACATGAATTTTTTTACACCAATTTAAAGAAGTCTTTTTTTTTTTTTTGAAAACAAATTTAAAGAAGGCATTGAGAAGAAAAAATTTGTGTACTTTTTTTCTATAGAAAATCTCATGGATACATTTTTATTGCCTGCAAAACGGTTCTAAAAAGGGCGAGCAATTTGGGACGGAGGGAGTATATTTTTTGCAGACGTGTACATTTATATAATTATGATGTGCATTTAATTGTGATTTTGTTCGTCCATTCATTTGTGTTATTATTATTGCCATAATTATAATTTTGTTCGTCGTTTCATTTGTGTAATTATTGCCATAATTGTAATTAATGTGACAAATACGAGTTATGGTGGCTATTTGTTCACTTGATGAGGTTATACAACTGGTTGTCCTTCGGCATTACTCTCTCCTAGGGGTGCAAACGAGCTGAGACAAGCTTTCTAGTGTTTGAGGCTCGTTTACCGAACGAGCTGAGCCTGGTAAAGAGCCTCTATAAACAAGCCAGTCTGTATAGATGACCCGATCCGAGCTTTAGAATGTTTAGCTCGGCTCGTTTACAACACGAGACTAAAATTCATGCTCGAGCCCAGCTCGATTACTAAACGATTCGAGCCAAGCCTTGGCTCGCGAGCAACTTGATTTGTTTGTAGCCATTCTCTACATATGTGGGATCCCACAAGTCCCAGATTGGGAAGCAAATGGAAATGAAAGTAATAATATATAACGTATCATGAGCTATTGTATAACTCGAGGTTAATTTTTTGAGCCACATGGTTAATGTGAAGGGTTAAGCATGTCAGTTTTTTTGAAAGGGCGAAAAAGATTTTATTAATCTTTGAAAACAAATTATAAAGATTAAAAGAATTCTAAGCATGAGGCATCACAACGAGCGAAGAGAACCCCACGCGCGGGTCGTTACAACATATACATGTAAATTTGAATAGCTATTAGGCACGTCCTAATGCAATCTAGCCTCAACTGCGCAACTCAATTGTTGAAGAATGATAAAAATACTATGTCAGCTTGTCTCTATGCCTGATGATTTGTTCAAAATTAATGACACTTGAAGAAAGTAAAACAAAACTATGAACGAAATTATCTTTCTTCAAAAGTAATGTGATTGCATCAGCAAGCCTTAAACAATTGTTATAAAATAAATGCAAACTCAATACCGGGTCTTATGGCACTGGCGGCAGTTAACAATTCAACAATGCATGTATTATAACCTAACTAAAATGTATCGACTGGGCTAAGGAAATTAAAAATAAAAAAGGGAGGTACCGATTTGGCATTTGTCAACTTTGGGGCTTCTGTGAGATTCCCTTTTTGGGGATACCAGTGTTATACTTTTATTTCTTGTTTCTTTGTATTGGAGAGTATATTTGACTCTTAGCATTGTTTTCCTTTATTTTTACCTCTTGAGGACCTAGTGTTCTCCTTAAACATCCATGCATCTCCTTTTTTCTTTTCTTTTTCCCTTCTGTTTACTTTTATATATTCTATTCTGTGTTAGGTAGCAGACAGGCAACACGTAAAAGCCTTGTTAGATCTCTATGACATGAATCCTTGGCTTTTTATCTATTTTATTCTCCTTGATTATAAAAAAGTAGACTAAGCTAAAAGACAACAGTATTCTCAGTTGAGTGGAAATGTGGAATATTGTTTCCTTTTTTATATTATTGACATCATTTAAAAGATCATATAATTGTTATGTGAAATGAAACAGAGGTTTGTTTTATTTTTTCTGTTATGTTGCATATCATCTTTTTTTCCCTTGATTTATCAATGCACTGCTGTCCATTGTGAATGATTTTCAAACACGTATGCATCTATACACATTTCTATGATGGACTTTGTATATGTGTATGCATATAGGGTTTATTTGGATTATTCGGCTGATTCTCTAGGCTCTACTACACTGAGATTGGGCTTGGGACTCCTCCAAAGGACTACTATTTGCAGGTAGATACGGGAAGTGACATTATGTGGGTGAATTGTGCTGGCTGTGAGAACTGTCCTAAAAAGAGCGACCTCGGTGTATGCCCCTTCTTTATATTGGATATGAATCTTTTTATTAAAGAATTGGAACTGTGTCATTTGTTGCTGTATTGTTAATATTCCATGATCTCTTTCATGGTTTCTAACAAATGTTAAGTTTAAAATTGTATTATCATGGTTACTGTATAACAGGTAGAACTCAGACTTTATGATCTGAAAGGCTCCACAACTGGAACATTGCTTACTTGTGACCAGGATTTTTGCATTGAGACATTCAGCCCTACTGGTTGCAAGGTTGGAGCAACGTGTCCATATCAGGTTACTTACGGAGATGGGAGCTCAAGTTTGGGATACTTTGTTAGTGATAATATACAATTGAACCGGGCTTCTGGAAACCTTCAAACCACACCAATGAATGGCAGTGTGGCATTTGGGTGAGTTCACATCTCTACTTTTGGAGTGTAGTTCAACATTATAACCAGAGTCATAGAGTAAGGTATCACCTAGAAATGAGAGATAATCTGACACTATTTGCTGTCAAAAGATGTAATGGGTAATAATTTTTAGCATACATATTGGAGCTCTCCACCTAATAGCTCAACCGTTTGAGTTGGATAAAATTTTCATTTTAGAGATCTCAAAATGTTTGTTTTACCTCATTCAATTTAACTCTATTGGCTCTTTGCCAGCCTAACACACCAAATCCAGTTTTGTTGACTGTGAGCATGTTTGTGGAAGGCACGCCCTCCATCCAATCAGGTTGACTATAGCACACCTAGCCTCGAAATGCAAGAAGTACTCGACAACCTGAATTGCATGACCTTACAAGCTTCTCGTAAAAGACGATGCAAATCTTTTGCGGTCCACTAGAACTTCTAAACCACACAAAGCAATGGTCTTGTCACGTGACTGATTAGTATTGGACCCAATGACTCGTACGCTAGGTATAGAACCGGTGAATGTATATAGACCTTTTGGAACATTTTAGTCATTTCGTCATATGAATTGAGAGAAGTTGAAGTGATTAGATGTGAATGGACCAGGAATGAAAAAAAAAAAAAGCACCATCAGTAAAAGATAAAGCTTGCACGAGTTTCTATACTTCTCAAAGTGCCGTCAAACGTTCATATGGACCACAAACCAGGGACTCATGCTATGCATCTGGAGGTCTTCTGTGGCTATTGCATGTATCTAGCAATTGTGTTAGATTGGAAGGACATGTGCTGGATTAGCCATGCTAAGGACATGTATAGGTGTGCATGCGCGCGCGCGCTTGTGTTTGTATCCATACATATATGTTAATAGATACACATCTTAGAATATGCAAAAAAAAAAAAATGCTCTTACAACTTATGCATTATTCCAAATGAGATAGCTGTTATTAGAGTTGGAAGGTCTTGTCTTGTGTCCAAGTCCTGCTGCATATGTTTGGCTGCTCATTGTGTGGATTTCCCACTACTGAGTCTGTCAACGATATGACTGATTAAGTTGCACCACACACCCTCTTGTCAAGTTAAGCTTTAAGATGAAATGGTACTGAGCTGGTTTATTCATCAAAATGTCTCTGTTCCGTTTAACATGCAGCCCGGAATTCTGCATATGTTTGTCTTGCTAAGGTCTAAATATTTAGCGCTGTGGATCTAAAATAATGCTTCTATTCCTCTTATATATAAATCTGGTCCAAGATAGGTGTGGAGCTAAACAATCAGGGCAACTTGGTACTTCTGCTCAAGCACTTGATGGCATCCTTGGTTTTGGACAAGCAAATTCTTCCATGATATCACAGATAGCATCGGCTGGAAAGGTGAAAAAAATGTTTGCTCATTGCTTGGATGGTACAAATGGAGGTGGAATCTTTGCTATTGGACAATTGGTGCAGCCAAAACTAAACTCAACTCCAATGGTCCCAAATCAGTATGTAATCTTACATCATGATTCATGCTTTACAGTGAAACTATGCAATAGTGTGGTTATTTGGTTGAGGTTTTCCTTCATTGCCTAATTTAGTGATGCAATCAAAATACCAAAGGGAATCAAAGATTCAAAGAAAGAGAGCAAAATCCCATTCAAGGGGATAAACTCCAAAGGGTAGAGAGAGAAACTATATCTCAATCAATATATTCAATATTCTTAATAATCAAAAGCTACCAAAATGAGAGACAACTTACCTATTTATAGACTCAAAACCCTACACATACTAAAGACACTAAAATGACAACAATACTCCTAAATCCTACCGCATCATACACCCCCTCTAAAGAAAACTTGTCCTCAAGTTGGACAACAAGACTCAAGACAACGAAAACATAGAACTATAGAAGTATTTATTATGCAGCTCCGAGGTAGGCATGTGGCTGCATTTCTCTGATCCACGTCACCCTCATGCAATAACCCATCTTTAATACAAGCTTTCGTTTGTGTACCTCCACCGCGTCCATCCTTATGTGCAAGTAGATCACCCACTTGGCATGCCTCTTGTGTAGAAACATATCAAAGTAATAGGCCATGACTCTTGTTCCCAACGCACACCAAGAATCAGAATCATCTAACACGAAGTGCCGAAAGTCCAACTTCACTTCATACTCAAGGCTTGCTCGAGTTAAAACCTACCCAAAGGATCTTCAAGCACCAAGTAGTCTACACCCTCTTTCGGCAACTTTGGAACTTGTTCGGGCACCACAACAACACAAACTTGTGCATCTTGCATCTCTTGTTCTACCGATAACTTGGAAGACAGGTGTTGGAAGTAATCATCAATCTCAAAGTCATAACTTTCCTCTACGTCATGACTTGCCTCCGAAACTTGCCCACTATCTTCCAAAGGTGTCAAGGAGGGCTCATTGATCGGTAGGATAAGTCCTCCTTTCTCTTCATCCTCACCAAACTCTTCTTCAAACTTGTCATATATGGGAATGCCATCTAAATCACCTCTAGCCTCATAGACTTCATGTAAGGGTTCATCAAAGATAGAAACATGAATATCCTCACTTGGATACTCATCATAGATTGGAACGTTAGTGTACTCATAATCATCATTACAACTTGGTTCTTTCACCTCATTGACAAAGAGAGCATCAAGAACGGGCTCACAAGCCTTTTCACCAACTTTCAACTCAAGAAATGGTTCTCCAAGCTTGAAGCATTTGAATACTCCATTAGGTGACGGATTTCTAGCCTCCAACATGCCGATTAAAGATTGATTTTCAGTTGGGACAACCCCTAAGGACTTGCTCTTACCAAAACTAGTCAAGGAATCGGCATTGGAATGTTGATTGAAATGTAAGAATTCCTCCATGAGCTTCCTCTTCATCTTACCCCATTCCCTAATGTTTTCTTTGTCTCTCCTTTGTCGACTAACTTTGAATTGTGTCCACCAATCCGAAGCTCTCCCCTTAAGGCAAGTAGATGCCAACTTCACCTTCTTTTCTTCGGTAACAAAACAATATTCGAACACACTATCAATGGTGTTCAACCAACCAACAAACTCTAGTGGGCTTCCACAAAACTTGGGAAGTTCATTATCAACATGGTTCACTGCTGTGTATTCAAATCCGACCAAATTTGCTCTACGCCAATGCGGAGCACCGTAACGAATTTCCAATGCAATGGAATCCTTTTTTTCGGTCGAACGTTGCAAACGCCGCACCTTGTCATACAAGGTAGCAACTTGTTCACTCAACTCTTTAATCTCATTCCTCTTACAATTTGAATTGCCATAAGTATCAATTTCATCACCAAAATCTCCCATAACTTCTCTACCTCCTCTTCATCCTCTATCTCGATAAGCCATTACCACACAAAAAATTCACTCCAAACAAGCAAATCAATCCAAAGATCATGCAACTAGTCAACTCAGCCACCGAACTCAATCAACTCAGTGACTTTCAACCCAAACTCAGTCAACTCAGTGATTTTAAACCCAAACTCAGTCAACTCGGTGCAAAAACTCAGCCAACTCTACCAAAATTGATCAAACCCAATTAACTCAACCAAAATCGACACAAATAGTGACAACCCAACATCAAACCGCAAGAAATCGAAGCAAATAGCAACAAACTAGACAAACCCAGCTGAAATTGAACACAAAAACGCAGATTCAAGTGCCAAAAGAGCAGTTCGGAAGCTTTTACCTCTATTTCGTGGGTCAAAATGGACCAATCGACTGTTTCAAGCTCAGTCGAAGGCTGTTCGAGCCTTAATCGAAGGGTTCGAACACTGTAGAGGCATTTTGCAGGTCTAGGTAACTAATCTGAGCTCCAAAATGGCTGAATCGCCTTCGAATAAGGCTGGGTCAGGGCAAAATCACCTGTTGAGGTTCGAAACAGGTAGATCTAAGCTCGTATTGTTGTATTAAGGCTCGAAAACGACTGGGTTTCTTCCGAAATGCCAAACCTAGTGCTATATGGTGCTCGACAGCTTTGATTGAAGCTTGAAAAGGTTGATTTGCAGGGTTTCGAGGCTGTACAAGTTGATTTAGATTCATACAGTTGGTTTTGGGTTCGATTTAAGTGCGAATATGGCTGGATAAGGTTGGATCGAGTGTGGGTTTTCAGGGAAATAGGGGCTCCGGCGAGGTTTTCCGGCGATATGAACGGTGGAGATCGAGCCTAGAAGCTCTGATACCAAATGATGCAATCAAAATACCAAATGGAATCAAAGATTCAAAGAAAGAGAGCAAAATCCCATTCAAGGGGATAAATCCAAAAGGGTAGAGAGAGAAACTTATCTCAATCAATATATTCAATATTCTTAATAATCAAAAGCTACCAAAATGATAGACAACTTACCTATTTATAGACTCAAAACCCAACACGTACTAAAGACACTAAAATGACAACAATACCCTTAAATCTTATTGCATCATTTAGATCATTGTAATTGTTTACATCCTTTTATGGGAAATGGAATTTTTGGATTGATTTCAGGATTTGACTTGCGTTCTATGGATGTAATACTATTTCACCTATATAGCATGTGTTTCTCTATTCTCAACTTTGATGTTTGTCGATTCCTATATTTTTCTTCTAATACAGTTTGGTTCATTGTTTCTTCTTTTATGATATTGTTCTATTCATTTACGATATTCTTGTCAATTAGTCAATGTTTAAATGCGTTTTTTTCTTGTCCTTTTCAGTTTTGATGAAATTTTATATCCTCCCCCAATCCCTTGAGATTTGCCTTAAGACCTGTTTGTTTAAAACAAATGGGCAAGGACCTCCCGTATATTCAATCTTTAGAATATTCTGCTTTTCACCAAGTTGAGCACTTAATGTCTATTTTCTGCTCATGATGAAAAAAGTAAAATGAAAAACATTTATAACCTTCAATGGAACTATCAAATGACCTGAATACCATATACTGGTGATTACAAGGACTGTTGGATTCCCTTGCTACATGTAAACTCTCTTTGTAGATATATTTTCGGTGGAAACATACCATCGTTGTCAATGTTGTCAAATATTATGTGTATCAATTTCCAATCAAACAATTAACTAGAGTGAGAAGAATTTCCATTCGTTCCTTTTGTGTTTCTCTATTTCCGTTGGGCCTATTTCCTATTAGCTTAAGCTTTAGGACAATTGGTGATTGTAATTGTATGTGAACTTTGCTTTTTGATAGTATTGGGTTCTGTGTATGCATTTGTTTTCCTTTGGCATTTTCCTTCTGCAGAATATGATTTTTAGCATTAGCATTGGCAAGATGAGGTCACCTAACAAAGGTTTTTGGATAGATTGACAAATGTTTATTGAACACTAGTATTTCCTTTCATATTTAGAACATTATCAACGTAAACCAAGTGATATTGTAGAAACTTTATATCCAACCCAAAAGCTAAAACTATTAGGTGGGGAGGTCCCAATAATATGTTAAGCGATCACTCATACCATCCCAAGCAATGTGGGTGTATTCCTTAACAGCCCCTCACGTGCAGCTGCATTTGAGGTTTGTCAAATGTAGCTTCTTTTTGGAATCTATCATCGTACAGCCTTTTTATTGGGTCTGTCATCGTGGCGTGTGAATGGCGAAATTTGGGGTGGAATGGGCCCCACTCTGATATTGTGTAGTAATTATATATCCAACCCAAAAGCGTGGATGAATGGGCCCCGCTTGATACGATGTAGTAATTTTATATCCAACTCAAAAGCGCTTTTGAGTTCATATAAAAGTTTCTGCATGGTATCATAGTTATGCTTTCGGAGGCATTTGGACAAGACTCTTTTGATTGATTGCCCCGTTGTTTGTGCCTTACGCGCCCCTTGTTTCTTTGTGATCCCTATGTTATGGATCATTTGTTTACCTCTTCATGTGCTGTTTAGGGATCGCACGTGTGGGGAATTGGCAATAAGTGGAGTGGCCACCTGGCTCATATACTAGTTTTGGAGGTTATAATTGATCAATGTGGGACAAGATCTAACAAATATGAAATTTGAAAACTCACGAGTGTGATGAATGATGAATCCCACACCTCTACTTATGGACAAAGATGGAGGAAAGAGAAAATAAAGAAGAAAACAAAAAAGATAAAGGAAAGTATAGGATGATAGGATTTCCTTGATATGCCATTATTTTGTTTTGAAAAAGTGAAAGTAAATAAGAAAACCATCACTCTTGGTATACCATTGGAAGGAAATGGCGTAAAGGAATGCCTGGCTCAAAAGTTAATGCCTTGTTTGGATGGTATTTTGAAAAAAAAAGATCCAACTCAAAAAACACTCATTACCCCTACTTCCAATCATTACTCTTATTTCTCTCCACTCTCCAATCATTATTCTCATTTCTTTCTTTATCTCTCTCCACTCATTACCCTTATATTTAATTATTACCCTAATCTCTCTCTCCACTCATTACCCAAAAAACAAATTCAAAAATTTTCGAAACACCATCCAAACAAGGCATAAATTTCCTTCAAGGAACGAAACAAGAAGACACACTCAGCTGTTCGATATATCTCTTGTTCACATCTGCCATCGTTGATTTCTATTTTTCTGAGTTAAATAGATATTAGAAAGATAGTTATCACAAACCATTTTGTCAAAGTATTATTATCTGTAGATTTCATGGACAAAAAATTGTTGGGCGTTATCTAATGAATAGCAACCTTACTCGAGGAAAACTCCTCATGTCAGTAATCTTAAAAGGGATATGGTAACTGGTGGATAACCGCGATAAATGTTCAAAACATGTATTGTTATAGGTATTTGTAGAAGTGCTTTGGAATAAGTGAAAAGGTGCATCAAGTAGGGCTGTAGGGGAGAATTTTGTAAGGGGCCAAGGGGGTTCTGTCCTCCCCCTGGAGTTTTTATGCTTACACCAACACCCCCAAAGATATAGTTTCTTTCAATTATCTCCTAAAAAAGCTACACTACCCCTAAATTTGTAAAGAACAAAGCGGCAAAGCCCCTCCTATAATCCTCAAGACAGAGGTTAGAAGGGGCCCTTTCATGTTTAGAATGTCTTTTTGTGCTCTTTTTGGATTTTTAGTTTATATTTTGTAGAAAATATGCTTTATAAAGTTAAACTTATTAGTGATGAATGATTATGTTTGGCATTATCTACTGGTGCTTGACTGAGGAGAAATATTTCGAGGTTAGGATTTAATACTTGACTACCCGCCATTGTTTAATTCTTGGATCCGCCGTTAGCGTCGAGATGTTAAATATTTTGGAAATTTTTTCTTATGAACCATCTCCTAGGGTTGGTAGTTAGCAAGACCCATCTTACAATTTTGATTGTTAAACCTAATTGTGTCAGTCAGCCTCAAGTGATATTTCTGTGGTTTCAGTTTCCTTTTATATCTGGTATGTTTTGGATGAACTTTGGATGAACTTAACTCTGCGTGGCATTATTTTAGTATTCATGTCTGCTTATTGTTCCTCAATCAGGTTTGATCTCAGCTTAAGAATCTTGTCTAAATTACAGTTCTGTCACTATCTTAGGGCACATTACAATGTAAATTTGAAGACAGTTAAGGTGGGTCGTGATCTTCTACAAATTTCCACAGATGTATTGGACAGTGATGCTGGGACATCGATGGTGATTGATAGTGGGACAACTTTGGCATATCTCACGGATGAGTTGTATAACCCATTAATAACAAAGGTATACTCCCATCTGGAAAAAGAAAAGACGGTGTGCGATGTATTTCAAAGAATTTAAACGTTGGCCTTGTCTATCAAATACTTATGTGCTTCCATTTTCCTGTAATTAGGTTTTGGCTTCACAACCTAATTTGAAATTGCATACTGTGGAGCAGCAGTTCACATGCTTTCAGTTCACTGATAAGTAAGGAAACTCACTCCGGACTTTTCTTTCTTCTTTTAGTTAAATTTTTTTGAAAATTCCGTATCTCATGAAGTTTCTAGCTTCTAGAGGTTCCCTTTCGATTTTACATTTGCTTGGTCTTCGGCATAGTTCTTTTATTTTTTTCTTCTTGATTGTGCATAGTTGTTACATAAGCATTTAGGTTGCAAAGGCCATGAAAGCCCCTTGTTGCAATAGCCTTGGGCCTCCTTTGACCGTAACCTTACATTCTCTTTCCCTTGAGGGGAAGACATTGTTAGGATATCACGATATACACCTACTTTCAGTTCTGGGTTATCGAATTGCATGATTAGTTTTTTAGAGGTGATGACTAGCACTGTATGATCGATTTGTTACTGGTGAAAGAATTCCATTTGCCAGTGTTGTGCGAGCTTACTCATCTAATTATGAATCTACTAAGAGTAGCGCTGAAAGAAAACTAAAGTGCGGCAAGAATGGAAATGAACTATGGTTCCATAAGCTATGAATTCATTTACTCACCGCAAATAACTCTGCTAATGGGCTATCATGAGACTCAAGGCTGCTTTGTCAAGTAGCTAGAGTCTTTAAGTCACACATTCTTCCTGTGTTTCCCTTCTATTCAATTCCTGAAATTAGCAGGGCAGAGAAAGGTAGCATTTCAATTCAGTTGTCCTGTAATCCATTAGCAGAGTTTATTTGATATGATAGTCTATATTTCTACCTGAACAAGCAAAATGGGGGAAAAACTTGCTGAGCTATACCAATCAAGAGGTCATGTTGGTAGTGAACTATGTAAAGGAATATTTTATGCTCATCAAACAAGTGTGTTTTTGGCATATAGTGCTTTCTGTATGTATAAGGGGTCTTCCATTGAGAAGTATTGCCTCCTGCAATGGCTCACCTATGGTAAGGGAAGCCTCTCTTTGTGGAATTGTAATCTAAATATCTTTATTTTTTCCTCTCTTGATCTTGTTCGGTCTTAGATTCAATCTTTATCCTTTTTATGAATTTATTTACTCTCTTCTGGCCACTTTCTTTTTCATAAAGTTAGCTACTCATCTATTGGTCCAGTGTCAAATATGGGATGGGTGCGCCTTTGAGCTAGGAGTGTCCACAACGCCTGGAAATCCGTACTTTCCCTTATTCCCTTAAGTCAGCATCAGACGGAGAGAATAAACGGACTCCTCGAGAGCTACTTAAGTCACTTTTTCAAGAAATCTGGATTAGATTTAAGGAATATGAAATTAATTGCTGACAAGTTTTATTTTTCACTGCATCAATTTTGGAGAGAGGAGGTTAAAGACGGATAAAGAGTTGGAATATTCGTATGTGACATTAATTTGATTTGCTGGAATTGACCCTCAGGCAGGTCTGATGGAATTTATGTTTTGCCCAACACCAATTCAAAGAGTTGGTTCCTCTGCCATCACTACAGTATCATTTATATGATACATGGCTTTTTCCTAAAGATGGATGGTAATTCAATGAAGCAATTCTGTTTAGATTGGGAGTAGCTCTCCAGTATTTCATGGTTACACATCTCTCAGTTGGATTCTTGTTAATAAAATTTATTTCTTAGAGATGCAATATGATTGATGGAGGTGATAGTAATAACTCACTGAGCATCTCGTGCTTCATAGACATTGGTTGCACGTGTAATTCTTATAAAAAGGCCGTCCTATTCGATTTCCTCTCAATCTAATACAATAGTTTGCCGTGTCCCTATGCGGACTAACTCAACCGCTTTCATGAATGAATCTCCAGTGACCGACGAGCAAAGATATTTGTTCCAAGTAACATATGAATTCAGTTACTATCTACGTAAACTCACTATAAACTGGTGATCTTCTTCGGCATGTAAATATGTATGGAGCCTCAAGGCCAGAAGTTGATGTGGTATTGATTCAATCCAACTTAAAGGTTGATGAGTTTATGTTAGTTTCATTTATTTTGTGTGGCGCAATTGAAGTTCTTGAATGTGCATGACTTTGGTCACAGGTTTTGCTTGAAAGCTATTCAGTTTATTTGGCGCATGATGATATTAAAATTGTAATATAATTTTTCCTTTCCGGATACCGTTTGCAGTGTCGATGATGGATTTCCAGCTGTCACTTTTGGTTTCGAGAATTCACTTTCCCTGACAATTTATCCTCGTGAATATCTGTTCCAAATACGTGTAAGTAATATGCTCCGCATACGTTCTACATGATCCATATCAGGGTTGTCTTTCTGGTTAATATTGAAGTAGTGTACATTTCATGCAATAAATTTTGTGATCTCACATTATTTCATGACCTGTGTGAAATGTCTCAAAGGTAGTTTCTTTTTGCGTCGCCAAGTTGTTATGGTGCTTGCAGAGAGAAACGTCTTTTACGATCACCTACTTTCCCATTATTCCATCACAACTCCATGTGAAAAACATGGAGGTATTGCTTGACGAGGGAGAAGAAAATTGCTTTTGTTTCAAAGGAAAGTCCTTGCATATAAAGTTTGGGTTAAGGGTTTAGCCCTTCTGAAGCGAGGTGCACCTCCTTGGCTTTTGCTTTTTTGGGCACGACCCATGTTCATTGGATTCAAGGGTGGGCTTCACCATCTTGCGCTCTGGAAACTCTTTGTTTGTCTCAAATAGATTTGTTATTCCTTCCCCTCTCTGTATTTGAAATCATATTCTGTGTTCAGATTGCACAAAGCAGAGTGCATGGTGGGGCCTACACCCAGTGTTATATAAGTCGCCTATGCGCTAGGCTGAACCCCAATGCCTTGATTTTAGGGTCTAGGCAGTAACTAGGCGTTTTTAATTTATTCGGCAATTAGCCGTTGATTAATTGGCTAGGGGGCGATTCGTTCGTGGGGTGTATTTCGTAAATTTAAAAATATTTTTGGGGTTTATTGTTTAATAGTAAAATTTATAGGGTGTCAAAGTGTTAATTAAAACAAATGGATGTGATATGTACATACTACGTGTCAAAGCCCTAACTTAATCGGCTTACAAACTATATGCATTATACATGATCAAAAAAAAAAATTACTATATGCATTATACATAAGTCGTACTTTTTATTAGTTACTTTAGTCTTAATTCTTTGCTTCCTAGTCTTATATCATTTCTTACTCATAACTTTGGGGCCATCTTTCAAAAACTGAAAAGACCACCTATTGCCTAGGCAGTGACTAGTTGGCACAAAGCACCCCTCTTCCACCCTATTGGCGCCTAGCGCCTTTTGGAACATTGCCTACACCTCAGTTTAGGGGTATGCTTTTGAGGGAGGTGAAGCTAACTGAAACTTCACATTGATTTGTGATTGTCTTTCAGTACTCTTGTACTCAGTAGCTCAACGTGTCTTCTTAGACTAGGAGCCTTTTTTTAGTGGGCACTTCTTTTGGGAGGTTAGGAGAGGTGACTATTCTGTGGAGACGTCCTCCACTGAAAGCCAGGGATGCCCTGTGGCGAAGCAGAGTCATTTTCATCATCATTGTTATGAACCATGACTACCACATCCACCATGTGAGCTTCACCAGCCTTGGAAGGCTTATGTGAGCTGGGGATGGTAACCGCTTCAGTGTCCACTATACTTCTAAAACTCTTGATGATGCGTGGAGGGACAAGAGAGTGTGGCGCTTAATTACATTTTGTCACATGGAAATTTGGGGGAAAGGGTGTTATCCAGGATCAAATCGACCTAATAGGTGTGTTTTCTATTTCCTTTATCATTAGGGTCTTAGGACTGCAATTAGAGCCTCTCCTGTGTTAGGGTTGTGGCCCTTTTGCGCTACCTTTTCTCATCTCTCCGTGTACTGTATCACATTATGTGCTACTGGAGCCCACGTGAGTTTCCATCTTGTTTTCTTTTATCAGCAGACTTGGAAGGAGTGACTGTGATGTGCAGGTGATTTTGGAGTGTTGAGTGATTTGAAGTACTGACAGAGTTGAACCTGAAGGCATCTCAAAGTACTATCAAGGTTTGTATGCTACAGGCAGGAAGCAGGATATGAGGATTACTACTAGAGATATACAGTGGGTTTTGTGCAATTCGATGGTGAGGGTTTTAATTGGTAAAAGGAAAAGGCTTGTGTAAATACAATCGTTACAGTGTATGTTTGCTGTATTTTCAGATTCGCTAAATAGGAGGAGTTTTAATGACGAAAGGAAAATTGAAAGGAACTAGAGGCAAGGGGATGATGAATGGTTTATGAATCTGGGGCCTGAATCTGCGTATTGGAGACACACAGTGGGTTTTTGAGCTAATGGAGCCTTCTGTGGTGAGGGTTTTGAGGGGTAAAGGAAAATGCTTATGTCAATATGATCTTTAGAGTGTATGTTTCTAGATTTCAGATTCTCTAAATAAAGGGCCAATGCAGCAGTGATTTTGTGGTTTATTTGTTAAATTGTTGGTCAACTGGCAGGGGAAGGGTTAGTACTTGGATTTGGGGAGATTGGGGCTGAAATCAAGAATGTTGTGGGGCTTTTAGCTGTCAATGTAAACCTGAGAAGAGTGTCTGCAAAATACTTGAGTCTGCAAAATACTCGATTCTGGAAAATTTTGGATGCGATTTAGTAGAACAACGGACCATTTTATTTATCCTAAATTCCTAAAATTTGGCTCAAGAAAGGACCTATCAAACCATTACAATTTAGAGTATCCTAGTTGCTAAAGCTTCTTCAAACCTGATAAAGAGCTAAAATCACAACTTTTCCAGTATGGCAACCTGTCAACTAAAGTTACCAAGATGCCCAGCAATCTGATAACGTAAACAAAAACACAAAGAAATGGAGGAGAAGAACAGGGGTCGCTAAGTTGGCAAAGCTTTAACTGTAATTCTCCCTACATCAGATTTGAACCTATTTCCAGTTAATTGACGGGGACTGTTCTACCACTGTGCTGGGGACGTCGACTCCCATTACGACCACCTAAGACTGAGGAAAGTGAGGTCATCACTCTTATTCACGTACACCTAACTGAAAGATTACCATAGCTAGTCCCTGTGCGGCCGGAGACCTCGAGGACAAGGAAACAGCAATCAACCATCCATTCTCGAGATTACATTGATCCACTCTACTGGGCACAAACATGCCATTGGTAATGATTTTACTATTGTACGGACAACCAAGGCTGGAGCTGTTATTGCCAAAAACAAGGGACCTACTTCTCATCCTAGGAAGGCTCTGTATTTGTCAACCATGATGATGTTGGATCTGGAAAGAGGCTGCGATGGTGGTTCTTGGAGGAAGTGAAGGAGAAAGAGCCGTCAAGAGAAAACTATGAGACAGAGGGAGAGGTGGGATCTCGAACCTAAGCTCTGAAGGATATCGATTTTCTTCCCTATGAGTTGTCGTTCCAATAAGAATGCTAGTCCTTAGTGTTCATTTGTTAGGATATGAATACATTGCGATAATATTATATCATAATCTATACTCAAGTAGAATATAACAAATTAAGATACGGAGTGCCTCTACATAGATGGATTAAAGGGTTCCATCAGCATGCATGCAGTAGGGATTAAACCTAAAAAAGAAAATTCAATTATGAGTTGGGTGCTTTAACAGAACGGCCATGGATGCTTAATACTCGTAGATGGTGAATAACTAATTTCAATTGAAAGGAAATCTGCAGTCCAAATCAATCAAATTAGCATTTGTTTGGGAGGGGTCAAAGAAAAAAAGACATGAATTAAGATTCTGGATTTTAGAATTGAGAGAGAGATTGAGCATAATCAAGAATTCTCAATTTGGTACCAAATTGGTGCAGAACATGGAGGGAGAAGAGGGAGAGAAGAACGACCCTAGGGCCAAGGCTCAAAACACGATACACTCTATAATTCATTATTAAACCTTGAGCAATTGATTGACTACAGCCTCTTGTTTATGGCGTTGTACAATGACCTCTTATTTAGGAAACTAAAACTATGAATAGAACTGCTAATTATACTATAATTCTTACTCCATGCTAAAGTTGTTGCACGTTCTGAATTGAGCTCCATGTTGTGCACCAGGTTGCTCCATCGGCACGTTACCTAGCATTATTTTCCATTGTGACCACTAAGTTGATACGAATAAAAAAGGCAAATGCCATTTAAATGCCCTACCTGTGCCAGAATATTTTCCAGATCCTGATGACCATGTCACGCTTACAGTTAATCTAGGCTGGTGATTTTGATGACACATATCATTTTGGTATACGCAGCAAGTAGGTTTTTCTAACCAGTCATGAATGATGTATCTTTACCCTGGTTTGTCATCCTCGTCCATGGTGTTGTATCACCTAGAATGGTTACTTACTGTTTGTAGCATATTTCTGTTGTCAATCACATTCCGATGTTTGGTTCTTATACTTTCTAAAGGTCTTTTTACTCTGTGTATTCTTCTGATCACCAACATTGCAGGATGATGTCTGGTGTGTTGGCTGGCAGAACAGTGGGACATCAAAGGATGGAAAGGAAATGAACCTTTTGGGAGGTAGAATTCGAAAATTTACTTATCGATTATGTTTCTTGTATAATTTGCATTGAGAGCCTTTTATAAATTTGAACTCTGTTATTCAAGTTTTTAGTCAATTTGTTTTTCGTCATGCTGCAGCTCTTGCGTGTTTCCTAAAGTCTATTTCAATTGGTCATCTACAAGCTATATCCACGTCATTTCTAACCCAATCTGTCTCTTATGTTCCTGCAGCAATATTCTAGAGACTTTTTGTCTTGTCAAACTAAGCTGAAAGGCCTGAGACATTTTTCAAATTAGGGAAAAAATATTTTTTTACATATCTCCAACAGTTGCTGATACTTAAAACTGCCCTCTTCTTGCTTAGGATTCTTCGTGCTGATTATTTGTTGTCATTTGCTTATATGGTCAGTCAAAGGTTCTGTCCTGATACGCCTTTAGGCTTTTCAGTTTTTTAGTTTTTTCATCTCTTTAGGCTTTTCTCGCTTGTAGAACATGAGAGTTGAACTATATGTCTCCTAGCAATGGTTTTCATTACTAAATCATGCGACTTTTGGTTCATTTATCATGTTCCCAGCATCTTTATTGTTTATTTCTGGTTTTCTTATATTCCATCTTTCTCCTTTACGCCTTGTCGCTCATTCGTTGTACCATCCTCTACTATGTAGCACCGACACTCCACCGGGGGTGACGTACCGGTGTCGGACACTGACACGCACCGGACACGAGGCCCACTCGTGTCGGACCAGAAGTGTCCTGTTATTTTGGGCAATATTTGGAGTCCGACACTTTTGGGACACTTCGGGGGTAAAAATACAAATATGAGAACTTTTAAAATGGATCTAAGTGTAATTAAAACTATCCCAGCCTTAAAAAGATAACGTAGTACATTACACTCTCAGACGACTCTGATCGACGACGCAATACAGAGAAGAAGACTGATCGACGATGACTCAATCCAGGTAAGTTCGCCTCTCTCTCTCTCTCGCCTCTCACTCTTGTCTCTCTCTCTCGCCTCACTCTTGCCTCTCTCTCTCTCTCTCGCCTCTCTCTCTCTCCTGTGCTCGTCTCACTCTCGCCTCTCTCTCTTGTGCTTTTCTGATCTTCTCTCTCTCTGTATGTTCAGTTGTTCAGTTGTTCACAGTTCACTCTTTCTTTCTCTCTCTGTGATTAGATTTAGGGTTTAGAATTGATGATCAAATTTAGGGTTTAGTATTGACTTATCCCTTTTATCTTATTTGAATTTTTTTTATTCTTGATATATATATATATAGACGTGTCCCCAAACGTGTCGTGTCCCCCATTTTCTGAAAATTTACGTGTCGGGGTGTCGGTGTCGTGTCCGCGTCCCGTGTCCGTGCTACATAGATCCTCTACTACATTTAGTTTTCTGGGGATGGCCGGATGGGTTTCCTAATCACCATTTCCTAACTCCTTGTAATTTGAAGCACCATGAATTGATTAGCAACGTATAAGTACTCATTATGACCTTTTCTAGTTGTTGTGGTTGCATCTGTTGATTTCGCCAAACTTTCTCAGTGAAGATGACCTCTGATGGATTCTTTTGATCTGGATAGAGTATTGCTCACTAGGTTGATTATAGTCTTGGGTTGTTTAGGCATTTAGCTTGAACTTCCCTGACCTGGATGGTTGAAAGAGAGAAGTCGAGTATGGGTTTCATATAGGGAGCTTTCAAGGCTTGTGTTATATGGGTGGAAACTCAAATCATAAGTAATATAATTTGACTTGGTTTCTGAAATGATGGGGTCTATACGAAAAGACTCTGCTCCATCAGGTATCTGAGCTGACCCCAAATCAACGTGTCTTCGAGTTTTGAGTTGTAAAAAAAAAGTGTCATTTCCACCAGTGTGAGAGTATGGAGCATTAACATTAGCTTCTTTCAAGAAGCTTCTGGGAGTGTACTACAAAATAATTCGTTGTAGGCCATGTACAAAATAATTCGTCATTAGTTCACTAAACTCTTATATTTCAAGCACAAACTCCTTAAAATTTTTGATGAGACGTCAAGGACAAACTCCTTTTAATTTTTGCCAATATTCTGGTGTCGCTGTTTGCAATCCTTCTCTAATCATTTGCCACAAATGTACTTGATAAATGCAGTCTGAATATAGCAAGCTTATTGATTACATGCAGAATGTTAATTTTCTTTTTAGCAAGGAAAAACGGGTATTTGTCAATGCATTGATTGATGTGGTTGTTACAATCAAATGCAGATATGGTTCTATCAAGTAAGCTGGTATTGTATGATCTCGAAAATCAGACTATTGGGTGGACTGAATACAACTGTGAGTATGGCGTACATGCAGTTACTTTCATGTTTTTGGTTGGATCAGAAATTACTCTTTCTTCTTTCTTAAGTTGCTACATTGGAAATCTTTCCGTCTTTATCATCATTTATGTTCAAGTTATAAAAAGAGGCGTCAAAGTGTAGTTGTCCTTGAGTACCTCGAAGTATCTGACTCACTGTACATCTCTCATCCCTTTTAAGTTGAAGAATATTCTAGAGGGGTTGGATGTCTTACATGCGCTGGCAACAAGCTTGCTTTATGAAAATGAAAATGAGACTAATGGGTGGACTGAAGAGAATGTTGTTGTCTGTCAGTTTCATAAGGCAATAGTATTGCCTGTGAGTTTCATACTCTTCCTTTTTTCCTTTGCGTGGTATGGCACTTCTATGCGCAAATTATTTTTGGGCAATAAATGAAGGCCTTTTCCCCTCAGATACTAGTTTTTCTGTGTTCCTTTGATATGCTATTCTTCCAAGAATGAGTCTTATCTGCTTGCACTGTTTGTGATGTCCTATCATTTCAGTTGAGATAAGCGTTAACACTAGAACAACAAGTGTATAATTTGGGTCGTCTTTCTCTTGGTTTTTTAGCTATTAGAAAATGATTTCCTGTGGATGTATTGCTATACGCATGAAATATGTGGTTGTGTACTTTCATGACATGCAAGCTTATAAGGAAAGCATTTTGTTCGTTTGGAAGTCAAACACACACCACCATCCGTTTGTCTAGGAAAACGCTTCAAAGAATTATGTCTTGAAACATGGATGAATTTTCTAGGTGATTTCTAAGACAATATAACCATCTCCAGCTGCTCAAGTGCAACCATACAAATTACAATGCGAGGGATTGTGTATGAACCTTATGTGATCACATTGATGCTTTCACATAACAGGGGTAGTGTTGCAAACATCTTCACCACGGAATCTTTAGCACCTCTGCATAGCTTTCAGTTGGCATCTGGCCATCAAATCAAATCTGAATATCACATCTTCCTGTTTGTCTTTGGCTGAAACAAATATCGTCTTCACCGTACTACTTCATGCATACCTGTAGTAAAAAAACATTACGAGGAACTATTGAGTTGGTTTTCGCGATTGATTTCAGGTTCTTCTAGTGTCAAAGTGAAGGATGAACAAAGTGGAGCTGAGTATCTTATTGGGCCCCACGATCTTTCTTCATTTTGCAGTCGGAATACAGGATGGTCTGTAACATTATTTTTTCTAGTGGCTATCCTGCACAATTACATGTGATGAGATTGCTGGACAAGTAGAATGGCATCGATTGATTTTCGCGTTCTATAGTCGGTATAATGAAAATGTGTGCTCCATCATATGATTCTTTGATGTCTCAGTGTTATCTGACTCTGTTGTTGTTCTTTACTCCCATACTAGGGCTACGTTAAAGCCCATGAACTTAGGGAACGTCTCAACTTACTCCATAGTGCCTTTTTGTGCTTGCTTTGGCTCCCCTTATAGGCAATTGTCAGTTGTAAATTCTATAGAGGGAAACATTTTAGACGCCATTCTGCAGTGGAATTTTTGCTTGACATTCTTATGCTATGTTCAGATTTTAATTTGTAGAGAGCGAAGAAAATGTGAGGGAAAAGCTTGCGAAACATTTAAGCCATAGCGCTAATTTATTTTAAAGCCTTTTTTGGCTGGGCATGGTAAGCGAGAAGAAAACTATTTTGTTGATCATGGAAAATGGAATGCACGCGTAGATTTTTTCCGTGTTCAGTTTTCTAGATTATTTTCGTGCGAATCATGGCATATATGGCCTTGGTGGTTATGGTACTGATGTAGGACAGATTTGGAATAAGGCTAAGTATGATCAAACACAAGAAAAAAGGCACCTTTTTTGGGTTGTGAATAGTAGACGTGAATCGTAATTTGTAAGAAGGAGATGAAGAGTTAGAGAGGATTGGTCTAGGCATCACACCTAGAAAACCCAAGACATCACATCTAGAAAACCCAAGGCATCACACTTTGGGGCTCTTTAGCATCACATCAAAGAGATGATTGCATCACACAATCAAAGAGCTTTAAAGTTACTCAATTTTTCATTCATTCAATCATGATTTGGCATAAGGCTTACAATTTTATTTATACCCATTTCAACTTGACTCTAGAACTGTCCAACATAAATAACTTTCAACTAACTTTAGACTTCCAATGACACATTGAACATAGACTCTCGTACTCATTAATGACATGAAAAAATCAAATGACTCTTTGATCAACTAAAATGGACTCTTTGACTACATTAATGACATGGAAAACCAAAAAACTCTAAAGGCTTCAACTAGAAATTAAATAGACATTTTGACTTGACTACAACTCAGAAGACACTTTAAGAATCTAGCCCATGTCTAGCCATATCCCAAGCGGACCATTGGGCAATCATTACTCTCCAAGACCAAATAATTGTTAAATTACCGTAATGCGCCTGGCCACCTTTTCTGAACCGCATCAAGTACATTGTAGGTCATGTTAATATGTGAATCCATTCTGAATTGCGGGAGTTAGGGTAAATTAAAATGTATTTTGCTTTGTTGGGATACAATTCCAAACCTTTTCCCTTCTACCTTTATTTTCTCGTTGAAGGTTTCTTAAATCAAAATAAACAGAAAAAATACTCATTGTTTGAACCTTTCTTTTTATCAGCCAAGAAAAAGGCCCAGTTCTCCCAAAATTTTTGGTCTAATGTTTATTTCGGTACTTTTTAGTTTTTGAAATTTTTTGTTTAGTTTTTCGTTGTAATTTTTAGAATTAAATCATTCGTCTCCACGAGAAAGATTATAAAAATGTGAAACGAAGTTGAAAAAGTTTTACATAAGACAGCACTCAAGATTAAATATATATATATATATGTATATCGCTAATTTCTCGCTGGCACCCTTAAAATCACATTCTGCACACATTGAACGGTTCGGATCATAAAAATTTGATCGGGA
>JAOTQK010000020.1:17449512-17476237 GCA_025642025.1 Rhododendron ferrugineum
TCTGTTATATCATTAATACAGCAGAATATTGCCACAAAACGGTGAGTTGGTTTTTGGAAGTATAGCGTTTCTCAGTGGTTTGGTTCATGTCATTAGATTGCATGAGCTAATTGGGACTATATCCCAGCTAATGCTGGTTAAAATTATGGCCAATACAGATCATGCTTTTGATGAGGTCTAATATCGATGCTGTACTAAGAAGCATGGACACTTGAAAGAAGTTGAAGTGTCTGCATCTGACACTTGTTGGACACGTGTCCGATACTCTTTTTTCCGTGTCCATAATCAAGAAACAAAAATTCTTAATTTGGATCCGACACTCTTTCTGCAACATGTCCGATACTTGTCAGGTGTCTATGACTATGTAATGAATGAACTAAAACGTGATCGACACTTCCTAGAAACTTGGGAACATGTGATTATCAAAATATTAGAACTCGACATATCTTTCTTATACAAGTTGGAAAAAGGTCATCACACGTTCTCAAAATTACGTGCTATGGAAACCAATATAGGCATAAAATATATAATTTCATAACAAAAGCACTGTCACGAGTAATAAGTCGTAGCCGTGTTCATGCCCTATTTTGTAAGGATTTCTGGAATGCCGTGACCATGTGAATTCTTCGTAGATGTATCATATGTATTTTTAAACTCGGAACGTAAACTTGTGGGAATGTATAGGCAGAACCTTTAATCTGATATACTTAATTCATAGTATCCCTAACTTGTCCATGTCCTTTTTAGAAAAATAATGTATCTGAGTGTCGTCTCGTGTCTGTATCCTTACTTTTAAGTTGTATCCTCCAGCTCTTAATCAGTAACTCTTTTTTTTTTTGGTGACAGGCTGGTGAATTGGCTGAAAATGTATCCAAAATAATAGACCCTCAACTAGTGGATGCGGTGGATATGTCTGAAGTGCAGGTGAGCACTTTAAATTATCTTTCTTGGTAATTTACCAGTTATTTAATGCGAACCATCTATATTTGCAGGATGAATTTTCAGCTGTCATCACGAAAGCATTGGTAACATTGGTGCATGGCCTGGAGACGAAATTTGATGCTGAAATGGCTGCAATGACACGTATTCCGTGGGCTACACTTGAAAGTGTTGGTGACCAATCAGCGTAAGATGCAACATTTTGGTTGCTTATAACTTTACTAGTGCATGGCATCTTATCACATTCTTGTGCTTTTTCTTGCAGGTATATCAACAGCATTAATACGATCCTTACCAGTAGTATTCCTGTCCTTGGACGTCTTCTTTCTCCTATCTACTTCCAGTTCTTCTTAGACAAGGTGATCATGTAATTAATAGTAACCCTAAATATACATATTAGCTGTTTAAAGTCATAAATCCTACTAAGGGCTATGTTGTCTGAAAATGTACATATGTTTGTATTTTTTTATTCTCTTTGATGGTCAATTTGACTTGCGAGTTCCCTTCAAATCCTCCCTCATGCGCATCATGCTCACTAGGAAGCAGTTGCCGCATGCAGGCTATCCTACTCAGTCATATCTATTTCGTTCCAACTTCTTGGGTAGAACTCTACACCCAAAACTAGCTCTTGAGGTAAGGGTGTCCCCTTGATAATATGCAGAACAATAGTTTCACACCCTGTGTAGGACTTCCTATGAAGCATGTGTATGGGTACGAGTAAGAGTATGGGTACCAGTACGATACAGGTACATCGATGCAACAAAGCCTAGAAAAAGTAGGGTATGGGTATGGCTGGAGGATGGCTATAATGGAAGTTTCTTATAATTTAGAGTAATGCATGTAATGTAATAGTTCATATAATACAGAAAATAGTTGAATGACTTGGGTGGTTAAGAATCCATAGTGAAAACTATACTTTGACGTCAATCTAATGTGCAAACCAAAGTTTAGACATTACTAAAGAACCTATAGACAGAAGTTTTCTTGTACAAGGATGCTATGCATAGAACAAAAGTCTTGTAAGTTAGCTTCTGGTAGATATAAAATAGAACACTATTTTGGGTGTTAAAGCATCCAACTCAAAACCAATGGGCAATAAGTGGAGAGGCTTCCCAAGCTTATGTACTAGTTTTGTAGGTTATAATTTACCAATGTGGGACAAGCTCAAACATTGGGAATGGTACGTCTTGGGTATGGGGGTGGGGGGTACTTATGGGAATTTTGTTAAGTATTTTCACATAATTGGTACTCATGTGGAAGTGCCATTGCATGGTACCAGGTTCCAGTATGTTATTGGTGCGCGGCATGGTTTAGAAGTACCCATGCTTAAAGGGACTTTGCTTCATACTATCATCTTTCTTTCAATATGTCATCTTTGTGCAACAATGATGCTCATAGTTCTTTGTTGGAGTTTCTTATCAATCAAGTAGAGTTTCACAGTCAAATCACTTTTGAGGTTACCACTAGGCCAATTTGCTCATATCTGAATTTTTTTTGCAGCTTGCATCGTCTCTTGGTCCACGCTTCTACCTGAATATTTTCAAGTGCAAGCAAATATCAGAAACAGGAGCCCAACAAGTAATGATGACCTTGATATTTTTTTGTTCCAATAAAATGTGTTTGCCTTCTGTGAAGAATCACTAGTGTTTGTAGCCATAATTTTTTTTGGCATCGTAGCCATACTTGAAAGGCATATGTTTGCATAAATACCAAGGTAGAAGGATGTTACGAGAGGCACACCCTTGAAGTTGAAATTCCATGCAGTTCTAACCTTCTTCTGATGAGCTGTTAAAAAATAAATAAATTTGCCGTTCAAAACAAAACTTTCTTCTGATGATGCCCAAGCCTGGCCCTTTTAAAACCAAAGGACCATTCTAATGATGGACAGGTTGCATTCGTGCTTAAGCTTGTTCCCTGGAGTGTTATCCTTTCTTAGAAAGAGAGAAATGGCTGTGATTCAGAAAAAATGGCCAGCACTCTTCAGAATATATGTATCTGCTGTCGAGGCCCCATCTCGAATGAAAATATGTGCCTCACACCAACATTTGCTAGATTATGAAGTGGTTAAAAGTTAATTCCTAACTCATTTAAACTTTTTGCTTTGAGATTACAGAGACTGCAGTCATGTATTGAGATTTGCTGGAATTCATATGTGAAGTACTTCTATGCCATTTTGCCTTTGATTTACTGTTTGACAATTTATTGGGAAGAGTAACAGTATTCTTCAGAAATACTTTGTAAACTTATGGATGAATCTTGGTTTCCTCGAACTTTTAATGCTATAAGCGGGGAAACTTTAACTATATGCATTGTGAAATGCTGCTTCCCTTCCCATTGATGCTTTTCATTCTGATGGAATTTGATTTTCCCAAATATTGTTGTGAGGGAAGGCGTTATCCTGTTTTTTTCACCATAGATGTTTTACACTTTAAAATTATTTGTGCCTTGTTTGGTAGTTGCCTAGTAGGAAACTATATAATATGCATGTTTCAGTCTAAAGATATTTTGTCCCACACCTGTAATCCATTATGTGCTTAACAGTAGTAAGTTCTGCCAGGAAATAACTGCTGTAAATTAGCATGGTTGATTTAAATTAAATTGCATGATGCTTTTGCAGATGTTGTTGGACACTCAGGCTATAAAGACCATTCTTCTGGATATTCCCCCCCTTGGAAGACAGGTGAGTTCATCCTCGTGAACAATATGAACTCTTTAGTATGATCAAAGTGATATCCTGGTTTTCTCTTGGCCCTTCCCTGGGTTTATTACTATAATCTATAGATTTTTGATTGGAAGCGCATGCTTTTCTGGCTGTATCGTTAATTGAGCCGCAATTTTGAATGGCATGTTAGACTAGATTCCAGCTCTAATGCGACCTTTTTGGAACTGGTTGGGTGATCGATAAGGTCTTAATTTTAATAGGTGCAAATGTGCAAGCAGAAACATTTCCATTTGTTTTCATTGGTAATAACTGAAACAAAACACTAGGAATTACAGAACCTCAATCAAATCACGCTGAACATAGGGGAACAGACCCAAAGATATCTTTCTAGTGCTTCTGTTGCTTCCTCTCACGAGGCTCCTATCCATCGGTATTTCAATTTTCCAGAAGCCTTGATGTAGACGGACTAATGATTGATCTCATTGTTAGCTATCCTTAAATGTGCTTCGTTGAGACAGGAAAATGAAACACATCTTGGGGACTTGAGTGGTTGAAATCTAAGTCTTTGACTTGTGCAGGTACATGATTTGTTGTGCCCACACTGGTAATGGATATTCCCTAGGTCTAAGGACTAAGTGACGTTGCAAGTATTTTGTGTGGCTAATCACTAATGCTTTTAACTAGACCTTGATGAACTTAGGATTGTCTACTTGTATTACTAAAAACTTGTATTAAATATTTTTGTTTTTAACTTTTTAAAGTCACTGAAAAATATTACTTGAGATGCTTTTGACACTCCTGCGTCTTTTTTTTGTGTGTGTGTGTGTGGCAATTTTACATTTCCCAGATTTCTAATCCATTTGAATACCCGCTTCTGTTTTCAATCCGCCCAGGGAAAAATAGAAAACTTCAACCAAAGTATGATACATCTAGGTGATTTTCAGTTTTAGTATTAAAACTGAAGCTAAGTGGCACAGTTCAAGTTTACAACAAAGATGAGAGAGTTGACTATGAGGAGGAAATAAGTCTTGGATTTTTTATTTTTTATTTTATTTTTTTGTGCTTTAGAGATATATGAACTTTGAATTTAGTAGAATAACAGAAGAAGGGATCAGAGACTGATTCAGAATAGCGGTGATCTGTGTGTGCGTGCGCGTTTTATGTGTTTTACCTTGAGCAATTTTTTTTTTTACTTTTCTCTTAGTTTGTGCAATTATTTGAGTGTCCACTGAGGAGTTTACTGTCCCTTTACAAACATCTTATACTAGAAGTTTGTATCTCTGAAGACAAACTAGTCGTCCAGATTTTCAGGTTATGCTTATCGTTGCACCTCGTTTATGACATTGTTTAATTTCTCTGGACAGACATCAGGAGCTTCTAACTACTCAAAATTTGTTAGCCGTGAGATGAGTAAAGCTGAAGCTCTCTTGAAGGTAAGTGGTTAGTTTTGTTTAGGGTAAGTGGTTAGTTTTGTTTAGGGTTGTTGCTTCTGGAAAGTTACAATTTACATGTTCGTTGACTTCAATATACAGGTTATACTATCCCCTATTGACTCTGTGGCTGATACGTATCGTGCACTGCTTCCTGAGGGAACACCTTCAGAGTTCCAGCGGATTCTGGAGCTTAAGGTTGTATCAAAATTATTATCTTGTTACTTCGTGTTTTTGCTACCACCTGACTTGGCTTCCAAGTACTTCATATGCTCCTATAAATATCCTGAAATCAGATCAACGCTGTTAATATATCCAGTTGACTTTCCTTAGATTCTTATGTGGTGACAGTATTACTTGATAACAATGCCAATGCATATTTGTTTGCACATTATTTGCAATTCTGTATGCATTATCTGCTCAAGCTGGACATGGGATCCATACAAGACTTTGTCCCGGCTTTAATTGGGCCTCCTTTTGGTGGACGATGAGATTGGTCTCTCAGATTAGTCAGTTTTCATTGGTAAGGATACAGAAAAAACATTTGATGAAATCGTACTCATTACTATTGTTAGAATTAATCCCACATCGCTCATTTAAGTCACCCAAGCTTAGTTAATAAATTCTAGAGGTTACTCCACCTATTGCCAATTGGTTTTAGGTTGGAACCCTCCAAGAAATCTAACATGGTATCAGAGCTAGGTCTTGGGTGGCCTCACCTCGCGTGATCAAGTCTCCATCACCTGAGTCAATCACCTCATCTCATCAATTCATACCTCCACGTGCATCCGGGCTGCACGTGAGGGGTTGCCCGAGTCAAAAAATTTATGGTTTCCTCAATTTGTACCTCCACGTGCATCCGGGCTGCACGTGAGGGGGAGTGTTAGAATTAATCCCAACATGTTAAAGTATCCAACTCCAAACCAATTGGCAAAGAGTGGAGAGGCCGTCCAGGCTTATATACTAGTTTTGAAGGAGATAATTAACCAATGTGGGACAAATCCCAACACTCCCCCGCACGTGCGACCCCTGACTCGCACGTGGAGAGGTAAACAAAGGATCCATAACACTTGGATCACAACAAACGGTGCACTTATGGCACAAACAAGGGGGAACAAATTCTCCGAAACCCTAGCTCTAATACCATGTTAAAGTATCCAACTCCAAACCAATTGGCAAAGAGTGGAAAGGTCGTCTAGGCTTATATACTAGTTTTGAAGGAGATAATTAACCAATGTGGGACAAATCCCAATAACTATTATCATCGAATAAGCTATCTATCTTATACGGATCCTCCATTTTAGGTGAAGCACCCATGTTGACTCAACACGACACGGGGGTGGGTGCAGGGATATGTACCAAACACGGCATTTCAAAGACATTTATTGTTCATTTCCGTTGCTTGGGAAGTTGTGGCATGCATTAAGTGCCATGATTTAGTAATTTTTGGGCTGTAGTCAAGTAAGGGAAGTCCAATAAGGCTCATGAGTTGACAACAAATTTCATTATCAGGTGTATTCTCGTACTCATCAACATTTGATCCATATCTACATATCCTCCATTTCTGGGTTTGAGATGGCTAACCGTTAGATGTACACCGGCACCCAATGTCCTCGGCCGATTTCATTTAACATAGCAAATAAGATGGCTAAAAGCCTAAATGATATCTAACAATAAGGTTCTCTACTGATTGTTGTTGAAACTGCTTCCCACTTTGATTTTGATTTCACTTGTTAGAACTAATGCAATCTAATGTGTAGGTGTCTTTGCCATTGGTTGTCCTTGTGCATTTTTTCTGATGGGTTATTTCACCTCAAACTTCTTCTACTTGATTAGATTTGTTTCCTTGGATGACAAACCCAGTTTGTTTGCTGCCATTTTCATCATGGTTTCATTTCGACCTTACTTAGCAAAGTTTTGTCCTAAGACTCCTCACTATTGGGGATAGCTACGTAGAAAATGTTTCACTCGTCCTACTCTTTTTAGGGGCATAACTTGAGACTAGAATTCATTCTCTCCTTACCTATCTTAAACAATTTCATCCTATTGGTTGTTGCTACTAAAAAGCACATACATATCTAGAGGCCTTGCGTACCCTTGTCTGACGCGTGACGAACCCAACCCGACACTTTCTAGATACGTGTCAGACAGGATTACGCACATGTCAATTATTTTGTTACACACGTTCTACTGGGACATGCTGGGAACACATTAGGGATACGTTGGGGAACCATTAGGGGGGTCATAATGCTTTTTTTATAAGGCGTGCGAAGTCAAAACTGTCATGGATGCTTACTTATGAACATCTATTCAGTGATGGTTGAGTTGTATCTTTCCTTGCGGATTGCCCGTGCTTAATGGTCTTTTTGACTTGAAATTCTGAAGCACATAATTTTTCCGTATTAGATTACTCGCTTCTCAAATTACTTGAAATGTTGCATCTCTTATAAGTAAAAATTTTGGTAGTGGCGTTTTTTTCTTCCCTTCAAGTAATGAGTCCACAGCCTGGTTGCTTTGGCATAAGGTTACCGACATGTTCATATTGTTTGATACAAATAAAGACATACATTAACGGGTGCCTCTTCTCAATCCCAGTGCATGTCATCATCCTGAGTAAAGCAGTCTTTTGATGACATTCTGATTTCACTTGTTTGATGTAGTCGTATAACTCATGCTTTCGTGCTTTGTTTGATATGGAAATGGGTTGTGCAGGGCCTGAAAAGAGCTGACCAGCAAAGTATTCTAGACGATTTTGACAAACGTGGACCAGAGATTAGTCAACCACCCCCGGCCCCGCCAGTTCTCCTGGCTGTCCCCACTGCCCCTCCAGCCCCAACCATCGCGAATCCATCTTCAGCTGGTGTTATTGCCTCAAGAGAAGACGTGCTAACCAGGGCAGCTGCTCTTGGAAGAGGTGCAGCTACAACCGGCTTCAAGAGGTTCCTTGCCCTTACTGAAGCTGCAAAAGACCGCAAGGATGGGCCTTTCAGGAAACTCTTCAATCCATGAGTGAGGATTTGTTTTCAACCCAACTCGCTTGTTTGAGCTCCTCTTTCTTGTTTGTACATTTTTGCCCCCTCTAGTGCTGATATTAATTACTGCTTTGATTGCATAGCATGTATAGGAGTGTATATCTAAAGATCATTCAGGCTTTAGCAATTCCTGCAGGCTTCTTATGCTTGCCCTATTGGTCGCAATAGACTTTACAAGCTGGATTTGTGAATTTGGTGATAGAATTGAGTAGTTACGAACTTTGGGTGATGTTCATAGGAAACTTGACATCGGGACCCACCGCATGTGAGGGGCTCCCGATCCAACCGGTGCTTTGAGTTCGGTGCGACTATATATTCCGAACAACAGTTTTTGTGTTCTGCTGATTAATCAATAAAATTGTCTCATTGACACTTATTTCGATGGAAGTGTAGGTGGATTATTGTTGACGGTTGAGTTAGTTTTTACTTGTCATTGGACTAATCTGTTGGGTGACTAATCTGTTGGGTGCATATCAGACTGGATTATTCATAGGGGAAATGGCAGAGCAACAGTACAAAGTAAAAACAAGGACTAATTGGATAATCATTGTATTTGGTCCTACCACGTAAGTATTCATTCCCGTTTCTTTGAATGGTTATGGCCAAATAAGATTATTGAGTTAATCACTGATTATATGGTGGTTATAAGACTCTTTTAGCCTGTACCCTGTGAGTCATGGTTTCTTGTTCCAGGTAGTCCTGACCCTTTACTCCAGAGGTCCCGTACTCCCGTTTAAATTCATGCCAACCGTGCTTCGTGTTGTGCCGGCCCATTTACTTAATTGTGTCTTGTTGTGCCGTGCCGTTTTTCAATCGTGCCGTGTTGTGCCGTTTATTAATCGTGTCATGCTGTCATTTTTTAATTGTTAGAAGTTTTTTTTGGTCAATGTTAGGTAACAAAATAATATGTTTTTCAGCACAAAAAGCGTAAAATGTTATGTTATATTATAGATTGGTACATTAAAAATTACTGTACTAGTACTTGCTGTGTCATGTCCGTCTAGAACCGTGCCGTGCTAGGCCCACTTTCATGTCGTGCCCGTCTAAAACCGTGACCGTGCTAGCCCGACCCGTTTGACACCTCTACTTTTCTCTCTCTTTTCCGTTTGTCTCAGATTGCTCTATCACCCATGCCTGTGTATCAGCTTTAAATGTCGAGTAGACAACATGAATCATATATAGTTCCTTTAGAGATGGAGTGTGGGCAAACCAATAAGCCCAAAATAAAATTGAGAATGGTTAGATTGCACATAATACGCAAATGTACATACGAATTCCATATGATGCTTTGAAAGATCATGGAAAATAAATGGATCCAGCTTCTCTCCAGATGACTGCAGAGAAGCGTGTACAATCCATTTTGGACCGTTCATATTGACAACTAATGGTTTAGATCTGTTGAATCTTAATCTTTTACCAGTAAAAATAATATTACCAGTATAGATATCAAAATAAATTTGGACCATTAAAAAAACGCTAACTGACGGTTGCGATCACTTGAATTGCACCTCAGTCCAAACCTGGACTGCAGACAAGCCATATCCAATCCAATATAAATTTGTCTGCCAAAAAATGCTGGGAAATGAAACCTTCGGTAACTCGAGAGAGAGACTTGGAGATTCAACCATCCTAGCGCTGTAATACGATCAAAGAAAAAGAAAAGCGTCAGGATGGAAGACTTCCCTTCATACTGACCATGATGAAGACGACAACGACGACGAAGTTTGCGAAGCATTCGTATTAATACAGCGAAGGTTGTCATCTCTCTGTTCTTGTTTATAAGGCTCGATTGACCTTGTATCGTTCTCCCAAAGCCGCTCCTGCCGTCCAAAGCAATAATGAGCGAAACCGTTTTCCCTACCATGATTTCCATTGGAGCAACTTGGTTCCATACTTCCGGATGTTGAGACGCTCAACGGTGAAGAAGGCATCGGGAAATTTGGAACAAAAGAGCCGCTCAGAAGGGAATTTTTCAACTTCAATTGGTACGCTGATGGAGGAGATTCGATTTTCTTGCCACTTTTGGAATCCCCGAGCAAAGCAGACAGGACAGTTTCATTGTCCAAGTCGAGATGTGTTCTTTGAAAAAAAGGCGAGTGATCCTGAGATTGTGCTTCAGCCTTCGGGCCATTCACGTTTCTGACGAAAGCAAGGGTTGGTCGAGTGCTAGAGGCAGTTGGAGATATAGTCCAACCACCACCCAGATTCAAATTTCCGGCAGCAGGAACTTCATGGTTGTGTTTTCCATCGTACGTTATACTGACGGATTTCCAGTTGTGGCTCGCTCTTTCCACTTGCTTCCTCACGGGGCATCCGGTACTGGTGCATTTGTAGTAGCTCCTATACGAATGAACAATCTTCGTTTAAAAGCATAGACACCAATTCTCAAAATAACTGCGTAACTTCACCATCCTTATTAACCAAGATTGATCTATGCTAGGGAAAAAATACATGTCCTAAACGGAAAAATCGCTAATCGTACAAATAGTATCATGGGCTTGGAAAGAAAAACGTCGCGTCTCTAGAATCATCAACATTCAAGATTTTGTTTAAGACCCCAACCTGTAATTTCAAACCTTGTCCACAACGTTAAGGGCGAGTAACATAGGACTGGGGGAGATGTTGGCTCCAGGGGACAACAGGATCAGCAATATATGCGCATCAAAGCGATGCCATTTATGGGGGCCTGGTGTCCCTTGTCCACTATTGCGCCCATACCCCACGTATTCTATATCCCATCCTTTTATCTCCGGGCAAACAAACGAGCCCTTAGGAGACAACCAAGACACGCAGTATTTTGATAACAACAATTACCTGGGGTTAACATTCCCTTTGACAAATTTTTTACCATACTTCCGCCAACAGTACCCATCATCAAGTGCATCCACTCCACTGTCTATCAAGAAAACCACTCTCGGTTTGTGAGCAGAGATTTCTGTCTTCCTGAAATGACCATATTTAAGATTAGAAGATGCATGTTATTCATGCAAGCAGGCACACTTTTTGATAATTCAGGTGTCCGGGCCAGCTTACGCAAGCATACGGCTGTTGACAGGACGGCATGTACCTTCTTTTTGACTCGGGTTCATCATCGGCAGCAGCAGCATCTCCAAGGGAAAGCTCCGGAGTCCCATTTGATTCAAATATGGCACAGCTCAATTTTGCTTCAGAGTTTGACCAAGGATCAAAATTTGCAGTTAGGACAGATGTTGAAGTCTCTAAACCACCAACCTCCCAGTCCGAACCTGCCCCACCTTCCGCACGGGATCCATCTGAGGCTTCTGACATCTGGTTGTGCAAAAATGAAGTTCTGAGAATTTCTAGTCCGCTACGCTGCTGCCTTGGGTGACAATGGACTCCGTCATACATTATTTCGGTTATCTGACCATCAGGGGAACATTGTAACTTTCTTTTCACCTTGCAATTTGGATGAGTGCATTTGTAGTAGCTCCTTGGGTACTGGCTGGTTTTAACATTCTTCTGCCCATACTTTCTCCAATTGTATCCATCTTCACAAGGCCTTGCAACTCCCCTGGATGGATATGTCATGCTTTTGCTGACTCTTGTATTAGCCGATGCTTCTGTAGCGCAACTGCTTGCGCCTGCTTTTGGAGAATCTATCGGAATTTCAGACGTTGTTGGTGTCTGCATTTGGAGAATGAATGTTACAGTTAAGCCTTGTGCATCAACTGAAGATGAACAAACCATTTCGAAATCAAACACATCACTTGTCGCATACTCACATCCTAGTACGGTACAAGGTAAACGTAATTCAGATTACATTGTACAAAAGGAAATAATGTATATGTGATTGGAAATTTATAAATACTCTTGATGAATTTTTTTAGGTCCTTTCAACTTATATCACATCGTTGTTAGGCGAAGGAATTAAGCAACTACAAAGGGAAACTAGACCGTTACCTGTGAAATGGTTGGGGGCATGATGGGAGAGTCAAGCAATGTAGCAGGACTAATCCCGGATGGTGTAGTGATTCGGTATGGTGAACGAATAGCAGCCGGAGAAGACAGAGGAGGAGGAGCAAGATTACTTCTAGACGTGTTGATTGTTCCCGAGCCTTTGAATCTGCGCGTTTTAGCCCTTCGCTCTGCAATGCTGCTGCTGCTGTTGCCTCCTCCTCCACCCTTACCGCGAACCGCCACCAAAGATTCCCATTCTTCGGAAGCCTTCTCCTCATTCATCAAAGGTTTTGATGTCAAATAATTTTCGCAGCCGAAAGTGCCAGAGCTTTGGAGCATGAAACGAAAGCTCTCAAGTCATCACAAGCCCCCTCCTCATGAATCATCATCATCTTCTCCCCAAATCAGGGAGAAAAACATGATCACACTTTTACATGATTGATCTTTCAACAACCGAAATTTAGGCTTCGATTGGAGAAGGTTTACGCTATGTTCGAAATATGTGGTACGTAATCGAAATGAAGGGAAAATAAGTTATTTTCTCCCTTCCCCTTGTTTGGGATCAAAAGAAAGAGAGGAAAAAGGTGTAACCTATGTTGAAGACATGTTGAACTTTCTCTCTGGTTTTTCTCTTAATTGTATAGTCTTCTCTCTTTCCTTTCCACAAATTCCAAACGCAGCGATAATGTTTCAGCTCCAACTTTAAATTCCAAACGCAGCGATAATGTAATTAGTTGGAGCTGAAAAAAAAAAAAAAAGTTCAACCTCAACAATGCTAAATCATTAGGACTGCACATAATTTAACAATGGAGAGAGAGAGAGAGAGAGAGAGAGAGAGAATGTGAGGAGGAGAGAGAAAGTGGGCACCAAAAAGGCCGAGTTTTTTTTTTATCCTAAGGCCGAGTTTAGTTAGCGGAAGATTTGCATCACTGCTGGTTTGGCTGGAAATCTTGATTGGAGGTTTAGGTACACAATCTATGCCAGACTGCATGCATTTTTTGCATGGTAGGGTCGGATGGAAATTAACAATGAGAAGGAAAGAAAAACTAAAAAAAATTCTCGTCCTTTGTTTGGTTCGAGTGGAAAGAGGAGAGAAAATAACAAATAGAATACCGAGCAAAGTAAATTCTCTTCAACACTTTCCTTTTTGATTACTTTCTTTTCCTTGGGTTCCAAATAGACAACCTTCACATGTTCCACTTGCCACCTAAATTTTGGGGTTTATTTGCAAGAATCAATCACCCGTTTAAATAGTGAGAAAGGATTGGAAAAGAAAATCAATGAGTATATTTCTACTTTTTTGAGATAACTATAATAGATGAGAAAGAGTGAGAAATTTAAAAATAAAAAAAAATGACCAGAGCTTTGAGTTTCCCTATGGTGCATGGCACTCTTGTAGTGTTCTTTGCCATGTCAGGGTTCCAAATGTATTGTTATATCTCTCTTTTTCCAAAAGAAAAAAAAAACAGAGAGACGAGTCTTTATTGGGTGTTTCTGGTTTGTTACTAAATCTCATCACTTTTGGTTAGATTTTGTAGGAAACAAAATCTCATACTAGGTGTTGATTTGTGTGGTAAAGGAACTTTTCGATTTGCCTTTGGTATTTTAGGGGCTATGGTGTTGGCGTGGGAAGCATGGTTGCTTATGTGACCATGGGGGTATTGGTGGTAATGGTCAATAGGGTTTGTGACGATGATAGAACAAGCTGGCTGTGTGATGAAGCGCGATAGTCAATAGTGGTTTGCGATTAGTGTAATTTTTAAGTTTCGCGCGCGCCTTGAGCGCCTCCCAATGACGAGAACGATTTGTATACTTAGCATAAGGTTGAATGACTCTAAAGATCTCCAGGCGTTCCTCCATCCTAAGTGAGCCCACGTAAACTACATTACCAAGCCTATTGCTAGTACATAAGAGCACTAACATATGCAATCTAGGGGCAATCTCAGGGACCGTTGTAGTAGCCGCGGGAACATCTATGGTGCCAAACAAAGGCTGCCTTGTAGCCAACCAAATAGAGGTCTCCTGTCCCTGTGCAACGCTGCTCTCGTACCCACCACTCGTAGTCGTAGTGCTTGACAAAATTTATATGTGCGAATTTAATCCATAGTAAACATTGTCTGATCGAGACATGGTTTGGTAAATCAAAAATTTAGATTTATAAGTTTTGAAAGGTTTTGACACAACATGTCGATCCATTCAGATTTGATCCAAATTCAATAGGATTTGAGTCTGATCCGAATCCTATAGATAGAGCTGTAAATGAACTGAGCCGTTCGCGAACTGTTCGAGACTCGGTACGGCAAGAGCTTGTTCGAGTTCGATTTGTCTGCTAAACGAACTGAACTTGAACCTCAATTCTAGGCTCGTTTACGGAGCGAGCCGAACCTGAGCCTAACGGTATTCAGCTCGGTTAGGCTCACGAACCTATACTTAAATTTAATTAATAGTACAATAGGGGTCTATTTGTAAATATAAAATTTTCTAAGGTTGTATATATTATTCAATACTTATTTTTCTCCCAAATTCTATACGATTAATGAGAGAGTTTGGGTTCGCTTGAGTTTAATGAGCCGAGCCAAACCAAACCCGAGTCTTGACGAGCTCAATTTGAGCTTAGATTCGGCTCGGCTCGATTCGTTTGAGTTTAACGAGTCAAACTCGAGCCAAGATGTTCAGGTTCGAATCGAACCCAAGCCGAACTCGAGCCAGACTAGTACCTTAACGAACCCAATCGAGCCGAACCCGAGCCTTGAAAAATTTTAACGAGCCGAACTCGAGCCAGACAAGTACCTTAACGAACCCGAGCCGAACTTAACAGGGTTCGGCTCAATTTGATTCATCTACAGCCCTAACTATAGGAGGATCTGAACTAACTCCAATTAGATCCGAGAAAAATGATATACGATCCGAATTCGATATTTTAACCTATTGAAATTTAGCATATAATCAAATCCTTTTGCTGTATGACTTATGGAACTCCCCCTATGAAATTGACCAAATTTGCTGTATTTGGCACAAATATGAGCCAAATTTGTTTTTCTCAAATGTTCAAACAATGATTTTGCCTAAGTTCACTGAAAAAACACGAACATAACACGAAGGTAAGTTTTGTTTGATTGAGTTTCTAATCAGATTCTAACCAGATCGCCTTAGGTATATCCAAATCCAAACCTATTAAAATCAGATTTATCGGATTGGCATACAACTATTCAGGACCGTGTTCGGATCAGATCGGATTCAGTCCATTGATAGCCCCAATACGGATGGGTGACATTATTGCCAAATTAAATCTCGGAATTGAACTGAAAACAATACATGTCACGACCTGGATTTTTAGCATAAATCAAATAATACATTTTAATAGAAAACCTCGCTTGACATCGAATTCCCCAAATAGTGTCCCACATGTTTAAATTACAGACAAGTCCCCAATTCAAAAGAATATACGACCCTGGCACCACGGCCCAAATTAGCTTAAACACGGTTACAAACTTAGTCAAAAGATAATTCACAATTGATTAGTTACAAAACCATCTTGACCAAAAACTAAACTATTACAAGATGAATAAGTAACTAAAGGTGATAAGCTTCCAAAAATCATCCACATTCCAAGCAAGCATTGCATGATGTCACTGTCCAACGTTAGAACCTGAAAAGAAGGATTTTGTTGAGGTACGACAGCCCAGTAGGAAAATCTTAACCAATGTTATATGCAGACATGCTGATAAGTGCAGATGAAAAGGAAGGTAAGGAAACAAAACTCGGTACTTGACGATCAATTGATTTCTAAAATGAACCTCAATTCTGATTACAAACATAAGCCACAAGACTTGACGACCTCAACTATCCCAACTCAACTCACTAACTCAAACTTCCCCCATCGGTATTTCCATCCCTTGCGTTACCGAACGTTACTACAAGGATTACCGCGTTACCACCCCTTGCGTCACAGTGATCCCTACAATCCCGGGTTACCGTATTTCCACCCCTCGCGTTACGGGACCCTGCTAAGTCTCCGTATTTCCACCCCTTGCGCTACGAGACTTTCAAAACCACTTCCCGACCCCCAAACGACCCAATCCTCAAACCACAAGCAAGCTACGACTTTCCCTTAATCACAATCATCGACGTAACATTTTAAAATATGCCAACGATATCACAATTTCATCATAAACAATCACGTATTTCAACAATCAACAAATAAGCACTTAACGACGTTTTAACTAAGTAAGTTCATATGCAATTTATGCCAACGGAAGGCCAACGGACATGGATAGCGTCGAAATGTCGAAGGAAGTCTAATGAACAAGCTCGAGATCGATTAAAAGGTGTTCAAGAGGGTTTAGAAGTGTTCGGGAGTCAAAACAATCAACGAAAGGTCAACAACAGCAAAACCTGAAGATAAGCTCCTGGTATCGATACGGGTAAAATCCGTATCGATACGGGGCTCTCTGATCAAAAGATAAGTTCATGGTATCGATACGGCACAAAATCCGTATCGATACAGCGGGGTTTCGATGGGCGATTTCTGCAAATTTTCAGAACTTGAACCAAGATCAAAATCCAACAACCAACAGCTCGATTACACACCAAAACAACAAGAAAACATATAAAAGAGATCAAGAAGTTCCTACCTCGAAACAATGGACGAGATTCACGCGTTATTGGGCGAGCCCTAGACTTTCGAACCTTGAAACCCCGATTCGAACTTCACCCAAGGATTTCCGAGCTTGGAATCGCGATTGCAAGGCTTGAATGAGGTTGTTTCTTGAAGATTTTGGGTTGTGGAGTGGAGCTTTGAGTGAGAGGAGAAGAGAGAGAAAGAGAGCCGGTGGAGAGAGAGATGGGAGACGCCGGATGAGAGAGGGAGAAAAGAGGAGAAAATAATCTCCTACAAGATCACACCCCTGTATATACCCTCAAATCATTAAATCACACATTCTCCCTTCAAACTTCTATTCTTATACTTTGGTAGTAAAAAATCATTCACCAAATACATCCTTAATTTCCCAATTAGGCATTTAATAAGTATTTCAAAAATTAAAATTATTCGGGTCTCTACAGTACAAGCATGGGGCAAATTGTGACACGGATTAAATTCTAGAGCCCACAGTAGAGGCTGCAGGATTTTTTAGCAGGGTGTTCAAGAATTTAGAGTGTTGCTATAAACAAAAGTTTTCGTAAAAATATTCATTCGTAATTCCATTACCTAAACAACCAAAACCTCGATAGTTCCCTTTGACTAATGGGTGTTCGAAAAGAGATGAATTAAGTAGGGTGAGCATGGTCCGGATTGAATCGATTTTATAGCAAACTAAGAACCAAACTAATACCTATGGATTGTGAATTTGGAGAACCAAACCAATCTATAGAATGCATAGAACCAAACCAATCCAAATCATAAAAATACGGCTCGGTTCCGATTTTGAATCACGGTTCACATGAAACTAAAATATCTATCTTCATAAACTATTATTTGAATGAAAACCAATTCTTTTCCTATGTAAGGAATAGTAAAAAAAAAGAAGAAGAAGAACTATCAAGAGATCAAATAGTGGCTAACAAAGAGTGTCTATGACCGGGAAAGGAAGAGATGGATGCAATTTGTCAATTTATGTTTATTACGTTAAGTTTGGATAGAATAGGAATATAGTTTCAACGTACAAATTTAGAGTATTAGATTTTGAAATTATTTGGCTATGGCTTAGGCTAGTTTTATTTGGTGTATCTAAAACTTGTATATATCAATATATATACATATACACACACATACCTACGGTTCAGATCTGATTGGAACCAGAACCATTAACATAAAATCACAGTCCAAACCATTGAACACGGTTTATAATTTTTTGAAACCGGAGCCAAACTACACTACTAAAAAACCAAACCAAACTATGCGGTTTGAATTGGTTTGAACCAGATTCACAGATCGACGATTTTTTCTCACCTCTAGAATTAAGTGTTCAAATAAGCCAAAAATAATATCTATCTATCTATATTCTATGAAAATATGTTTAGGCTTACCAACCCTTCAAACCTTCATCCCTAATTTTTTAGAGTTTTGAATGAAAGAGAGAAAGAGAGGGAGAGGGAGGACGTGTGAGAGAGAGAACGTGGGAAGGAGGGTGATAGAAGGGGAAGAGAGATTTTAGGGGAATTATCCAATGTTTCAGTGACATTTTCAAGTGTTGGCCCAACTCATCTTTTTACCATACATTTATATGGTTCCTATTGCAAAGTATTGAGTCCATACAAAATTACAAATTTTATTTTTTTGTCTCGTGAATCGGACGGGTGTAACGCTTGTTCCTGCTAGTAAAATGTTTAAAAAAAAAGTTAGCGTGTTAACTGCGCACCCTTCCATGGGTGTGCAGCCGCCTCTGCCAGCCCAACTTCTTAAATCGACAATCCGGCCCGATAACCACAGGTACCTCTTCTTCCTCCACGCCTCTCTCTGTCTCTCTCTGGCCGTTTCTCTCTCTAGGTTTGCTGTTCTCTTTTGTGCAATTTAGGTGCTTATAGATACATTGAGCGGTCTAGCAAACAAACCCAGTTTCAGGATCAAGGGGAATGCCCAATGAATCCACACACCAGGTTTGAATCCATTCATCAAAGCAGATGTAGTAGTAGTAGTAGCAGTATACATATACAATGATACGTACCACCACAACGATAACAACAAGAACAACGTCAAGAACAAGATCACTATTTTCCTCAATCGCCTCTCCACTCACAGAACCTGTTCTACCCTCATCAGAAAACCAAGAACCAGGCTCACTGGTAAATACCCAACTCCTCTTATCAATCCTATGCAAACCCAATTGGCAGAAAGATCCCTACTTCAAGAAAATAATCCCCTCCATATCCCCAACCCATCTCACCTCTCTTTTTTCCGAATGTGGCCCTCACAATCTCAATCCTCATACTGCCCTTGCTCTCTTTAATCTCCTCTCCCAAAGACCCGCGTTCAAGCCCAATGTCCAGTCCTACTCCTCTCTCCTGCTCAACATCCTTGTACCCGGTCGACTCCTCGGCGTCGCGGAGAAGATTCGCATTGCAATGGTCAGGTCGTGCGAGTCCGCCCGGGATGCGGAATTCGTGTTGCGGGTTTTGAGAAAGATGAATGACACCAGTGTTGGTGGTGGTGGTGAGGTTATGTTTAAGCTTACTCTTAGATGTTATAATATGATGTTGATGTCGTTGGCTCGGTTTCTAATGATAGATGAAATGAAGAGGGTGTATATGGAGGTTTTGGACGATAAGATTCCTCCGAATATTTACACTTTTAATACTATGATTAATGCGTATTGTAAGCTGGGGGATGTGGTCCAGGCGGAGTTGTATTTAAGTAAGATTTTGCAGGCCGGGTTGAGGCCGGATGTGCATACGTACACGTCGCTTATATTAGGCCATTGTAGGAGGAAAGATGTAGATAGTGCTTTTAGGATTTTCAAGGTTATGCCACACAAAGGGTGTCGAAGAAATGAGGTTTCTTATACAAATCTTATTCATGGGTTTTGTGAAGCTGGGAAAGTTGATGAAGCTCTCAAGTTGTTTGTGCATATGGGGGACGATGATTGTCATCCAACTGTCCGGACCTATACCGTTTTGATTTGCGCTTTGTGTGGATCCGGTAGGAAAACGGAAGCATTGAATCTTTTTGAAGAGATGATCGAAAAAGGTTGTGAGCCAAATGTACATACTTACACTGTACTGATTGATGACATGTGTAAAGATAACAAGCTTGCCAAAGCTAAGGAAATATTTGATGCTATGTCAGAGAAAGGGTTGATTCCAAGTGTTGTTACGTACAACGCTTTGATTGATGGGTACTGTAAGGAGGGATCGATTGATGCTGCATTTGAAATATTTGATCTGATGGAGTCAAATAATTGCAGCCCTAATGTTCGCACGTACAATGAGTTGATTTGCGGGTTTTGCAAGGCAAGAGAAGTCCACAAGGCAATGGCACTGCTTAGTAAGATGCTTGATAAAAAACTATCGCCTACCTTGATTACATATAACCTGTTAATCCATGGACAGTGTAAAGAGGGTCACCTAGATAGTGCTTTTAGGTTGGTTAATTTGATGAATGAGAATGGTATGATCCCTGACCAGTGGACTTATAGTTCTCTTATAGATACGTTATGTAAAAAAGGGAGGGTGGAAGAAGCTCACAGCCTACTTGATTCTCTTGGAGGAAAAGGGATACGGGCAAATGAAGTTATTTTTACTGCTTTGATTGACGGTTATTGCAAAGCAGATAAAATTGACTTCGCTTGCAGGTTGTTGGAGAAGATGCTTGCAGAAAACTGCTTTCCAAACTCGTGGACTTTAAATGTATTGATGGATGGATTGTGCAGAGGGAATAAAATTCATGAAGCCTCACAATTACTTGAAAGGATGGTACATCGAGGTGTGAAGCCTACCGTTGTAACTTATTCAATACTCATTGAGCAAATGTTGAAAGAATATGCCTTTGATCATGCTCAGAATATCTTTGACCAAATGGTGTCCTTGGGACATAAGCCTGATGTTTGCACTTACACTTCGTTTCTCCTTGCCTATTGCAACCAAGGGAAGTTGAAAGATGCAGAGGAAGTAATGGCTAAAATGATAGAGCAAGGTGTTTTGCCAGATTATATTACTTACACAGTATTAATAGATGGGTATGCACGAGAAGGATTGATCCATCGTGCTTTTGATATTTTTAAATGCATGGTTGAGGCTGGATGTGAACCTTCTCAGTATACCTACTCAGTTCTCATTAAACATCTAATGAAGGAAAAGTGGTTGAATGAGAGTAGACATAGAATAGGACAAGAATCAAATCCAAATGTCACCTCTATCAATATTGCCGATGTATGGAAACTAATGGAATTTGATACTGCTCTGGCACTGTTTGAGAAAATGAATGAACATGGTTGCACACCTAATGCTAAGACCTACACTGCAATCATTATAGGTCTTAGCAGAGAGGGGCGCTTTGAAGTAGCCTGGAGATTGGTCGATCATATGACGAAAAGCGGAATATCTCCCGGTGAAGACATATACAACGCTCTTGTTGACTGTTGCTGCAGTTTGGGAATGTTTGGGGAAGCATTGGCGATGATAGATACCATGATTCGATATGGTCTTTCACCGGATCTAGACAGCTATAAGCTGCTTGTTTGTGGGTTATTTGACGAAGGCAACATCGAATTGGCTAAAGCAGCTTTTTGTAGCTTGCTTCACCATGGATACAACCATGATGAAGTGGTTTGGAAGCTCCTGATTGATGGCTTACTTAAAAGGGGTCTTGTTGATAGATGCTCTGAACTGGTGGATATTATGAAGGAAAAGGGCTGCCAATTTAGTCCTCAAACACATACTATGTTGATTGAGGGACTTTTTGACAGGACACAGGGGCGTGAAAGATAATGGTTTGATTATTTCATTAGCATTTTTCAAATTTGTTGCCAGATTTCCATCTGGTTCCTCGCATACATGTCTGGGCGAAGAATTCTTGTCAGAACAGAAGCCAACAGCAGCCTTTCTCACCTGCCTATAGAGAGCAGGTCGCGTCCAAGCTTAAGCCCTTCAAAACTTCTGGTTATAAAGGGTTGGGAGCCTAATGTAACAAATGGGACTCAGGACATGACTTTTTACTATTTCTTTGGGATCATTTCACGTTTTCGCCGCGTGTTCTCTTAGGTTGCTCTTCCACAGAAGTTGGTGGAGGTTAAGGGTGTACCGAGGCAGAACAAACTTTTGCCGCACAAACTTGAAAAGACTTTCTTGATTTATGCAAGTTATCTTGGTCTCAGTGATGGAGGAGTTATTATATGGGATGTACACTCAAAAACCAGTTGGATATTCAAAACTGCTTGTAGCTGTGGCCCAATACAACTGAAACAACTTCCAATACAAGCATGAGGCAAGTGACTGCTTGCTTTACCAACTCTTTTTCGATTTTCCTGTTTTCCTTTTTGTCCGTTCTTCTTCTGTGATGAATCATTAAGTTTTACAAACCAATGCAGGGAATGTTTTTATATTCTGCCACCCAAATTTGAGCATTATTTCCTGGATTTTCTCCATTATTTGGTTTTGACTTTTTGATATTTCTTTCCACATAGAAGCTACAAATTCCTTCCACCCCTGGAAGCCACTCGCTCTTCTTTTAATAGTTGATTAATTGAAATCTTCTAATGTTGTTCGTGTGATTTTTTATTTATTTTGTGTGTAAAATTTTGTTGTTGATGTTTTTGGCAACTGTTTTGTGAAATAAACATAGCTGCTGGAATAGCTCATACGGATGTACTTCAAATATCAGTTACATCAATCATGGTTTTTTCTTTGCTTGTAATTAAGCATCTTTTTTTCTCTCTTGGTATTTATGTTGTTGCTCAGCCCAAGTGCTGTCATAGCAGCCCAACATGCTGGAATTGTAGAATCTGAAAAGGCGGGTGGGTAAAACATTCAGTGTACTATTTATCTGAACTATATCATGAAATCCCTTGGAACCCTTATTAAGGAAGTTGGAATAATCTTATTTGCAAGTAATACGTCAATGGTCTCTTAAGTAGTTCAAAATTATGTAGGGACGAACCTCGCAGGAACTCTTAGAGCATAGTTGCATGGGCGGTGAGGCCTCGAATCAACATATCATTCTATTCCAGCTCACCTTGAGATTTTAGGCATGTTTGGCGGAAATCCATAAAAGGCAGAATGCCTAAGTGACTAAATCAGAGGTGGCGAGAGTGTCCCGGGTTTGCATTTCCATGTTAGGCAGAATGGGTCATACTTTATTTCCATTTCTTGCATTTCGTAATAGTGAATTTTTTCTCCATTTTCTAACTTTCTGAGGAGCTACCTTGAGTATTAATGTAATTTAACTGTTGCGTCGCTGTGAAAGTCTCATGAATAATTACAATCACTGGTTTGATCTGGGGACTTTTGAAGCATTTTCTAACTATCTGTTTCCAACCTAAGCTTCATCAATTCCATTTGATGGAAAAGCCTCTTTTCGATACCTCCTACTGGTGGTGATGAATTTGCTTTAGAACCTTGATTATTCCACTATTCATAATAACGTATTCAGATTGTCCAGAAGGGATGTCAAAATAAGCTCGGTTGGGAAATAAGCAATAATTGCTGGTTCTGTACTTACCCTGGATGCACACAACTTTGATTTTGGTTAGTGTCTGATCAAACAAGTTGGTTTGGCCTGAGAGTGTGTCGCCATATACATAGGGCCGATTCGTTGTTTTTCCACATACCCTTACCAAATGTCCTCTACAAAACAAATTGAGGACCTCAACTAGTTGAGGTGGAGGTATATTCGCTACAAGGCGTAGCCTGCAAGTGTTCATTTTTATTGGGCTTTCAGAGGGCTATGAAGGTTGGTAGGGGTATGTGCGGCACTGGGGCTATGTATCAGCAATAGTTCTCGCTTATTTAAAGCGGAAAGGTATGCAACTGTTGTTACCAAATGGGCCGTGGGAAATGCATGATTCTTTACTTGGTTTCATAATTCTGTATAACCAAGGATAGGCATGGACCTTTAAAACTATGACACGGCAAAGAAAGAATGGCATTATTTGAGGGTTATGTATAGTGGGTCCACTTTGGAAAGTAGTATGAACTTGAGATATCTGTTCCACATGCTACACAGCGAAATAAATTTATTAAGTCTTTATTCGGCAACCCTCCTCTCGGTCACCACAACGGTCTTCTCTCCCTCCCGCAGCCTTTGCACTCCTCCTGTCAGCGGTGTTTTACCTTCTCCCTTATTGAACTGATATCAGTAATATCGGGCCTTTGTGGATCATTCACAAGCTTCTACGATGACCACTTAGTCACATATATTCACGGTTTTTATACCACAAGTATCTTACCCGTTACATGGATTTTGGATGCCGATTTATCCCATCATATGAATTCTGCCTTGTCTCTACTTATTAATAGTGTTTTGCCTGCCTCCCCCATTAGTATTTCCTCTACAATGTCCTATCCATGTTGTTTTAATGGCTTCTATTCTCGCATCACTATCCATCTCAAATGTCTTCTATGTTCTCCTATTACCCTTAAGCTTCTTTTGATCAGTCAATTGTCTGATTCTGGTTTTGATGTTCTATTCTCTTCTTTTGGTTGCTGTACTTGATTGGGCATCCATTAAGCAGAGGCGTAGAGCTGGCGATTTCTATGTTTCAGACAATTTGTACGATCCTATGGAGTCTACTTCACTACCATGTATTCTTTCAGTTTAGATCAACATTCTTCCTCCTTTTATCTTTGCCATTTTAGATTAGGTTATTTATCTAGGGAGCATTTGAAAATTTTACTTAATTTTGATTGTATGGAATTTTTTTTTGTCCATGGTACTTCTGAGTGCAGTGGTTGTAAGTTTGTTGTTTGCAAAATGTAGTTGTTTTACCTTTTATTTAAAGTACTATTTCCACTTATCTTTTTTCCCATTGTTCTTCTAGTTTCAATCAAAGGTGATTTTCTGTATTAGGTCTCGTTGGTTGATAATTTTAGTATGTTTACATGGATGTATTTAATGAAAATGACATGAAAGTCTGATTTTTCAAAATTATCCGCCATTTCCATTCCATGATTCCAACTCTCTTTTTGAGTGCTGTCAAAATGTTCTATTTGGGTGGAAAATATTTTCTTGGCTGTGCATAGGTCCATTCACCAATCTTTTGGTGTCACACTCTTGCTAACTGGTCATGTTGTACAAAAGCATTGTCATCTCCTTGATACAACTTGGTCTATTCTTCTTTCTTCCTTTGTGCCTGTTGCATTATGGGGAGAGGTTTTGTTCGTTTGCTTCTTATCTTTTGAATCAGATGCCCACTCCTATTTTCTCTAGCTCTTCTCTGTATGAACATCCCTATGGTGAGTTTCCTATGCATTCCCTCCTTCGTGTGTTTGTACCTACTTCTTTCCTCTTCCTAAGTGGGACTGCACTAAGCTTGTTGCCAGCTGCGTCTTATGTGAAATGGGTGGTTGTTTGTGTTCAACATCTGCGGAATCAAGCAGGAGTGAATTGATGTATCATCGGCGTTCCAATAGTGCAAATGTGATATCAGCAAACGGGGATCTACACCAATATACAATTCTTGATCGTGCTACTCTCACTGAAAACAAGACTGATAACAATTATGTTTTTAGTCAAGGCCAGTCTCGCACTCCAGAAATCAACTAAGAATTCCAGCCAACATTTCTAGGGATGGGTGGTTGTTTGTCTTCAATATCTGCGAAATCAAGTAGCAGTGAATTGATGAATCATTGGCGTTCCAACAGTGCAAATGTGATATCAGCACGGGAATCTACACCAATATAAAATTCCCCTGAACGTGTCTCAACTCCTTGAGATGGAATTCCAAACAATGCAGCTGCTAACTCCTACTTCTAAGTTCTTTGTCTGCAACTCAGACCGCTTGTACTACGATGACTACATCCCGGCCTTGGACGCACAAGATAAATTACAGGCGAATCAGATCTACTTTGTGCTCCCCGCTTCTAAACTTCAGTACTGCCTCCGACATGGCTGCTTTCGGCCGTCAAGGCCAGTCTCGCAGTCCAGAAATCAACTACTAATAATTCCAGCAAACATTCTTCTTCTATTGAATACATGCTAAGTGATGCAATCCACAAGGGGATCTAGAAAAAATAAGATTAAGGAAGCATTCATGTTTGGAAATTGCTTAGTTTCAAGCCATGCTAATGTGGGAGCGATTGTAATAACTCAACAATTATGTTTTTAGTCTTAGTAGTCTTATTTATGTCTAATTTAGGTTAAGTATGTTGCTGGTTAGTATTTTTAGTTGGGTATTTTGGTAATTTTGGGATGTGATGGATATGGGGGTCGCCCATGGGTCGTCTTATGGGTCAACTGATTTTATTTGGTATTTTCCTTATGTCTTACTTGGGTTTAGAACTTTAGATTGATTTTAGAAGTCAAAAGTTTAGTAGTTTCCTTATAGTATAAAGTAGGACGTCTCTGGTCTATATATAAGAATGTTATGCCTCAATAATAATGGAGTTGAATATTTATAAAATTGCATAGCTTTGAAGCTTTCTTTTGAGTTGTGTGATGCAATTCTAACCCTAGGTGTGATGCCTAATTCTAGGAGTGATTCCTAGATCTATCTTATTCTTCTCTTCGTTCTTTTTGATTTCCTGCATAAAAAATTGGTACTCCCTCTGTCCCAAATTCTTGGTCCTCTACGGTTTTACGTGCAATTTTCAATTGCCTATATCTCTCAATGTATATTGTTTTTTTATGTTTTTGAAAACATTGTTTTATAAATAATTGAAATCTATCAAACAAGATCCATATTTCATATTTTATCCGTATACATTGAGAGATATAGGCCATTGAAAATTGCACGTGAAACTGTAGAGGACCAAGAATTTGGGATGGAGAGAGTAACATTGTTCCCGGATCACTGTTCACAACCCAGAATGACCCAGTTTTGGCCATGTTTCTCCTATTTTGTTAAGCCCTAACCCTAATCTTTCGATTCAATACAAGAACGCTAAACTTCCTTTTATTGTCCTTCATCACTAAGTTCTGTGCTTCAAATGGGGTTCCTATTGATCATCCTACATGAGTACTGACCTAAGAAGCACGGATACGGATACGGGATACGGATACGATACGATACGATACGGATACGCGGATACGTGATTTTTCCAAAAAGAAGGATACGATACGTTGGGGGATACGTTGAATATAAAAGTAAATAAAA
>JAOTQK010000020.1:17476337-17489529 GCA_025642025.1 Rhododendron ferrugineum
GTATCCGAGAGTATCGGTATCCGATACGGATACGATACGTGATACGGAGGCCAAAATAGAGTATCCGTGCTTCATAGGTACTGACTATTGCAAGCTTGTTGGTTGTCTCGTTTATCTGTGACTTTGCCTGACATTGCTTATGTTGTTCGCATAAAGTTCGATAGTAAATTTGAAAATACATATGTTATATACGTTAACAAATGATTTGTATGGTGGTTCTATTTGAAAAATGCAACATATCTGTATTTAAAACTTAAAGTAAACAAGTCTCTGTATTCCATAACTTAGAAAACTAAATCCATAGAGTTAATTCATCCTATCAAAAAATAAATGAACTTCCTGATGTAAGTTGAAAATGTACCATCAATGCATACCTACGCGTCATGCATCATCTAGCACAACATTCCCCATATTATGTAATCGTCTGTGTTCCGATCAAATGGTATTAGTCTCCTTTTCCCCTTGCTGTGCGATTTTTAAGACCTGAGAGTCTGAGACTAAGATGCTCCCTCAATCGGTAGTTGCCTCACCACATATCAAGTTCGGACTTTACTCCATCATTTTAATCTAAGCTCATCTGATCCATGATCTGCCTTGCATTTTTATTCATTACCAATAGGGTATGTTACCTATTGGTTATGACGTGTACCTCTCATACCTCAAGTTGGGCTCTGAGGATTATGATAGCTTCATAGCAGCATTACTGTAGTCTAGAATCTAGATTTTTTTTTCCTTTTCTAATCGACCTGATCACCCTCATTTTGTAATTTCAGAGTATGAAGCAATGAGCATCCGCACATGAGGGATGGGATGCTTTTAGTTATTTTCTTATTGACTACTGATGGTACATTTGGACACGTGAGAAGCTGACCCAGATTGCAATGCTAAGAAGCTGTCGATTTTCTACCATCTGCCCAAAAGCAGATAGATGAGGTACATTTCATCGATACACTTTAATACATATTCTTGGGTTATATATTTTTCTGGTTCCTGTCTTCCACAATTTTCCTCTAGATATGTATACATGTATACCTGTCACTTTTTACAGCCTTTAAAATTTGAAGTAGTTTCACATCTCCTAGTTTTACCATTTTCTAACCTTCCGCAGTTTGTTGTCTTTGGTTGACTTGTGATATTCGATACTTTTAGTGTGCAATTATTTTAAATCTGTGTTTACTTCTACATGATCACATTTACCTTGGTAGCACAATTACTAAGATCTCCATATCTTTGCGGGTGCAAACTCAACTAATGAGCAGATATGGGGATTTCAGCATTTTTTGAGGCTAACCCATTTTAGATCAGGACTGATGATGAAACTGTCAGTAGAATATCATCTTCAGAGCTTTATAATGGACATTCATCCCTTGTGGACGATGCATTGATTTCATAAACATGAAAGAATCTATGAAATTATTTAGATGGCAAATTCTTTTAATCCTGATAATTTTATCTGACAAAATTTGCTGCAATGGATAACAAAAGCCATCATTGGTGCACCTGAATTGGAATGAATGGCCTCTGATTGGTCAACTATTTGTTCCCATGTCTTGGGGCCTGAACACTTCACCCGTGGAACAGTCATGTTATTCTGATTTGTAACCCTGACTCTAATTACTCTTTTTAAAGTGCCATTAGCAATGGATGCAGTCTTTATTCGGCTATGACTGGGGAATCCATGAGTTCCCAAGGTAATGCTATGGTAAACATGTTTGGGTACCACATTTGGCTACGTGGCATGCATCACATCATTTCCCGAGGCCTACATATCGCTAGTGTTTCATCTACATATGGTGTCACGTCGCATGGTCTTCAAATGTGATGATCCGAGCATTATGAAATCGCACGTTATTAACTCTCTTAAAATCTAACACTTTTTTTTTGTGCTTGGAATCATCACTTTTACCTTACATAATATGGTAAGAAATGGGATCCCCCCCTTAAGGGACTAGTCAGTCCTATTAGGCCCATTTGTGGGCCCTTCCTGGGTCCACTTTGATGATTGGGATCGTGCAATTTTTAGATCTCGTCAAGAAAACCACGTTGGTCAGATATCAATTGATCTGATTTTGGAACATATTTTTCTTGAGAAAAAAGAATGAAACACTTGACTTGATTTTTGGCATGTTGATTGTTCTCAACGAGACAACGAGCTCTAAATTAAGCAGTTCCAATCATCCCTGAGAGGGGCCCAGGAATGGGTCAGACTAGATTGTCGGGTTCCTATGGTTATGTAATGTGTCCTTCAAAGATGGCTCTATGCATTTCTTTTACATCTGCTAGTAGATCCTTTCTTGTCGTCTTCCCTTTCTCGCCAAGTATCCCTAATGCTTAATTGCATAATTGGTCGTATGATGAAAATGCCGAAAGCACGAAACATTTGGTTGTCCTTTCCCTTGATAACAAATATGCCCGCCTTACCACACCGCAGGTGGGCACACGGTAGTGTATTGATCCGGTCGCTCTTTTGCTTGTCGAAGGAAAGGAAAACAATACAAATGAAAAGAGAAGAAGACGAAAATAGAAAAAGATGATGCCAAATTTGCCAATACACTTTGCGGAGGGTAAAAAATAAGTCGGACATGAGGCGCGTTAGCCAAGACGACACGTGGCCCGTTGACTGAAATAATTTAAAACGATAACCGCGCGACACATGGCACGGTACCCGGAATAACAAGTGGCACTTGGAATCATGATAGCGGGACACATGCCCAATGTACCCAAAATCGGATGGCCAAGAACCGAGTGCCAGAGACCGAATGTGCAAGGCCCGAGTGGCCAAGGACGGAAGGACCAAGGCCGGGTGATCAATGCCCGAGTGGCCAAGGCCGGGTGGTCGATGCTTGAGTGACCGAGGCCGGGCGTGACCGAGTGGCTATGGCCGGGTGGTTGATGCCCAAGTGGCCAAGGCCGGACCAAGCTCAGGCGACCAAGGACACACCACACCAGGTGGCCTAGCCCGCATGGCCAAGTCGGTTGGCCTAGCCCAGGTGGCCTAGCCCAGGTTGCGGCTTAACCTGGTTACCTACCCCAGGCGGCCTAAGGGCAGCCTAGCCAGCCAGGGTGACCTACCCCAAGCACTAGGACAGACGACAAGGCTAACTTAAGCCACATCCTTGGCCATGAGACGTGACCTTGGCCGTGAGCCTAAGCCACGAGTCATGGCCTTGGCCGCGAGACGTGGCCATGGCTGTGAGCCGAAACCACGAGCCTTGGCCTTGGCTGCAAGACGAGGCCTAGGCCGTATGACACAGCTTGGGCAACGAACCGATAAGGTTAAGAGATGTCGATGGGGAACCGATCATAATCACCGAAGACGGGCATGAGGCTGAGAGATGACAAGCCCTCAATTAACTTGACCTGGACAGTGTTCCGCTTCGGTTGACTTGGCGAGACCTGAGTAGGAGCCATTAGAGGCTTAGTCGCGGTAGTGGCACTACCAAGAAACGAGTCATGACCATGGCGCTTAACGGTGATGGCAAGGCAGAGCTGGGACTTGACCGTGTTTGACAGTGGCAATGGTAGAACTGAGGTAGATCTTGACCAAGCCGCTCATCCAGAATTACTGGAGATCTTGCGGCTTGGTGGATAAAGAAAAAGGACCATCATAGAGAGGTGCTCGCGGAGTAGCACCCGCAGGACTACCGCGGGTGTCGCGGGGACCGTGGCCACGGTAGGGATATTCCACGCACTACTTGTGCGACATGTGTCCAAAATTTATTAGTCCACCCTGCACAGAAAGAGAGGTCAGGTGTGCCTATAAATAGGGCACTCCCCCCACATTTTAGGGGGACAGTTAGACAGAGTTCGAGGGCGATTCTAGAGAGAGAAATACTCTAGAGAAGTCACACTTGATCCTTGTTCTTGTTGGGTGATGATTTCTTGCCAAGGGTTCTCTCATACTCTTTAGCCTTGATTCTTTCACAGTTCAGATCATCAACCTAATCCTTTGCTAATCGTCTATTAATCTCATCCCTCTCCAGCGCTTTACGAGTATATTAAACCCCGGATTTCTACCCTTCATACACACTTTTATCCCTTTTTCCTTGTAGCCTTGGAAATAAGTTTACAAGCGCAGGAAAAGGATATATAAGTTGAAAAATCAGTTTTTATGCTTTAATCATTCCACAATGCTAATTTTCTAACTTCTTATCAGTTGTTAATGACTAATTTTTGTTTGCAAAAAAGTCTTCAGGGACAACAAGAGAAGAGGAGCTTGGTATTAAAGCCTTTCGGAATTGTACCTGTATTGCTTCGCATCTGAATTCTGGCCGGAAGGTGAGTGACCTAAAAGAGAAGTTTCTTTTTCCCTTTCTTTAAACTATCGAACAATGCTGAGTCTAATATCTGTCCTCAAATCTTCTGAACAAAGTTTTTTTATTATTTAAAAAAGCCTTCAATTCTTCAAGTCTGTTGTACAACTTACAGCTAATGAGCTAATTTATAAGGTGAAAGTACATGGAGAGCCCTCAACTATCATTTTTTCCCACCGAGACCCCCTCACATTTAAAATTGCCCGTTCAAACCCCCTCAAGTGACACCCTTCTGTCTCAGAACTGTTTGTGATGAACCCCCATCCATTAATCGGACGAAAATACCTTTGTTGCATTACATACATACATACATCCCTTCTAACCCTTCTCTTTCTCCCCTCTACCCTATTCAAAACCAGAGACTCATCCCCACTCCTAACCCTCATCCATTCCACCAATTCCTCTCCATCCTTCCGAACAACCCTAGCCCCTCAATATGTGGCCAAAATAAACTTCCACCCCAAGTTCCTAACCTCGTCGGGCTCTGCCGACAGAAGTTTTTTTCCGGTGGTCCCTCCAACAATGGGGCATAAATCAATCCGTGAGGATCCTGGTGTTCGTTTCCATTCCAGTTGGGGAAAAACTAAAGGAGATGCTGAGATCGATTAAAGTCGTTGGTAACCGGATCTAGCTACCTCAACGGACGGAGTCCTCCGGTGCCGTCGCAGCCGGAGGAGATGGATGAAGGGGTAACGATCCACCCCAGTTGCAATGCCTATGACTCACCAATAAACGCCATGTCCGAGAAGTGGGCGTAACGATTAACAAATGTAGTGTAATCCGATTTTGGGAGGTGGTAGGTGTGAAATTGGATTGGGTCTCTCTCTACCTCTGAAAATATAGCCCCATTTCAGGATAATGTTCAGACCCCTTTTTTCCTTTTGATTATGGAATTGATTTTTCTAGGTTTCTTTGATTTTGAATTAGTTGGTGGATTCAAATCAATTGGTGGATTTCTTTTGATTATGAAATTGATTTCTTTTAATAGCCGTGGTTCTTTGTGTGAGTAGTTGATGAGAGAGAAAGATAGAGGGAGGAAAGAAGACAGAGAAGGCTAATGCAAATAAGGGTATAATATAAAAGGGCATCTTAGTCATTTCCTCCAATGCGTTAACGGATTTAGCATTTTTTTTTTGTTTCCAGTAGTTGAGGGGGTCTGTATGGGCGATTTTAAATGTGAGGGGTTCTCGGTTGGAAAATGTGATAGTTGAGGGGGGTCTCCATGTACTTTCACCAATTTATAACTCTACAATGTCTTTAAATGCACGATTGAAGATGACTTTAGTCTTTCTTTTCCTTTTTGGTGGGTCAGTTTAACTTCCTTTATTTGGGTTTCCTCTATTTTGAATACTTCGAGCATCTCTAGCAGATATTTCAAAAGTTATCATCCAATGTGTACTTTGCTACCTCACTTTATTATTTGAAGAGTGAAGTTTTGTAGTGCACTAATGCACTCCAACGGACTCTTTAGATTCTTGTTATTACTTTTGTTTTTGTAAGTTTTCTACCTTAATAGTGTACCCACAGATTCTTCAAATACCAAATCTCTTTTCAAATTAGGACATGGTATTTGAAGGATGCTACTCATACTTCAAATTTGAAGAGTGATACAACAGAAGTTTTTGGCTCCAGAGAAGTCTGCTACATTTTAGTTGACTTCTGATGAAGGCAACATGGTCCTACAATTCGTACAAAGGAGAATATCCGTATTTTTTTAATATCTATGTTACAAGGGATTTTATCTACACACTCGTGTTTGGAATTTCATTAGTTTTTCTTTAAATACACTGTGTAGCTGCGAAATGTGAGGTCCAGTAGCCATAATGGAGATGGTGGTTTGGAAGACAACCTTATATATGAACCGAAGAATTGTTTGTGTGGAATTTTAAAGATTGTTGACTGGACAAGCCAAACAAGGGCCGGTTGTATTTTGGGTGTGCTAAGCTACAATCGCAGAGATTTGCTCCCCCAGGATTAGTCGAAGTGCGCGTAAGTTGGCCCTAACACCTGAGTTATTAGAAAAATCACAGAGATTTGCCAAGGCATGCAAGTCAATTTGTTGACCGTGCTGTTGAGCAACCTCCAATCAAAATCTTGTAGCTCTCCTAATGAAGATTGAGATGCTTGAACATAACATGCAACTTAGGAGGCAATTGTCCAAGGGTTTGCTTGTATGCTTAATTGCAGCAATGCTTGTCATGTGCAAAGGAGAAATTGTACTTCAGTCATCTTACTTCGTTTTCTCTTTATTGAGTGCTATGACTTATACTTCCTACTCGCCTCTATAGTATTCTTGTCATAGATGTGAATGCATTTTTGGTTTTATGTTAAATCCTTGTCATAACTTAGTATAATGGACAATAGCATGTATAAGTGCAACAAGTATCCCTGATAATCGCTTTTATAGTTACCCAATGGACTCTTTTCAAGACAAGAAAACAAGAATAAGGTTAAGGGTAAGGCTGCAACCGCCAACCTCTGCTGGAAATCAGAAGGCAAGTTGGGAAGCACAGTCCAAGCAGTGCTTTATCTGTGTTAGTGTTGAAGATCTGGAAAGAGATAACAACCCGGGGAGTCGCCTAAGTAGGGTTGGTTGGGCCAATGTCACTCGAAAATTTAATTGGTGAACGGGCACAACGCACAACCACCGTTGAAGAACCATTGGGGTTTTCTGAAAAAGGAGCATTAGCTGTGGAGTAATTTGTTGCTTGGTGAAAGTGGCTTGGGTTGCGATCCTAACGCAGGAGCCATAGATGCATCTGAGGACTGGTGGAAACTCTAAGTTGCACGTTTGTTGGGAAATCTGAATTTAACCTAAATTTTCATTTGCAATTGCATGATATAGAACGCATGATCACTACTTGTTTAACACTTTATTGTAATTAATCTTTGGCAGCACTATCTTGATGCATAAATTTTTTAAGGAAAAGCCAATTGCGTTGGAGGATGAACTACAATTCTTGTTCCAAAGCAATATGGCAACTGGGGAATTTGCTTACAAGCCTAGTTCTGGAATTTTTCCAGAATTGGAGGGGGACTACCATGTTACGTTGCATGATGAAGAGGATGCAGGTGACGACGACAATCTAGAGTTGGTACCCAACTGAAGTAACAAAGAAATGTCGTACTGAAGTTGGTTTGAAAAAGGCCATTGCAAAATAAGAACTTCGGCAGGTGATCTGCAGACCATCAAGTTCATGAATTGTGCACCACTGCCACCACATGGCCCCTGATATTCCCACGATGGAGGAGTGTATGGCAAAGCTATCATCAATGGTGGAGTTTGCTGAAAACAGTCCAATACGGGTGAATGGTGCAATTTTTTTTTCATGAATACGAAGTATCTTGCATTTTTGTTGCATGCCCAGACGGTGAGAAGAGGTATTATTGGATCGTGAAAGAATTATGAATGGAGGAAGCCCCAGAAAAAAAGATGCATTGGTTGGACCAATTAATTAGACTATTGTGCTTTAGCTTGGCTCTTGAACCATGGTTGCAAAAACTAAGTTTCACTTCAGACACGGTGGTTTTATTTCAGTTGATGTCTTGTTTTATTTCAGACACGGTTGTTTTATTTCAGTTGATGTGCTCAGTTTCACTTCAGACACGGTTGTTTTATTTCAGTCGATATCTTGTTTTATTTCAGACACGGTTTTTTTTTTTTTACCCCCATCATACAATTTTGCTTTGTCCCTAGTTTTTTTTGGTTCTTTCATAGCACAATGTTGGATTTCTTTTGTTGAACTGCTTCGGACCCATTTTATGTTGCTTATACATGTTATGAAACTGCAGTGGTATCGTTAGAGCATTTTCAAACTGGTTTTGAAACTGCTGTACCTGGCGTCTTCCGATCAGCAAAGGGGAAAAAGATTGATACGGAGCACATGATAAGTTATTAAGTAATCCTGCCAACATCCCGTCAGATCTAAACGAAGTTATAGGAGAAAGGATGCAAACTGTAAGAATTTCATTTCACATTAACCAACCAAATGATACATAAGCACAAGTGCCACATCAGCCCTGAAAACCCAATCCATATGGCTTCAACAGAACGAAGCATTAACTAACAGCAATTGCAAAAACACTCTGAAAACATGATATCAATTCAGTGTTCTAAAAGTCGGCCGACTAGTAATTGCAACTGTTCCAATACAGGACCCGAAACTCAAACTTCTCATTCTCTAAGGACGGCATTGTTTGTATCAGGGACGGTTGCCGCTGGTTGTCTCGTGACAGCAGCCAAAATGTCAGCATAACCCACCACCCCAACCAATACATCATCATTTTCAGCATCAGTGACCCACACATGAGTGGCGCGATGAGATAGCATTTGAGCCATGACCGCAGCTAACGAACTTGTAACCTTACAGGTCAAGGGTGCACTTCTACCCCTATACATGCTCCTACCAACACCAAAACTCGGGGAGTTTGGAGTAGTGCTAACAAACCCAATGCTCCTACTGCTGAACTTCTTTGGCCGCATTGTGGTGCCATTAACTGCTGAATAGTTATCTCCAGCTGTGGCTGCTGCTGTTGGATTAATCATAACATCATCTGGTAGTAGTAACAGAGACGACCTCGAAGTGACATTATCTTCAACCCCCATCACAAATTGTCCTGCTGACAGATTGGCCAATGCCCAAGCTGCGGCTAAGTAGTCGCATTTCCACAGTTTGCAGGCCGAAATTTCTCCGAGTATCTTATATCGGCCGTCTGATATGGGCTCCACAACAGCAACTGCACTTGGGTCCTCAGGAAGCTTTTGGATGGCTTCAATAGCTTGATTGGATGCTTGGATGGAGTAGTAGTTTGGGTTGATGGCCCCGAGGGAGGATATGGAAGAAAGCGGGAGAGGAGCCAATGCACCGAGGCAACCGATCAGGAAACGGATGACATCTTCTCTCGATAGACAACAGAACTTTCCATGGATGGAGGTAGTGGCAGTTGTAGAAGAAGCGGAAGGGCGGTTGATGCTGTTGGTAGCAGAGTTGGTGCTAGAGCTTTCAAGGTTCTTGAGCCACTTTCCGTTGTATAGAATAGAAAACCGCTTGCTCATTCCTTTCCATACTACACTTTTGGGCACAAGGAGACGCCTAACACCCTGCTTCATCATCTCCAGGGCATCTATCAATCTTGCAGACAAACCGGAAAACCAGAATTGCTTCAGTTAGAATCAAGAGAGAAAACATTTATGAATTCAAGCTTCTGCTTCACATTTATTCCTGCTTTCCTACAGGTACAGTAAAGACAATATTGAAAGATCCCCGGGCTAACGGTAACGTTAGGCTTTGTTACTTACAGTACTTAGATCACCTAAAGGATAATCATACGACCATACAGCATTCACTCCTTATTACACCACAACAAATGTCTTACATTATACATGTTTCTGTTTGATTCCTCAAAATCTCTCAATAACTTCGAGCATCTTCCAAGAGTTGAACACCAGTTCTTAGAGTAAGATTGTCGCAACTTACAATGTCTTAGGTCCCCTTTACTAGGGTTGGCAGCAATATGTCCTATTACTCTAGTTCCTCTATTCACACAATTGGTTAATTCCAGGACAATCATCTTGTTTCTCACATTATGAGCCCTAAGTACCTGCACACCTTCTACGTCTCTTAACACCAAGAAGTTAGTCAATCAAACCTCTCAAATCCACTAGCTGGCCTATCTTTCCCTTAATCCCAAAAGGTATCTCCTCTTTCATGTACAATTAGTTCTCCATATTAGCTTCTCCCACAGTGTATATACCGAAGTATATAACTTCACCCAATTGAGAATTTGGGATATTAAACAATCAACCATGTCTGAAGCTTACAAAATCATACTCCCTCTGCCCCAGAAAGATTGCCTGGCCCGCAAAACGAGAACCTAGAAATAATGTAACAATCAACCATGTCTGAAGCTTACAAAATCATACTCCCTCTGTCCCAGAAAGATTGTCTGGCCCACAAAACGAGAACTTAGAAATAATGTACTTTTATAAATAAAAAAAATCCTAACATTTTTGCATAAATAACTGGCATCTAGTAACTTGCGAGAAAATTTTAAATTCTGTCACAAAAATGCATTATTTTAAGTTCTCATTTTGCAAGGCGGACAATCTTTTTGGGACAAGTAGACAAGTTTAACCAAACAAGGTAACATATCCGGTGTCCAGTGATTTTTGTCCCGCCCTATTTATTTGTTAGGTTGATCTAATTTTTCATTTCTGTTCGTGTGTCCAAACTGCACTCACCATAGTTGTTAGATCATTATAATACACCAGAGTGGTCTTCAATCGTGCCAAAAACCAGCCAAATTTTACAATTATTACAATCATAGCTTCAAAGCACAAGAAAACATTACAAAAGACAAGAAACTTGAAATGTAATACTTTGTTGACTTACAAGTTTTAAGAATTTTTTTTTACTCTTTACACGGTTCTCAATAAGTTTCTCTATCTATTTCTCTTCACTTATTACCACTCATTACATCAAAAAAAATTCTCAAAACTTAAAACCAAATAAAGTGTTTATGATCTGGTAGACCTAGCTCGGTTGGGCAAAACGCTTCAGTTTTGAACCCTAAAGCAAAGTCTCAGCACCTATGTACCAGCAACTTTCTTAGAATTTCGACTTATCATCTCAAGGGGGAATGTCAAGGTCTGACTCAGCAGTAGGGCCGCAACAAAAAATGAATGAAGTAAGCTATAATGGTGAAGAGCTAGGATGCATCAACGAAAATTGGGAACTATGTATAGAACAACAGAAGGCTTGTTAATGTGATGGAAATTTGACAACATTGCTCCATATTGTTTGGGTACCTTCATTTGCAATGGCAAGGTACGAACATCAAGCAAGCGGTGGTGCTTACGCTCTACAACACCATTCTATTGAGAAACGTGTGAACACACCTATTCTCCGGGAAAATACCATGATTTGACGCAAAAAGAGTCAACAACCAAATGTCTATGAACCACCAACACACATAGAAGGCCGTCGTACCCATGTCAGGTATGTTGGGGAGATGCCGAAAGTACGTACAAGACATGTCCCATCTAACTTTAATTGATTTTCTATGGTGGGATGCAGTTGAGATAGGGGAACACGGGGGACACATGTGGGACATGGCGAGGTGACTTGCGAAAATTCTAATAAAATTTTGGAGGTAAATATTCACAACTTCAAACGTTTAGCGTCAAAACTCAAAAGTATTATGAAATAAATATAAACACATGATACATGATCCATCACACAGTCCTTTGCTCATTGTTATTGGATAGAAACCCTAAGTTGATCGTAGAGTGACATCTTCGTTGCTTTGCCAGCTCACAACTCTGGCGATCATCGACGATAGTTGTGGTCAGAACAAGTACCTGACTACTTATACTACCTGACTAATTGTACAACCTGACTAATTGTTTAGCAGCAATTAGTTGCTTGTTTGATTGCTGGGCTATTTTTTATTTTTTAGTTTTTGACGACATAGGAGCTATCTCCACACACCTAAACGGCTTCAGACTAATGCACCTACGGCAAAGCAACACCCACGGAAAGCAGTTAGAAGCAGCTATGAGGGGGACCACTAGACGCGCCCATGAGGCTACCCACATGGACTTTCACCTCCCAACTGATTGGCCTACCCTCGAGAATCGAACTCACACCTCCAGGGTGAGAGCAAATCCCCTGTCCATTGGAGACAACCGTCGTCGGGTTATTGCTGGACTAGAAGGGTGGTATCAGGATTAGGTGGAACGCAAGGGCCCAATGTTTGCCATTATCCGTGTCTGTGTGCATCAGGATTAACCACGGGACTGGACAAGAAAAGGTGAGACTGTTATTCCATTTAGTACCCCATGTGGGGATTAAGACCAGGGAGGGGTGGTATTAGCTAGTCCCTTCTCCGGATTATCTCCCTCCTCATCACATTTATCCCATCTTTATCTCACCCTACAAATAATGCCAACATTCATACAATCCCATCTATTTCAATCCTTCCTAAAAATAATCCAACAATCAGACGTGCCTGGTGTCTATAACCATTAACCCACACAGTAACTAGAACTAGTATCCAGAAAGGCAAAGCAACCAACCTGGTAGCAGGATCAACCTCCTTGAGCAAGGAACCGTTGCGAACCACCACATCGGAAACCAGGGTCCTCATTGCCTTCTCCTGATCCTCCAAACACTCCTTCCTGGCCAGGAACGCCACCAGATCAAGCGAATTCAGAATACCCACAAACCTCTGCTGCCTCATCTCTGCATTCTCCACACCCATCACCCCGCTCTTATGGGATCTCTTCCTCCACACGGGTATCCCGCCTTCCATCGACTCCCCTATCGCCCTGATCGCCGCCTCCACCGTCTCCGTCTCCAGGAACTCCACCAGCTCCGGCTTCCCCACCGTCAGATCCCCCACCACATGGTACAAGAAAACCGATGCCATTTCACAAAAGGACTCGATTACAGAAACGACCGAATTGGGTACTATAACAGGGAGTGGAGGAAGATGAGGAGGAGGTGAAAACGGGTGATGGGTTTGTTGTTGTTGTTCAGAAGAGGAGAAATGGATATTATTATTGTTGCGAAGGGAGGGCGATGAGAGGGGTTGATAAAGGGGAGGAGGAAATGGGGATTTCTGGCCATGATATTGATGATGGTGCGTTAATAAGAGGGGTAGTAGTAGGGAGGAGAAGGCCCATGAAATTTGGCTTGTGATGTTGGAGTCGAGTTGTCTTGATTTGGGGATCTCTCAGATAGGAGTCCGTTTTTGGTGGAATAATAATGTGCGTGAAAGCCGGCGGTCTGGTATGTATAGGAGAGAGAGAGAGAGAGAGAGAATTGTGTTCAGCAAGAGAGAGAGAGATCCAGAAGGGACCGATTTCCCAATTTAAT
>JAOTQK010000020.1:17533329-17544179 GCA_025642025.1 Rhododendron ferrugineum
GATTTTGACAGCTGCTGGATTGCATCCTGCATTATAACAGTTGTTCGCAGGCACCCGAAAAAACAATTGTTTAGAAACAAATGCAACTCTCCGATATGATGTAACATCGCTAGATAGATAAGTAATAAGACCTAATATGATTTTACCGTTTTTCCTCTTGTATATTGTGAGTTCCATTCCGATAATCAAAATCGCTTATTGGTGGTCGCTCATGGATGTTTTTGTCCCATGTGTTGGGCCGGTTTGCCTAAGGTGTCAAAAGGCTATTTGTTGATGCAAAAGACTCATTCACGGAACAGCCATGAATAAATTTTTCTCCTCTTTTAATTGCCTTTACTCTCCAAATTTGTCCACTCCAAACTCCCCTTTTTTGGGTGAGTTTTTTTAGGGGTAAAAAAAAAATTCTCTCCTCAACTGCTTCCCCCCAAAACATGGCATTCCACCACCTCCTCCTCTTTCTCCTTGCCCTCTCCTAATGATTTGTTACTTTCAAGTTCCTTGTTTATGTTCTTTTGCGGTGCTTGTTACAATCTTCTTCCAGGTTCCTTCCGTAGCTGTTTAGGCGCCACGGCCCGGGGGTGCTTCTTCTTCTTTTTTTTCCTTTCGGGGGACCCTTTCCACCACGCGTGGCCACCCTCCGCCACCACCACCGCTTCCTCTCCCGACTCCATTAGGGTCCCCTTCCCTTCCATATATTACCATTATCTTTCTTATCTGCCGATAAATTTATTTTTTTCTTTCTAGGATCTACAAACCCCTTAAAATGTATTAATTCTATCACCTGGCCTCAGCTCCCAACATGTTCAATATATAGCTTCTGTTCTCCTTGCATGCTTGTCTCCCCTTTTTGATTGCATGTGTATAACTTATGAAAGGAGGGTGGTTGGTGGGTTGGTTTTTCTTTCTCATCTCACTGATGTTCTTTCCACTTGCCCTGGATATATAAATGCATTTTTATTTTATGCATCCTATAAGATTTTATTCGAAGGAACCGCGCGATGAGCTGCTTCCCATGTTTTTCTTCTCAGAAAAGTAAGGATTCAGATAGCAGGGAGATTCCTGTGGCTCATGCTACAGGCCCCGACGATGCATCGCCACCCCCACCAGGTATTTACTCTCCTCCCTATTTTTTCTCGGTGAAATATTATAACCATGAAACTATTTTTTTTTTATTTTTTTTTAGGAAAAAAGAAGCCAAAACATTGTTTGGTGTGATCAAAATAAGCAAAAAGATTTTTCTCCAAACAACAATATTGGAAAGAAACCCCAAATCATTGCCAAATGTATTCATCTTTTCTTCCCATTTTATTTCATGCGCTCTCTTAATTGAGGCAAGAAAGAATCAAACGAGCTACACGTTCCCTCAAGCCGTTCATAGTCGCTTGAAGGAGATTGGATCCGGGCATCACAATCAACTTTTGCATCGGTTTTCGGTCATGGCACGCCCGCCACTTGTGTGTTATTCCTCCTATTGTTTAGAGAAGGGACAAACTATTATATAATGGCCTCAACAAAGGAAAAAAGAACAAGAGAAAACGTTACTATGGCTTATGATCTTAACATTGTGGGAGGTGTCGAAATGGGATCGATATAATTGTGTGTATCCTATTACCCTCTACAATAGGAAACATGGCTTTGCGAAGCCACAGCACCACAGTTATGAGCATGCGAGGGGAGAAGTTGGTAAAAATCGTTTTTTGCCATGCTGCAATGGCTGAGAGAGATTGGCACCATGACTCGCCTTGGCAGGGTAAATAGCGCGTTCTGAAAATAGGAGTTCCAGTTTGTATGAACAAATGTGGAGCAGAAACCAAACAAATGTGCATAGTTGAAAACATATTTCCTCTTAGTGCTTTTACTTATTACTCCTAGTTGATAAGCAGAGAATAACTCTATAAATAAAAACAGCTGACCTTCCGGTATAATCCAGGTTTCAACTTGTCACAGAAACTTGATTTTTCTCTTGCATGATCTCTAAGTTTTTGGATTCTTATCTCAGGGAACACTTTTCTTGCATAAAGAAAACTAAATAACACGAATCGTGAAAACATTACATTTCCAGCAATATTTGTTCATTCACTTTTCCACATTTCAGTCTGAAAAAAAAAATAGAGATGGGTGACTAATGAAATTAATTTCATTTTAGAGTTGTTTTCCGCCAAATACCTAGCAGTTTCTTGGTTGTGAACCTTATCTACCAAGAATCTTTCCTTATAGTCCACTTTTAATTTATTCCTTCATGACCGCATCAATATTTTTTCTGTATGCTTTTCTGCCGTCATAAGTAGAATACCTGGTAAAACCAGAATCCACATGGTTATAGTAGCTGCTACGGTTGGACGATGAAAAGATGGAAGAAGCACTTCTCTCTCTTATGGTTTGAAACTTTGCTTTCCATGCTTAGACTGCTTCAATTAATGGTCTGCGGCGTCTGCCTCTAAGGGGAGATGAGTGACTTTTGTTGAATAATAAACTCCAAGTGTGAAGAGAACTAATCATTAAACAATGATATGAACCATGAGGAATATAACAGAGTGCAACAACATTAGAATCCCTATAACTCCATGGAAATTCCCTTTTGGCTTCCCTCTTGCATTTCAGAATTAGCTATCAAGTCTTTTGGATCCTATACAAATTTCCAAGTTCTTTGTCAGTTCTATCAATTCATAAATTTTGTGCTTGTTCTTACAATCAAATGTTGTTTTTGCAGTGAATGGTAAGCAAAATCCATCGGCTGAAGATAACACAGTTGACACCAAGACTATTGCAGCGCATGCGTTCAATTTTCGTGAGCTGGCTGCTGCAACAAAGAATTTCCGGCAGGAATGTCTATTAGGTGAAGGTGGATTTGGAAGGGTATACCAGGGAAAACTTCAGCCTAGTGGGCAGGTGATTGTTTTCAACTAATTAACATTTCTCTTAGTTTCGTGATTTGTAGTTTTATGTGGAGTCATTGCGCGCACACTTCAGCTTTAACTATGGGTAGTTGTGAATAGGTAGTGGCAGTGAAGCAACTGGACAGGAATGGAATGCAAGGAAATAAGGAGTTTCTTGTTGAGGTATTGGTTTTGAGTCTCCTCCATCACCCGAATCTGGTCAAGCTCGTCGGATATTGTGCTGATGGAGATCAGAGACTTCTAGTATATGAATATATGCCATTGGGTTCAGTAGAAGATCATCTACTTGGTACACATTCCCTTGTCATTTTTTTTCCCTTTTGTCCATTTTCATTGTTGTTTTGAAATCCTACGAGAACTTCTTTGAAGCTTATAGGCATAAACACCATGATTAGTTTCTTTCAATTAGCTCTGATTTCATTTGGTGCGAGAATCTTTTTTCCTCGCACCAAATCAAATCAGAGCTAACAAAAAGAAATATCTACCCTCGATTATAATAGCGCTTGTTTTCTTTAGCCGGCAGCCTTTATTCCTTTCCTGGTACATCTTTTCATATTTCTTTGAATTAATTTTCTCTTTCCCTGTGCTTTCAAAAAATATTTTATGCATTCCTTTGGCATGTTAATACGCGCTTGATTGAACAAACTGTAATAATAAGATTTTAAACGTTTCAGGCACCTCGCAAGATAAAAAGCCATTAGATTGGACAGCAAGAATTAAAATAGCTTCTGGTGCCGCTCAAGGTCTAGAGTATTTGCATGAGAAGGCAAATCCACCTGTAATATATCGGGATCTGAAGTCCTCAAGCATCTTGTTGGATGAAGAATTCAATCCAAGGCTATCTGATTATGGGCTTGCTAAGCTTGGTGGGAATAAGATGCATGTATCGCCGAGGGTGATGGGAAGTTACGGTTATTGTGCTCCGGAGTACGAAAGAACAGGTGAGCTCACATTGAAGTCAGATGTATACAGTTTTGGAGTTGTGTTGCTTGAGCTAATCACCGGACGAAGAGCCATAGATACTACACGACCAACGGAGGAGCAAAATTTAGTTAGTTGGGTAAATAATCCCTCTCTCTCTCTCTCTCTCTCTCTCTGATAATGAAGAGAAAACAATTCGCCTTTTTTACTTTTAACGTAATTTCGTCTGTCATTTTGCTTCATTTGTTTTTTGTTGTTGTTGATTTTATAGCATGTTGGGGAGCCATTCAAGAGTGATTATATTTGACGCTTATTTTTATGTTCACAGGCACAACCATTTTTCAGGGATCCAAAAAGGTTTCCTGACTTGGCAGATCCAACTCTTGAAAGCAAATTCCCAGTGAAAAGTTTAAACCAAGCTGTTGGAGTGGCAGCAATGTGCCTGCAGGAGGAGCCTTCAGTTCGTCCGTTCATGAGCGATATCGTTGCAGCTCTAAGTTTCCTTGCGGTTGCTGCTCGAGACGAGCATGCTCTTCCGGTTCCCAACCAACCTTCCCAGGTGGAAATTTCAAGTGCACCCAAGAATGATCATAATCATGCGGAAGAAAGAGACGCAGTCGAGCCAGAAGAAGAACACGACAATGACAATGACAGTGACAGCTCAAGCGATGGCGATGGTGATGGAGACCATGATGATCCTTTTGGTTCAAAAAGTTCAGACTCTGATGATGGAGGCAGCGTAGAAGATCAGCAAGAACAAGACAATTCAGAAAAGAACCAAGCACAAGTCAAAAAATCCGTAAAATGGGCTTCTAGATGCAAAAGCAAGGGGGATAGTAAGGATGGAAGTGCTCGTTCAATTGCAAGACACAATAGTAACACCGAGCCTCATGTCGAAAGCCCTGGTCAGAATTTGAACTCCAATAGCAGTTTAACACGGGGTGCAGGTTCCGGTAGGAAGGTTACAAAATGTGGGTCAAGTTCAAAACACTCAAGAAAGGTGAAATCTGAGGGTGGAAGTATTGGCTCAACTTCATCAAGCGAGAGTAGCGATTCTGAATCGGAAGATGGAAGGTCTAGTAATAATTCAAGGTCCAATAGAGGTATGGGTCAAAAATACGGAAGTTATAGTTCCAGTTCAAGGCAAGACAGTGATGTGGGGTCCCGGGATGGAAGTTTGGCTTTCGAAGTAAGAATTTACAGCAATGAGGATTCGCAAGATGGAAGCGTTGGTTTGAGTTCAAGGCGCGACAGCAATGCAGAGTCGCGGGATGGAAGCCTTTGTTCGGATTCAAGCGGTGATATTGATTCAGGGCATTACGGCAATGTGGGAGCCGAACATGATGAAGATGGTTTATCGTAATAATCTCCATCCGGTCATCTCCAAAATTGTATGCGATCGTCAACTTGGTAACCCATTGACACCTCTGGCCTCTCTCTACCGCGGAGATATCAGTCCAACATCTGTTGCATCATTGAATTTGATGAGAAGTTGGAATTGAATGACATGTTTTTGATTGAGTTATAGCTGTACATGGGAAGCAGGATTTCAAACGTGGTTTGCTTCGGCTTTTTGTTTTGATTATGGTTGAATCTTGTGGTATTTTTCTCATTTTTTCAGTTATCATGGGCTGAAGATGAAAATGTGGTGGTATATAAGCAAGTGAGAGTCTAAAAGATACCATATGATGGGTGACATTTGAAGGAAATTACATGCTTATGCGCGCGCATGTGTGTATTTTTCCTGATCAGATAATCATGATGGTGTTCTTAATGGCAAGATGAAAAACAAAAGAATCCGGGGAAGCCAATTTGCCCTGACTCTTTTTTTCTCTGCAAAAAGAATTTGATTAATCTTTATAAAGGATTACAAAGATTAAACGGGCAAGGGCACACTAGTATACGCCACCCAAGACCGAAGAAGAACGGCAAGATGCCAACCAAGACAGCAAGAAAAAACCATAGAAAAACGTGACTAAAAACACCCAAGAGCCTAAACGAACCACCAGAGACACAACCTCACACCCACAGCTACAGGCAAAACCTGGAAAGCTAACTATATATCTGCCCTGACTCTTAGGCCAACTATATATCTGGAAAGCTAAATATGATGTGTGATGCTAGAGGTGCCTTGTTTTTCCTTTAAAATCGACTTCTATCGCTCGGGTTTGTTCAAAAAAGCTCTTCACAAAGATTGACCAATGATCTGTAATGACTAAATGCCACAAGCTCCATAGATTTGTGTTGGGAGGTGGGCTAAAAAAAATGTCCCTTTACCCAATATATGGTGCGATGAACACGGTCGAATAGCAGTGTTTTTCTGGTTGTTCAAGTTAATAGAAGTTAAGGCTTTCCACCTCTGTTAAGCTACTAGTCTTTCGGGTGTGTGGGTTTGAGACCTTAGATCAAAGGTTAATAGGAATTTCTCGACCTGAAAGGCATTTCTAAGAACATCGATCTCAAACCGCACAATCTGGCTCATTATGGTCAATACATTTTTCTCATGTGCATTCCTCCACCTACGCAATCGTTCCATGGTTTCTTTCTTTTTTCATGTGCTTGGCGAGTTTGCTACTTTTAAACCCAATGGCAACAGAACCTCAAATCATGTTTTGGTTTCTTGTAGTCAAAAGCTCAATGCCAAGATTTTACTCTGCTTCATCGACTAGCGATAAAAAGATAAGTTTTGAGACGACAACAACAGGCCAACCTCATCACCGAATTCAAACCATGCCAATAAGATCAACCAGGTCACCAAAATTGGAACCAGCAACACCTCCCCCTAGAATACACCGTTCCATACATCTTGAACTAATTGGTCCATAGTTTTAGCGGTATAAATCAATGAGCACCCTAAGAAAGTCTTAAAACTAAATAAGGAGTCTTCGGGTGTTTGTTGAAAGGCCTTAGAGCCAAAAATTTACTACGACCATCTAAGATAAAATGATCAAAAATGTAAGATCTTCGCACTGGTTCAAGCGGATTGAAAATTGGAGCACTTAATTTTTTAATTATATTTTTCCGTTAGTTTCATTTCATTAACAGTGTTAACGATTTTACCAATTTGGTACGTAAAACAAACTACAGGGACGACATTGAGACAATTGAAACTAGAGGGACGAAATTGAGACAACCGTAAAACTAGAGGGATGACTACGAAAATTTGCCCTTATTTTTTTGTAAGAAATGGCAAGAACTTCATAAAACATTATGTAGATTACAGGTAACAAAAGAATAACAACAAATTATGGTAGCCCAGAAAAAGGAGAACTAATTGCAGTGTGTGCTACAAACTACTTTTAGATCGAATTGCTCCGTCTGCATGAAGACTATCTCCAACTGCTTGACCAACTGTAGTAACTGGACACATATAAATGAAAGGGAAACAAAAGTTGCCTGGCAAGGGCATGAGCTAGACCCCTTGTGAGTCGTGATAGACTTTTGTAATTGTGCAAAAAACAATAATGTAACCTTTGTCGAGAGGTTATGTAACAAAACGGCATAAGTCTGTCGACACAGATTGAGCTGATTTTTCTCGGGGCCCTTGAAAAATATTTTAAATTTATGTGAGACCCGGAGTGGGCCCCACACAGTGATCTGTGCATAAAAAATGTGGGTGAATAGTTGGACTGTGTGACAAAACAGTTTTAAGAGACCATCACACAACAAGAATGAACATATCTAACAATGAAATATTTTCAAGAGACCATCTAACAACCAAATAAACGGCCAAAATTTTTGTTCAACTAGGCTGGAGCTATACCAGAAGCTCAAGACATTGGCTATAAGGGATCCATCTAGATGATCAGTAATAGTGAATCCTTCTCCACCCTGTAGGTTGTCGGATTTTCAGGCCCCATCCACAAAGAGATTAACTATATTGATGAGGGAAATCACAGTACCACTTGTAAGAAATGAACAAGGAGGAGCGTCGAGAAACAACCATAATCAGGGGAATCGTAACAATAACAACAGCATGTTAGAACAATGCTCAGGTGAAGAATCGCAACATAAACAATCAAGCACCACCTGGAAAAAAAACAACAACAAGGACGAGCATTTGCGTTAGTGCCTGGTGATGCAAGGAATGCTGGAGTAGTAGTAGCAGCAGCAGCAGGTAAAGCCTTGCATCTTTTACATTTGCGTTGGGATTATATGAGAAACCCATGTTGCAGAATTTTTTTGGGTGCCAAACGGGTACCATGTGGCAATATCTGTCGGCGATCCCATCCGTCCAAACGTGTTTTGGACGGCCCAGATTTACTCTCTCTATGTTGGGATTAAACACGGAAGAACCCAAGCGCCAAGATTCAAACACAACCACAATTGCAACCAGTGGAAGTTCAATGAAAAACAAAATAGAGACATACGCAAGATATATGTGGTTCGGCAAAAATCTGCCTACTCTACGGAGAGGATCCCGTTCTTTTCACTATGAGAATTTATGTACAAGTAAACTTGAGTATGAAATAACCCACACCCAACCCTTATACACTCACTCATACAAGAACACACTCTCACCAAGTACTAGACTTGCCCAAGCACACACAAAACTTGCGGTAGAAACACCCATGTACCCGGCACCTCCCAAAGGAGCTGCCCCCCACACAAACTGTTTTTTCTTCCCCTCTTCCTCTCTCTGTGTATCACACTATCACGAAAAAACACTTCCTCATGCCATTATAAAGCACCCATATTAGAAAGTAAGCTAGACGAGCTTTTTAACATTTCAAACCACGTGCGAATCCGAGTTCGGGAGTGTCCGTGCCAAAACCGCAAAGTTTGGTCGGTTTGGGGAGCAACGAAATGCGCCTGGGGCGCATGTTATTGCGCCTGGGTCGCAGAAAGCTCCTCAAATTTCACAAATTTCGCAGGTTTGTCCATGACACTTCCGAACTCCGTTTTTTGCAAGATTAGAACTGTTAAAAACTTTATTGAGTCTACTTTCCAACCCAAGTAGTTTGAATCGATAAAAAAAATTATATAAAAACGTATGACCAATTTACCCTCAATGAGTCAAAACTAAATCCTTTCTGTAAAACGCTTGCACCTTCCTCATTTTAAATCGAATAAAGACCTATTATATATCGATAAATAGAACTTTCAATTTGCTAAAATGTGGTGGAATAGACATGTTTAGTTCATGAAAATGGGGTAGTAAGTGGAGCACTACATCTTAGGCGAATGTTGATGATTAAGCAGTTTTGTATGCTTCGATGAAGTGCGGAAAGCTTTATGAACGCTCTAGAACTCCTAAAAAATGAACTAATACCTTAAGACAGGGGATGTGAGTATCGAATGGAACATAGATTGAGTCGAAGGGCCCGGAAACTTGTTTTAGCTGAAGTTGCTCCAACGATATTTGAATTGGCCTACTTTCGACCAAATATGCGTAAGCCAATATCTTTTTTTTTTATGTTTCAATTCCATCATTTTTAGTACTTTAAATATCCTCTGTATCGATATAAAATAGGTTTCAATCCGGTTTAAAGTTTGGGTGATTCAAGGATTTTTCCAAAATATTTTATTTTTCGCCTTCATTACAGTAAAATCGGCATATCTCTTGATTTACAAATAATGTGGAAGTCAAACTAATATAATTAGAAATTAGGCTAGACGAGCTTTTTAACATTTCAAACCACGAGCGAATAGGAGTTCGGGAGTGTCCGTGCCTAGACCGCAAAGTTTGGTCGGTTTGGGGAGCAATGAAATGCGCCTGGGGCGCATATAATTGCGCCTGGGTCGCAGAAAGCACCTCAAATTTCTCAAACTTCGCGGGTTTGTCCAGGACGCTTCCGAACTCTGTTTTTTGCAAGATTAGAACCATTAAAAACTTTATTGAGTCTACTTTCCAACCCAAGTGGTTTGAATCGATAAAAAAAAAATTATATAAAAGCGTATGACCAATTTACCCTCAATGAGTCAAAACTAAATCATTTCTGTAAAATGCTTGCACTTTCCTCATTTTAAATCGAATAAATACCTATTATATATCGATAAAGAGAACTTTCAATTTACTAAAAGGTGGTGGAATCCAACCATCAAAATAGCTATGTTTAGTTCATGAAAATGGGGTAGTAAATGGAGCACTACATCTTAGGCGAATGTTGATGATTAAGCAGTTTTGTATGCTTCGATGAAGTACGGAAAGCCTTATGAACGCTCTAGAACTCCTAAAAAATGAACTAATACCTTAAGACAGGGGATGTGAGTATCGAATGGAACATAGATTGAGTCGAAGGGCACGGAAACTTGTTTGAGCCGAAGTTGCTCCAACGATATTTGAACTGGCCTACTTTCGACCAGTTATACGTAACCCAAAATTTGTTATTTTTACGTTTCAATTCCATCATCCTTTAGTACTTTGAATATCCTCTGTATCGATATAAAATAGGTTTCACTCCGGTTTAAAGTTTGGGTGATTCAAGGATTTTTCCAAAATATTGTGTTTTTCGCCTTCATTACTGTAAAATCGTCACATCTCTTGATTTACATATAATGTGGGAGTCAAACTAATTTAATTAGAAAGTAGGTTAGACTAGCTTTTTAACATTTCCAAATACGTGCCAATCGGAGCTCGGGAGTGTCCGTGCCAAGACCGCAAAGTTTGGGCGGTTTGGGGAGCAATAAAATGCGCCTGGGGCTCATATAATTGCGCCTGGGTCGCAAAAAGCTTCTCAAATTTCTCAAACTTCGCGGGTTTGTCCAGAACACATCCGAACTCCGTTTTTTGCAAGATTAGAACCTTTAAAAACTTTATTGAGTCTACTTTCCAACCCAAGTAGTTTCAATCAATAAAAAAAATTATATAAAAACATTTGACCAATTTACCCTCAATGAGACAAAACTAAATCCTTTTTGTAAAATGCTAGCACCTTTCTCATTTTAAATCGAATAAAGACCTATTATTTATCGATAAAGAGAACTTTCAATTTAATAAAAGGTGGTGGAATCTAACCATCAAAATAGCTATGTTTAGTTCATGAAAATGGGGTAGTAAGTGGAGCACTACATCTTAGGCGAATGTTGATG
>JAOTQK010000020.1:17546119-17556674 GCA_025642025.1 Rhododendron ferrugineum
AGTGGAAAACTTTTTCACCCATTGGCCACTGGAAGCGGTCCCGAGCGCTCGGGAGCACTCTCGAGCGCTTGGGACTTGCACTCTCGAGCGCTCGAAAGTAAGCCAATTCTGGAGTTTTGGTAAATGCTCCCGAGCGCTTTGGACTGCTTCCAAGCGCTTGGGAGTGATTCTGACCAATTATTTTCCTTTTCAAACCCTTTCAAGAAGCATGGTTCTTATTGGCTCAAGGTCTGTTTTGATTCCTTTTCATCATCGGGGAGCCTCCGGGCCACAAATCGAGGAAATTCGAGAAGTCCAAATTGGGGTGTCTACACATTGATCAATCTGTATGGCGATGCCCCACTCCGGGAGGTGTCTACGAACATTTCTCTATTTCTCTATGTTTCTTTCTCACCAACACAAATCCACTGACTCTTTGCGTGATTCGAATTCTTTTGTAAAAGCCAGTACTCACCCTTGTTTAAACCATCTACTTTAATTTTGCAGGTATGCTGCGATGTTGTGATTGACTGTTTTTTGCTGATGGTAAAAAACTCATTCACTTTTGAATTAATTTGCAGCTTTTTTTTTCCCATTTTGCCCTGTGGCTGAGTGGTTTTAAGTTTGTTTCACTTTTTTTTCCCTCCCTTTTTCTTGTAGCTATGTGGTGGTCTAATCACGTTAGCATATTTAATCTCTCAAAGGGGCGAATATGTGACAACTTCCGCCGATGCCAAGATGGGTCGATTGGCTTTACCACGTCAAAAACTCCCTAAAGGCTACCGAAGACTTCTATGGCTGGCAAAATTGACCTGATTAATTAAATTTACAGGAGAATAATGAACGAGACACTCTTTTACGCTGACACTTCTAGAGTTGCCATTTTCTTTTAATTTGTGTTATTGTATACCTACATTAAAATCTTTATTCCTTAATTTCTGTTGTCTGCCTCATAATCGAAACAGCAATGCTTGATTTTCCTCATAATCGAAACTATCCAGGTGATGCTGGGACACTTGTAGACTCCTATATTTTTGGAAAGGTAGTGCAGTACAAGGAGCAAATTGCAACACTTGAAAAACGCGAGGACATGTAAGTGGTAGATGGAAGTTTTTGCTGCATTGCTTTGAGTTAACTTTTATCCGATTGGTTGAAATTGAAGCTTTTGAATGTGTTCCGCAGATACAAGACTGTTTTTGGAGATAAAATTTTCGTATTCCGGAGGGCATGCTGTCCGCTTTTTGGTCACAAAGGTATTCATCTCTACTCTCTCGTTGGTTATCCTTATTGGTAACAAATGAGGTATTACTTTCAAAATTGTTAGCTCTTTTTTTATTTATTTATTTTTCCTCTTCAAAATCCCTAGCTGATCTGATAATGAGGAATGGAAATGATCCAAAATCACAGTGTACTCTTACAATCTTGATTCTTGAAGTAAATACTGAGAATAGGCCAGCTAAGAAATGCTTAATAGGAGATTTTGCTTCATAACACCATATTTATGGCCGAATAAGCTTATGTACTCTCATAGTTTTTTCCCTTCCCAAAAGAGGTCCCTTTTTTTTTAAAATCGGCCCCAAGAATGGACCCTTACTGAAATGAAATTACTAATTCTTGCTCCAAGGATAGATGGAAGCATTGATTTTGAAAGATGGGTGTATTGGGAATCCTGTGAGGGTCAGTTAAGGAATGGTACTAAGTTGTTGGAGATTGTCATGCCCTCGATTTTCAACATAATTTAATAAACATTTTGATTAAAAGATCCTTGCATATCATAGTTAATGCCCAAAATAATTTCCAACCTATTTAATTTACAAACGAAGTCCATGAGTTTAGAGATTATACAACATTGGCACATCGGCCCCCAAAATAGACTTAAGTACGAATACAAACTAGCAGATAACTTACAACGGTTTAGTAAAAAAGGAAATTCTTGAATGAATAGTTACAAACCCATCTTTACCAAAAAGAAAGTCAATTACAAAGATGATTAAGTAATTAAATATGGTTAGCTTCCAAAATGTCTTTCACTTCCAAGCACACGATGCAAGTAAGTTATTGTCCAGCATTCAAACCTGAAAAGAAAGATTGGGTTGAGCTACACTAGCCCAGTAAGAAAATCTCTTCATAATCTATATGTGAATGGGATGATAATCATGGACCCAGTGAATCAAGCTAAATGGCATGTCCTTTTAGCAAGAAATAAATTGTTAACGATTCAAAAACTTTAGAATACAAGGATTAGGCACATAACGGTAAATCCAATAACTACACATACCAACACCGCTTACTATAATCGAAGCACTCTCACACACATACACAGTCCTTCCACCAAATTTTCACCCCTTGCGATTCTGTATTTCCACTCCTTGCGTTACAGTAAACTCCACCCCTTGTGATTCCGTATTTCCACCCCTTGCGTTACAGCGAACTCCACACATTTCAACTATAATTAACACCACAAATAACTCATGGGTCACAACAATCAATACAACTATACAACTTTCGTAAGAACATGCAATCCTCAAGCCATAAGGTGCTCCACTCGAACCATATATAGCAATCAAACACTAATATCACACGTAATCACCACAAAACATGTAGAGAAAGAGAGAAATCCCTACCAAAGTGGGTTTTGAGCAAAACCCTAGGAGAATCAAGTGGATTAAGCCCAAATCTTCCGAGACAAGCTCTTCTCAAGCTTTGCTACAAGATCTAGAGAGGATATAACCCAAAAACAAGATAAACAAGCACGGATCAACAAGTGATTGAGAGGAGAGAGAGAAAAACGTGATAGAGAGTCAAGGAGTGAGAGCAAGAACACAAGGGGTTCAAGTGTATTTGAGGTAGAAATCACTTGGATCTTGAAGATTTGAAGTAGAAATCAAAGGGTTTTAGAGAGATTGGAGTGGGGTAGGTGAGAGTGGGGTGTTTCCAGATCTATTTTGTGGGTTTTGGGTGTGAAAAATGGTAAAAGGGGGTATTTATAGTGGGCTGAAATGTGTGCTGAAATTTCAGAAATTTAACAGCGGGTACCGGTACTGGGCGATTCCCAGTGCCGGTACTGAAACCCCAAAAATGCCAAATTGGCCACGCTCTGGACACCGGGTACTGGTACTGGGCAAAAGGCAGTACCAGTACTGCTTAGAGAAAAAATTGAAATTTGCCAACGATCATCGAATTGAACCCTGACCGCTACCAACAATTCCAAAAATCATTACAACATCAAAACTTCAATTTCACTACTCTCCAAGTGTTCGATACACAACGGTGTAGACACCCCAATTTGGCCTAACGATTATTTCAAGTTCCACCTTGGGGACCATCTCGATGATGATATGGTTACAGTGATTGCTGGTTGACTTCTCGTGAACCTTAGGACTTATGGTAAGAACTTTTAGACACTTAGAGGACCCAATCCAGAGCCAAATAGCCTTTCAGACAGAAGTACAAGATCCCAGGAGAAACCATCTGTCGGCCTTGACATTGTTCTCACTGCCTCAACACCAATGCTTCACCCGTGAAGCCTGTTGCTCGAAAATCTCCCTGAGAGATCGATAAGCCGGCCGCCAGGACCATTCCTCGACCGCGACATCAATTCTTCGGCCCTTAGATCCTTTGCTCGGCCGCCAGATGATCTATTTTCCAGATTCTGAAATGTTCTGTCACTCGTTTGGTCTGATCACAAAACCATAGCAGCCAAATCCCGTTGCGTTCGGGCTACGTTAGGAGATTACCATGAGGAGTTCGTGTTGCCTTATAACTCCAATTCAATCGTTCGATTTTGAAGGGTTGAGGTGTGTCATCCCTATGCCTATATAAGGGAGCCTTTGGGTTCCAAAATTAACAAGTGGATACACCATCTCAAGCCACAAAACTCAGCCAATATACACTTTCATATCCCCTCGACAAAAGTCCCAACCTCCCGAAGGCAGCCGCTAATCCAATGATCAAATCCTGAAGTTCAAACCCTAACCCTAGGGTTTCAAGAAGCAAATTAGTCAGTCCCATCTAATCCGAAGCAATCAAGCCAGTGAGGGATCAAGGTGGTGAGGCCCAGGGGCCTCTAGTTTGATTTATTTTCTGTTTTTACGCTTAATTGTAGCTTTCTAATTACCTGTTAGTCGTATAGTCTGGTGTGAGGAAGAACACCGGCTGGATCTTCGATCCATCGGTTGGTACATCAAACCAGGAGGATCTCTCAGTCGTGACATCCATTCACCGGCTGCGAGATCCATCTCCCTGAGCCAGTCTGTTTTATTCTGCTTTTCTGATGCATGATTTCGATTACAGTCTTGGCTCACCATTAACTGTTTAAAGGCTAATTAAACAGATTACTTGTTAGAATTACGTAAAGCATGTGTTAATCTTATGTTGAACAAATATGGGCCAGTCTCACGGCTGGGCAAAGAGAGGTGCCTCATACCTTCCCCTTATTGTACTTTTGGATCCCGTACCCAGAATTTCTATCTGTTTTTCCTAGTTTTTTAAAACATGGTGGCGACTCTGTTTTGATGATAACCGCTATCGTGTGGCGATGTTTCTAGCCATGGGAATGTCTACGATCTTGGTTTATGAAACAAGCAACCAAACAAACAACAACGATCAATCTGTATGGCGATGCCCCGTTTTCGGGAGGTGTCTTCAGTTTTTGGCGACTCTGCTGGGGACTTGAGAGCCTTGACCAGAAAGTTCGATATAAGACTAACACATGCTTTGTTTAATTCATTTATCATATGCATCAAGCGGGCAACCTCGTTGAGTTCACCTAATACCCCGGCATGTCATGGGCTATGTTAGGGGTTCCAACAAACTCCACAGTCACTTGTACCTAGTGGTATATCAAAAAGGGAAACCGCCCGATCGCCGCCTATGATGGGCTGGCGGAAGGGAAGGACTGGTGCCCTTTGACAACGGAGCACCCTGAGACTGCCTAAACCTTACATGTGCTAGAAAGCCATAGAACTTATCAAAATAAGATAGGAACCTACGGGCCAGGAACCTACTTGCATTTGTTTGTAAAAGTTCTTCCTCACACCCTGTAACATTTGTTGTTGTAACATATTTTTCTGTGCAGAAGGGTTGGGATTTTCAGCCCATATCCTAACCCTATACAGCCAAGTACTGACTTACAGGTATTTTACTTTTCAAGCAGGCACAATAGATAAGCCAAGAAAGCAACCACAACCAATTTTATACTCTTACAACACCCGTAGTCACGCCAAACAGAGGTCTTTGCAGTCGTCTCGTCCGTCACCCTCGCCTGCCAAAACACCTTCATCGCAACGATCCCAATCACTTCCAGGGACTCCGCGGTCATCTTCTCGGCAAACCCGATCATCTACCAAACTCCAAGCTACACCAAGCAATCCTCTCACTTCCATGGAAGACAACGATGCCACTATTGCCGATCTCCAAGCTCAAGTCGCTGTTTTGATAGCAGAGAAAGCAGCAAGAGATGCTGAGGACGAAGAAAAATCAGTAGAAGATGAGAATGCACTTAAAGCAGTAACAATAGAGAATCCAGAATTGGCCAAGTAAGTCAAAGAAATCAAACATGCTCTGGCTTGTTCACAAGGGGACCAAATTCTGGACTTTGAAGGACTGCGCCTCTTTCCAGATTCTCAATTGCCCGAGAGATTCAAAATACCAAACATCGAGAAGTTCAATGGGACTGGCAACCCTACTAGCCATGTCTGCCATGTCATCAACACCCTAAAGCCGATGGACTTGGATGATGAGCTCATTGCTCAATTTTTCCAAAGAACCCTCACTGGAAGTGCTCTCGATTGGTTCCTCACTTTGAAATTCGTGCATTATCACACTTGGCCAGAAATTGCCAATGCTTTTGTCAAGCAATATGCATATAATGTCCAGATTGAGCTAACCACTCGAGATTTGGAGATGACCAAATAGGAGTCGAGCGAAGACTTTGTCACCTTTATAGTTAGATGGAGAGAAAAGGCTGCCAAGATGAAAAATCGTCCTTTTGAGGAAGATCAAGTCAGGATAGTTGTAAAGAATCTGCAGCCTAAGTATCTCAAGCATATTTACACACAGGCTATCACAGATTTCAAGAGCCTGCATGCCACTGGGCTGCAGATTGAAGAAGAGATCAAACTGGGACTCATTGGAAAAGAAGAAGTTCCTCCCCCCAAGAAAACCTTCCCGAGCCGTACATCTCATGCCTTTGTAAACGCTCTTGATCCAGCCTTGCCACAAGACCCTTTCCAGGCCAGCCCTTCCCGAAGCTCAAACCAGCCTCGCCGTAACTTTATCCCTCTCTACATGACTCTCTCCCAAGCCTTAACCATTCTGAGCCGTCAGGGGCATCTTAAACCCTTGAACAAACCACTTCCTCAGCCACCTTATGGCCCAAACCATGACCCTAACAAATAGTGTGCCTACCATCAACACTCTAGGCATGAGACAGACAACTGCATGCGTCTTCGCCACGACATTCAAGATCTCATTGATAGTAGAACCATAAAACCTCCACAATCTGATGCACAAACCAGACCACCCCACAACACTGAACCACCCCAAAATATCAATCTCATAACCTTGTCTCACAACCTCATATACAACCCTAGCCAATACATTGTCCAAAGCACCCAAGCCAAGCCAATCTTGACCTTCCCAGAGGAGGATGAATGTCTCGTGATAGAAGAAGAAGAAAGCAATGAGTCCAATCAATCAGAAGTGATCGATCCCAACATGTCTGACAAAAGTGATGAAGAAGAACAAACAAAGGAGGGAGAGCTAAAAAAATGGAAAGAGCATTTTTGGGCAAAACACAATTTGGAAGATCCCGACATTCCGTTTGTGGAGGATGATGAATGGCTGCGCATCTGGTTTGAAAATAGGAGAAAGGAAAAAGAGAGGGTCATCATGATGAGAAGACACGCCCGTTTCGAGCCTGCCCAAATAGTGGTACCCATCAATCGTCCGAGAATCCCGATGCCTCCAATTGTTTGGGAAACAATCAACCTTATAGAAGAAGTGGAGGAATTCCAGATGCAGCCGTGGGTCAATCCCTATGAAGAGTGTGACTACAGCCAATGGGTAGAGGAAAAAGATGATTTAGACTTCGTATACATAGACTCATACAGAACGAGGGAAAGTGACTTCAATGAAATTGAAGGAGAATACGATGATCCACTCAATGGAATCTCCTTAGCATCACTATTTAACCAAGTAGCTGATCTCCATGATCACACAATCAACGAAGATGAGAAAGAGGTGATGAAGACCCAGGCTGACACTTCTATTTGGGGACTGCTCATGTCTCGAAGAGGTAGCCACCGTACATGCTTCGAAGATGGGTCCAGTTCAAAGGCTCAGTTTGGCAAGAAAGAGGGTGGAAATGAGTATAAAATTGTGAAAGACAAAGCAAAAGGAGATGACCCTAAAATGCTGTCGTAGCTGAGAAGTCACAACATGGCAAAGAACATTGAACGCTGCTTTTGTTTTTCAAACTAGGGCATGTTTTGGGCCCCTGTTTGGGCATTTTACTTATGCTAAGTGAATTCCTTTTTATGTTCTAGACTATGCTTATTCAATAATCTAATTGCAATTGTCATACACTATAATCTCATTGTCAAAGAGGGAAGCTTCAAAGAATCAAGTTCTTTGTGTCAATGACAAAAGGGGAAGAAAGGATGAACTTTAGTTGCTTAAGAAACTAGGTTTCTGTCAAAACTTAGAAAGAATATGCTATCCCCGTGAGAACACTTAGGGTTAGCTTGCCCATTGTGAAACTGCAAACACCAAAGGAGATTCATAAAAAGTTCTCCGCCAAATTCCTCTCCAAAGTACAGAAAGCCTCTTGAGAGAAACGCTCGTTGGGCAATCCAAGCAATAGTAAGAGCAAAGCCTGCTAGGGCAAAAAAACGCAAAAATGCAGCCTAGGCAAAAATGAAGGCATTCAAAGAAAAGCTCGCTAGGGACTCAACCTCTATTAGGTAACCTAGGCAAAATCAAGAGCATGTGAGAAGAAAAACCAAGAGTGTAAACCCAGCCTCAAAGGTCATGATTTTGGAACTACGTAAAAGACCTGATTCCCTGATCGGGATACGTAGGCAATCTCACATTGAGATGCGGCCCAAACATTTGGAGAGAAGAAAAAACATCAAGAGATCTGTACTCAATGATAGGCATAGCTAACCCTACGTATTGAGCTCGCAAAAGATGAGTATGCTTTTCTCGAAGAATTGACAACGGCAAAAGACACAAGAACTATTGATCATCCCCTCTAACCTAAAGGTCATTGACACAATAAACAGGGTATCCCAAAGATTCCCAAATTTGGCAGTATGGCTATGGGATATGACAAAAGCAAGAAACAAAACCAAGCATAAGAAGGAAGAGAAAAGGGGATGCCACTTGGCTAAAACAAAATCTAGTTTTCTTTAGAAAATAGAAATAACGACCGAAGGATCGAACCATCGGTCGGGACATCAATTTTTCAGCCGTATAGTTAATTCCTCGGCCAGCATTTCGTTTCACAGATTTCTATCTATCAGTAAAACTTGTTCAAAAGCCATGTACTGACTGTCACAAGCAAACTCAAGACATTTAGGGGCATTTCTCATTTCAAAAGGCTTAAATTACAAAATTTTCACTGTGGTTGCTTTCACTATACAGAATACAGTTTCTGCTTGTCTCTTTACTAACTATGAATAGGAAAAGAGAAAATCCTAAAGCTAATCATGATGGCGTCTCCGAGACGACCTCTGAGATGTATGCAAGGACTGCTCACTGGCTCCCAAATCGTCCCTATCAGCAACTGGTACTCGCTCAGCCTTAAGCTGCAAGGACAAGCATGTAAACACTCAGATTCAAGAGAAGATGAAAAAACAAATGGAATTCATGAGGAAAGACCATACCTCAGGGATCCGACGGCGCTGCCTCCGACCCAAAGCCTCTGCACTCTGATAAGCATGCAGCCACTCCTGTACTATCTCAACAAGCACCTGTGGAAACAAACTAAGCCCTGAAGCACAAAGATACAATGATACAAAGCACGAAAAGACAACCAGAAAACAAAGTGATACATGTGAAACCCCAGCTGGTAGTGTGTAAAGCTGGCTCGAACAAGGAGTGAGTGCCAAACGCTCCTCCTCCCCATCATCAGAGTGGAAAGAAACAAAGGAAAGGGCCCATGGCCAAATAGGAGCAACTGGAGGAGCAGCAGGAGGAGTCAAGAAGAGACGACAGTACTCCATATAATCACCCGCCTGGAGAAGCAAACCTGCCCAATCTCTAATCCGAGTGTTCTTCAAATCTTCCTTGGACATCGAGGAAGTAAATCTCATTGACGTCGGAGGGGGAGGAGGAACGAACTGAAGAGCCTCAGCACGCGGGCACCACTGGCTAGCCACCCGATCACCCAGGTACCAAGCTCGGCAAAAGGGACCCTCAAGCAAGCTGTGAGTACGGTCAAAAACTCTGGAGCGCGCAAGAGGGGTATCCTCTGGGACACCTCCCCAAGGGTCAAACCGTACCTGCAGAACAAAGGTAAATCAGCCACAACACAAAGCAATGGAAGTCTAAGGACAAGAAATACAAAGGGACGAGAAAGGTACCTGATCGACCATTAATCGATCCAAGACTCGCCGCCACTTGGGAAGGCTCAAAACTGGCGACCGTGGCTTCCGTTGCCCCGCCAGCCATCGCTCGTAGAGAGGAATACAGTTTGCATCCTCATGCTTGGTGCCAGGGGAAGCTGGAGAAGATGCTCGAAAGCCCAGAGCTGAGAAATGGATTAGCAAAACAAGTTCAAAACCAGGAAAAGCCAAAACAGTAAAAGAAGTAAAAGGGAAGGATATATACCTTAAGCACCCGGTAGTGACCGTCGAGGATGGGACTCTTGTCCCATGAACAGGCTCCGAGATTGTCGTACAAGGTAGCCAAAGCAGACGCTCCCCAGTTGAACTCCCAAACGGCCTCCAAATGCTATAGAAGAGCCAGGAACTGCGTATGCACCGAGCCATCCTTGTTGGCAAACAACGTTTGCCCAAGATAGAGAAGGAAGGCTCGTGTCAGCTATTCGATGCTCACCTGAGTAAGGATGTCAGCCTTCATGAAAGTCTTGTTGTACGTACACACACACACACACACATACTATAATCGAAGCACTCTCACACACATACACACACACACACACACTCCTTCCACCAAATTTCCACCCCTTGCGATTCCGTATTTCCACCCTTGCGTTACGGCAAACTCCACACATTTCAACGTTAACTAACACCACAAATAACTCATGGGTCACAACAATAAATACAACTATACAACTTTCATAAGAACATGCAATCCTCAAGCCATAAGGTGCTTGTAGAGACTCGCGATTTTATTTTGATTTTGGATATCGTTTAATGCGTAAAAAGGGTCGTATTATTAGTAAAGTTGTTCATATGTTTGTGGGAGTGTACGGATGTACGTATCCGGTTGTGTATTGGACTCTCAGAGGGTGATATAATGTTTTTTTTGACGTTGTAACGTTGTTTGGAAGCATTGGTATCAAGTTGGGTTCGTTCCGGAGTTCGTTGCAAAAATTTCATTTTCTGCC
>JAOTQK010000020.1:17595450-17613148 GCA_025642025.1 Rhododendron ferrugineum
TATCATCTGAATATTGAAATGTTACTATGTAATAAAAAGTTATTGGATAAGGTTACAAAAAAATTTGTTACCTCTCTCCCTCTCCCCCTCCCTCTGTAGTGTTGTGGAGATTTTGAGGTATTGAATACTACTATCATTATAAGAACTTGAATATAAATGGGGTACTGACGCTTGTCCATATATAAGTAAGGGAAAAGGATGTCTAATTTCCCCATTTGTATATCCATATATAACTAAACATATTTCTATATATTGCACAAAAAACATAATAGAAAGTTTATTTGTTATTATTATTATTTTTTGGGTTTCTGGAGGAGTGTGCTTCTGTATTTTGGGATTGCATGCCTTTTGAGTTGTTGATGCTTAATTTCCTGAACTAGGTTGTTTGTTTTCTAGATTTGGTCGGAGATGCAAATTGATTTTTTGCCAAACTTCACGCTCTGTAATACTACTCAGCGATATGTTCGTTCATCAAAAGTACCCCCTGCTTCTCTTCAGAAGCCTACAATTCCACATGCAAAGCCGAGTTTTTACTGTGGTACTCAGGTAAAAAATCATCTGTTCAACATCCTCTCTTATGCTGATGTTTTTTGACACTGCATTTTACTTATTGCGTGCAGATTGTTCCTTTTCTTAATTTTGGAATAAAACTAAATTATTTTATATCTTTTTGTAAATATTAATCAGACTGTTTATCAGTCACCCATCGTCTGCAGCAAATTTCGTACCTGGGTGTCAGATGCATTGCATTATTTTTAGCTGCGAGAAGAAATATTTTTTTCTGGACATGAAAATGAATTTCTACCTAAAACCTTATGACTTCAGTAGATATTTTCGTTAGAAATACTCTATTTTCGTTATAAATACTCTATTCTCTCTCAGGATATACTTGTGTTAGAAATGTGTACAAATGTTTTTCTTTTATGTTTGTTGATCCACCAATTCTCACAAAAGTTTAAGCTTTTAGGGAATGGGACGAAGAATTTATGTCTTGCTAGTCAACATCCTCCCGTCCTGCACATTTAGATGCTAACATTCATATACTAAGTGAAACATAAATGCAAAGGGGAGAAGCGAAATGCAAAAGTGGGAGGTGGTTTTAAATCTGTTGGTTTTTCGATAAACTTTAAACTTAATCCGTTGGCTAGGAGGGATAAACCACGAATTGCTGTTTCTTCTGCTTTCAAGAGAGATTTGATCTCAAGACCTTTCAGAAATCTCTGATCCATGCTGATTCACCCATTTGTAGATTGCGAAGACGAAATGTGTATTGCTTATCAACTCATCAATAAGTAAGTTGAATAGAGAAACCACAATAAACCCTGGGTAATTGTACGACTAAACTATGTTTGAAATGACATAAATGACGAGAATACTAAACCAATCATATCCACATTCACTCCCACCCCCTCTCAAACTAAGAAAGCAAGGGCAGAGAGCATCAGGAGCTTTGCCAAGAAAGAAATGAAAGTGAGCAGCAATGTGAGTTTATGTGACGAAGTGGGCCAGCTAGTGCTTAAGTTGGTCAAACAAGGGAGAAGGTGGAACACTGTTGACGGTAGGAGCTGCAAAGGTTGCGGGAGGGCGAGAAGATTGTTGTGGTGGCGGAGAGGGGGAGATAGCACTCGAATGAGAATTCCGTCCCTTGTAAAAGTTGAGGGCATGCATTCTTTCAATGCCCCTTTTGCTGGGAAAAACTACACTCATCCCTAGCAACCCAAGTTTTAGGCTTTGCCCATAACTTGATCAAATATGATGTTGGGGTAGGCAAGAGAGGTGCCTAATACAGATTAGGTAGAGCAGATGGGGTTGCAAACACAGACTGCGAAGGAGATGCAACGGAAGTCACATCGATTGAGTTTCCTAAGCAATGAATTGTCTCATTGCACCATGTACTAAGGGTAAGGGAGAAGGATGTATCTCAAACTGATCATGGAGAGCCATGCAAAACTGTACAAGTCGCTATTTCTCACAGTACTGTACATTTTAGTAATCAAGTGACTGCAATGTCGTGGGTTCTACAAGAGCCAATTCATCCCAATAAGTTCTCATCTCATTATAAAATTCCTAAATAGATTTATTGTGCCGCGTAGCATGCTGAATAGACATCTCAAGTTCATACTCCTTTGCAAAGTTGGACTCAAGATGCATAACACTTCAAGTAATACTTTGCGAAGTAGTTCCTTACCGACTATGAAATTCTTCACAACACTTGACCAATAATAGTAATTATCGCCATTCAAATGGATGCTAATTGCTTTATCTTCTGACATCATGATGACATGAGAAATATTAACAAAAACCTAACTCAGTTACCAGATAAGATCTGAAAGAGGGCTATCTGTAGAGTCTTGAACAAGAAGAGCTCATCCGAGTTGAGCGGAGGCCTGTCTAAGTCAAATAGAGGTCTGGCAAAGTCAAATAGAGGTGCTACGAACTCAAACACATCGGGGTCCAAAACACACGAAGCAGATAAGCAGGATTTGAGTTCGGATCAGAGGACTTGGGGCGCAACCGAACGCCGCTAATCATTGACAAGTGTGGAGGTCTCTCGTGGTAGGGAATGTTTCGGCGGTGATCGAAGTTGCAGATCAATGAGACAAAACACTGCTGGGTTTTCCAAACATAGGTCTTCTGCGATCAACCAGACACTGAAGAGTGTTGTCGGATAGGGGAAACTCGGGTGATGGTTGTCGATGGGTTGTGAGGCTGCCAGAGTTGTGACAATTACGGGAGAATTCAGAGACAGGTAACAGTAGGTGAAGAGATAGATCATGACATAAGTAGATCTACATAGGAAGGCATAGAGAAACATAGACCAAGGAGAGAGATGAGTATTCCAGCGAGTGGGGCCTGTACTACTATTATCTACTATGGCTCTGACATCATGTTAGATTGTTAAGAGAGAACTTTTATTGCCAATCACGACAACTAAACTACCCTTGTGAAATATCATAAAGGACTATAGCATTAAAATGATGATATCTACGATCACAATCTATCAAGCTATCCAAGACTAGTTAGTACACACCCATGCGTCATCTTGTAGTATTGCATGGCATTTGTAACTCATGTCGACAGTTATGTACATGTTGTAACTCATTGCGTTTGTTACATGTTATATCTGCATGGGTCCGTGCTGACTTCAGTTTTACACATATCGATCTGACATGATGAGTAATTATCTTCCTAGGTTGGGTTTTTAGAAGTGTTCCTTACATTTTATTGTGGCTGTAGGATCTAAATTCTGCACACCAAAGCTTTGCGCGGTTGCATAGTGGATTCTTTGGAATGCCTCACATGTTTTCCGTCGTGAGGCTCTTGGGATCTAGATCATTACCTTGGCTTATCCGTGCTCTACTGGATCATGTATCGAATAAGGTATGTGGTTTTGTGTAATCCTTCTGATTATGTATTTTTGTTGAATAATGGTGGTTATTAACTTGAACGGTCAGTTTTACATTCCATGAAAGTTAATGGATTTGTTTTTTCCTTAATTGTATTTTGTTTTTCTTACAAATGTACAGCATATGTGATATCACAGTTTTCGATGGGCCTTAAATTTACACACTTTCGCGGTGGATTGCTATTTCTGATAGCATAGGTCTTTATGATCAGGGCCATAATGTGAATGCCAAATCGAAAATGCACTGAAGAAACCATTTTTGGCCCTAGAGTCTGCTCTTTCTGCATTTGGAAGTTTAAGATCCAACCCTTTCGTTGAGATTGAATTGGGTTTGGAGGTGTAAGCTGTAGGTCACTTAAATATCCAAAATCTAGTGTTTTGTCTTATAGACTTCACTTTCTTGGCTTGGAACTACAAATTGCATCTGTCACTTCAAATTTTGTTTTTTGTTTTTCATTTTTGTTGCTATTTACAGTTTGAAATCTTTCTTTAACTTACATTACTCCAAAATAAAAGTTTGACCTCTCCTCCACTAACATTCCTACCAAGTTTGCTCATTTTTAATGTTAAAGTTTCTCTAATTTTTTCGTACAGCCAATGGTAGTTGATAATTTACTTGTCCATTCCTTGTTAGAAACTGATAAATTCGTGGTCATTTTCTTGTGATAAGATAAACCATTAAGAACTAGCAAACCAATAGCAAAGGATCAAGGGTGTAGGCTTGAGAGTCCAACAAAAATAAGAAACACACAAGTAAAAACTGGAAACCAAGCCCAACAAGGCCAGCAACAACTCTTACCACGGAGAGAAAAAAGAAAGGGAAATCCGACCAAACCAGCAAGTCAAGGGAAAAACATGTGTGTAGACACCCCCTATGCTGAATCCTCCAAGAAGCCATAGAGAGCCTAACCTCCTTCTCAACTCCCATCTTTATTTTTACTTTGTTAGTATATCCTTACTGATTTTCTTGAAAACACGGTTATTACTCTCACCCCAGATGTGGTACACTTCCATAAGGCCCAAGAGCAGCTTTGAGAACCATAGCTCTCCTAGTTGTACACTTCCATAAGGCCCAAGAAATTTCCTCATCAATCCCTTTTGGGCTCCTGTGAACCCCACAGTCTCTCTCTTGTAGCCAGCCTCCTATGGAAAGCCATCCACTTATGAAAGCCCATCGAGGCACATGATGAGTAAACCATATCAGGTGAGCCAAGGGATGATGGGAATAATAGTTCTAATAACATGCCAAGCAGAGGTAGAGCTGTATTTCCCAGTAGCACTAGGTCCAAACCAACCTGTCTCAGTATTAGCAATGATATCCTGAGTAACTGGGTTCCTTTTTCTGGGCCACCTTCAAGTATGAATGATAGAGAGAGAGAGACCTGATGTGCCGACGATGAGAAGCAGCGATTGCTGCTCTGCTGCTGGCGGCAAGTAATGGCAAATCTTGTTGGTCTTCAAGGCATAAGAATGAGATGAGGGATTGAATAGGTGAGATACTCTGATTTGTGATATAGCTCGAAGATCGCCACCACTGATGGCCGCTAGAGAGAGAGAGAGAAGACAGAGGTGAAGTCGACTGATATGGGTTTTAGCTTTCTCTGATATGGGTTTCTAACTTTACTCCTTGGATGGGCATGTGGAGAGCAAATAGTCACCTGCTACTAAACAAATGAACGGTTGGGATTAAAATCAAATGGAGGGCTGATTCTAGTACTTTTTAGGTTGGGCCACTATCCTTCTATTTCTTTTGGGCTCTGTTCTTTTATTATATGGTTTGGACTTGGGCCATCTTTATTAGTTAAATTGGATCTGAACTTATCAGCATTTATTGCCTCAAAATGTGACTTTTGATCCAATCTTACTTACAAGTTACAAAACTACTAAAAAAAGTAAAATATTGGTAAGATATAGCTAAAAACATCCATTTTTTTTCAAAAATAAGGTTAGAACATATGTATTAGTGGTTTTTTTAGCATTTGCTAGTGCTTTAAAAAAATTCACGACTGTGGTCTCCGATTTTCGTTACACATTGACCGATACGTATTACTCACGATCGCAACCGTTACGCCAACCGCGACCGGGATTTAAAACCATGATGGAGGCCCTATTCCACTCCTTTAGGAGTCTGAACCCCAAACCTCCCTCCTCTTTTCGGTAACAAAGAGTAGCCCAGCTGATCTTATAGCCGATTTCAGCTCTACTCCATTCTGCAGAAATGCACCCAAGATACTTTCAATTTCTTCAAGCAACTTTTGAGGAAGGATAAAATCGAACTCCATTCACTTGAATGCTATGAAGGACAGACTTGATCAACTGGGCTCTTCCCCCATGAGAAAGCTTTTTTTGTTGGACCAAGACTGGATCCTAGAACAAATTTTTTCTTGAAGAAGGGCACCGTTTTAGTTAAGTCTAGTAGAAATAAGGGGAACTTCTAAGTACTTGACAGGCAAAAAGCTTCAGGAATATCGATGATTCTTCTTAACATCTTATTCTCCTCAATAGCTGATGAAAAAACACAGCAGTTTTACTAAATTTGGGTGCAGCCCAGAGAAGCACTAGAACTCAGTAAGAGAGGCTTTGATTGTGCTAGACGTCCCACAGTTTGGCCTACATAGGATAAAGGTCCCACATCTGCAAAAATCAAATGGGACGTATTTATGTCTGCTCTCCGCACCTTGGATGATAGACAAACTGACCTCTGTTAATCTTGACTTTGAGCAAAGCAGAGAAAGCTTCCATCACCAACAAGAAGAGATATGGGGTAATGACCCTTCGCAATCCCCTTTTGCCTGGGAAATAGCCATGCATTTCACCATGAATAACAACGGAATATGTAGGAGAATTACCCACTGCCTAATCCAGTGAATTTAACAACTCAGGAAAGTCCATATCTTTCAATAGTGCAACTCCAATGCACGCCTAGTTATATCCCTCTTTGTGATAGCCCCTAACCAGCTCTTGCGTAAACAAAATGTTATCGATGATGGACCTCCCTTCAGTAAAAGCTGATTGATTCAGGCCTATCAGATCAGAGGAATGCCTTGGAACCTATTAGCTGGGATCTTGGTAACACATTTGTAGGGCACATTACAACAAAGTACGGGGCTTTAATTTCCTTAAGTTGAAGGAGCATTATCATTGGGCACAAGAGAGAGAGCATTGGAGTTCCACTCAGCTAACACAAACCCACTACCAAGAAAATATTGCCCAGCCTCTATGAAATCAGACCCAACCAGGTTCCAGTTCTGGAGATAAAAAGATGAATTGTATCCATCAAGGTCAGGAGCCTTGTCTCCACTAATTGACTTTTGGAGCTGTCTTACTCTCCTTCTCGGTCTCAGGATTGATGAGAGAACTCCACGATTCTAGAGGAACTTTCCTTGTGATAGCCTCAGATAAAGCTAATGCATTATCCCTTTTGTTCTGAAATTCTGTCCCCAAAAGGCCCTCATAGTACCCCGGGTTTTCCCTTCTAATGTCATCCACTTTCTCCAGCCTAGTCCTATCTTCACTGACCAGACTAGTAACAGTGTTTCTCATCCTGTGAGTAAGCATTTTTTGGTTACAAACTCAGAATTTTTATCCCCCATGGACCATGATTTGATCCTTGACTTCTGCTTAGGAAAGGATTCCTCAGCATAGCTGAGTTCACGAAACTTGTTAAAGAGAATTTTTTCCTGATCATCAATTTGTTTATTCTCCAGCTCCAACCTAGCTTGATGATCAAAGAATCAGCTGGTAAAGAGAGCACTTTTTCATTGTTAACATCTGAATGATAGTTTTTTCTTCTTGAGAAGGAGCTAAAGAAGTTATGATAGTTTTGGGACTGTTATTTTGTGTTGAGGGTTATTTACTATTCAGTGTGGACTAGGATAAGTGGGAACATTTTGAGAGGATTCCTACATTACCCATTTTCTGGCTGTGAAATTGGCAGAGGTGTGCCACATCTATTTATTATTTCAATGGTTTCTGTTTTGACCAGGACTTTCTGAATCTTAGGCCAAACTCTCCAGCAGTTTAAATGGTCGATATTCTCCTAATAGTAATTAAGATGCCTTTCTGACATATACTCACTCCAATATGTACCAGTAGAGTCCTCTGTACCAGCAGTTTTGCATTTACTGATCTTCCATCAAAGACCCTCCAAAGTCTGCTTCAAGTAGTTGATCTAGGAGTGTAATATTTTTTGTGTTAGATTATGGGTTTATTTGTAATTAGTTTATTAGTTGTTCTATGTAACTAGTTCATTCTCTTAGTGTAATTAGTTTAGTGTGTTGTATAACTATTTCACGTTGTAATCAGTTTTTTCTTATGAGAAAATAACCCTAAGTTCTGGTTACCATTCACGTCTCTCTCTCTCTCTCTCTCTCTGAATCTTTCATGGTATTAGAGCATACGATCCCCACCTCCGTTGCATCTCCTCGCCTGTCCAGCCTCGATACATCTCGTTGGTAACTGGCCGACGTGCATCAGGCACCGACAGCCCTATTTGCTTCTCAACGACGCTGACCCAGTCCATTCCCTATCTGTTCGGCTATCGCCTACCTCTGATAAAGACAGCCTAGTTGGTTGCTGCGCTCGCCGGACACCACCGACCTCCGGCGACCACTTCCAGACCTCCGGCAATCTCCTGGTAGTCGATCTGCGCTTTCTATTTTTTCGGCTTCTGTGGTAGTTTTTTGAACAGTTTGGGTCTTGTTCTGCATGTCTTTGGTACTGGGTCAGTGTCTGTTGACCTGTTTGGAGCTATTGGAGCCTTTGTTCGGGTTATTTGTCTCTTTTCCAGGATCTGATTTGGTAACTGAGTGTTGTAGTCTTCTGCTTGCTTTTTGTCGATATGTAGGAGGAATCAAAAAAAGCTTCCACTAGTACAAAGGATGAGTTGAGTCGTGTAGGGACTTTGGATAACTGTACTCTGGATATTTGCCACATTAAGTTGGATGGTACTAACTATTTGATTTGGTCTCGTACTTGTACTTTGGCTATTGAGGCCAAAGGGGTGTCGGAGTTCATTGAGGGCCCTGTTACTCCACCTGTTGAGGCTGTTGAACTCAAGAAATTTAAATCTCACAAATCGTTAGTCATGACCTGGTTTAATTTTATAAGGGCTTATATTCGCCATACTTTCTGCATCTTGATACTCCACATAAGATTTGGATTACTGCAGCTCAAACCTATTCTCAGCAGGGTAATGATGCACAATGTTTTGAGTTGACTAAGAGGCTCCGTACATTGGAACAAAATCACCGTTTCGTTGTATATTTTGCTGACTTGAGTGGAGTATGGCCGGAATTTGATTATTATCAGGGATTTTAGGCTGTTTGTGTTGCTGATGCTGCTACTTGATTAATGCGATTGGAGAAGGAACGTGTTTATGACTTCTGGCTGGCCTAGATATAGAATATGATCCGATTAGAGTGCAGGTGTTGGGTCGTATTTTGTTTCCGTCGTTGGGAGAGGCCTATGCCATTATTCAGCAGGAGGAGAGTAGGAGGGGTGCTATGTTGCACACTCTTACTTCTGAGCGTTCTACCTTGGTTGCCATTCCACGGGGTTCGTCTGGCTCTCGTAGTGGGATTTTTCCTCCTCCGCAGAGTGGTAAGTCATAGTCTAGTACTAGCAGCGGGCCTATTGATCGTGAGTCACTCTGGTGTGATTACTGCAACAACATCGGCCATACCGGGGATTTCTGTTGGAAGTTACATGGTCGTCCCTCTCGTGGATGAGGAGGTGGACGCGGTGGTCGTAGTTGTGGTCCTGTGCGTTCTCAGGCCCAGGCTCATGTTTCGGAGTCTACAGTTGCCCCCTTGCCGGATTCTGGGTTCAGTACTGCGTTCAGGCGTCATCTGATTATGTTGGTGGTGTTTCTTAGGGGGAGATGCAAGCTCTCAGGAGCCTAATGGCTCGGGCTGATTTTCCATCTACTATAGCTTCCGCTTCTACAGCAGGTCCCACTTCATCTTATTTTGCTCACACGGGTATTCGAGCTAGTGCATTTACCGCCTCTTCTGCTATTCCTTGGATTATAGATTCAGGTGCTTCAGATCATATGACATGTTGTTTCTCTGTGTTTGATTTTTACTCTACTTGTTTTGGTAAGGATAAGGTCCGAACAACGAATGGGTCATTCTTTGTTGTTTCAAGGAAAGGTTCTGATCGCTATTCTCCCTCTATTTTCCTCTCTTTAGGTCTACATATTCCAAATTTCACCACTAACCTTCTGTCTGTAAGTAGTCTTACTCGGTTTGCAAATTGTTTCGTGACCTTTTTTACCTACTCATTGTGTTTTTCAGAAACTGGATATAGGGAAGGTGATTGACAGTGATAAAGCACATGGTGGCTTCTGTTTTTTGGAGTCTGCACCTCATCCATCTCATTCATCCATGTCATGTGGTCTAGCTCTGCAAGTAGATACGAGTTTCACTCTTTCTATGTTACACCAGTGGCACCGTAGATTCGGTCATCCCTCTTTTGGGATTTTAGAGAAAATTTTTCCTAATTTAATTAAGCATTGTCCTTGGAGTCGGTTTTTTTTGAAGTTTGTGAGCTTAGGAAACATAAACGTTCTTTTTATGCACCTACTAATAAACGGAGTGTTTCTATGGTTATCCATTCTGATGTTTAGGGTCCTTCCCCACCTCTCATAAAGGTTTTCGGTGGTTCGTCACCTTCATTGATTGTTATTCTTGTGTTACTTGGGTGTATTTACTTAAGTCAAAAAATGAAGTTTTTTTTTGTTTTAAATCTTTTCATGCGATGGTGCGGACTCAATTTGATATGAACATCAAAATTTTCCGTAGTGACAATAACACTGAGTATGTAGATATGAATTTTAGGGCTTTTTTGGATGAAAATGGTATTCTTTTTCAGACGACTTGTGTTGACACTCCACAACAAAATGGAGTTGCTGAACGCAAAAATCGTTATCTTACAGAGGTCGCTCGCTCTTTTTTGTTCACCATGAATGTTCCCAAAATCTTTTGGGGAGAAGTGATTTTGACTGCAGCTTATCTTATTAACCGTATGCCATCCAGTATCCTCCAATTTAAAACTCCTATCGAGTGTTTCCCTGATAGTTCTCGTGCCACGACTCTTCCTTCGAGAGTTTTTGGTTGTGTCTGTTTTGTTCACGCCCCTCACCCTTCTGGTGGCAAGTCAGGTCATAAAGCTTATAAATGTGTTTTTATTGGGTACTCTCCTATCCAGGAGGGCTATAAATGTTATGGATGTCACTTTGTGAGAAAAAGAGTCTTTTTACTCTCCTTCCACTCGATCTCGTCAGGGGGAGCATAGGTAGGACGAGATGAGGGTGGAAGAGATGTTTACCTATAATAATCATAGTGAGGGGGAGAATCCGGAGGGGAATCAATATCTGCCGAAAGAGCACCACATGACATTGGCAGTGACATTGAGGTAGTTCCAGAACGTCAAGGGCCTAACTTGAAGGTCTACACTAGAACTAGACAAAAAAAAAATGGAAAGTCCTCTTCTGTTATACCACCTTGTCAATCACAATCGCCTGTTCCTCTTCCGGACCCCTCAATTGACTCATCTGGTAATGAATCTTCTCCTCCCATTGAACCTCCTGTTATTGATTCTGATAATCTTCCTATTGCTCTTCGAAAAGGTGTTAGGGCATGTACTCAGTCTCTTATGATCATTTATCTCCTTCGTACCATGCCTTTGTTTCTTCTCTTTCTTCTATATCTATTCCACATAATTGGCAGGATGCACTCATGGTACCTAAGTGGAAAGGAGCTTTGGTAGAGGCGATAACAGCTTTGAAAAATAATGGCACTTGGGAGTTGGTATCACTTCTAGGAGGAAAGAAAAGAGATTAGTGGGATGCAAGTAGGTTTTCATTGTAAAGCAGAATGCTGATGGTACAGTTGAGAGATACATGGCAAGACTTGTTGCCAATGGTTTTACTCAAACCTATGGCATTGACTACGAGGAGACGTTTGCTCCAGTAGCGAAGATGAACAATGTGCGGGCTTTGATTTCATGTGCTGCCGATTTGAATTGGCCTCTTCACTAGTTTGATGTGAAAAATGCATTCCTTCATGTTGAGTTAGAGGAGGAGGTGTATATGGAAGAAACAGGTATGTTGGGCTGTAAACCTGCAGATTCTCCTATTGAGGCGAATCATCATCTTAGTGGAGATGTGGGGGAGCGCTCTGAAGTGACTTGTGGGTCTACTGATATACTTAGTGCACACCCGACCTGATGTTACTTATGCAGTAGGTGTTGTTAGTCAATTTATGCATGATTCTCGTACTTCACATCAGGATGTAGTTTACTGCATCTTGAGGTATCTCAAGTTTTCTCCAGGGAGAGGAATTCTGTTTTTTAATCATGGTCACCTGCGGTTGGAGGCATTTACTGATGCCGACTGGGCTGGTTCTTTGGATGATAGACGCTCTACTTATGGCTACTGTACTTGGGGGGAATTTGATTACTTGGCGAAGTAAGAAGCAATCAGTTGTTGCTAGGTCTAGTGCAGAAGTAGAGTATAGAGCTATGGCACATGGAGTTTGTGAGCTCTTATGGCTCCAAACAGTGCTACGTGATTTGGGAATTTTTGATAATGGTCCTATGAAACTCTACTGGAACAACAAAGCTGCCATAAACATTGCTCATAATCCTGTTCAACATGACAGAACGAAGCATATCGAGATTGACAGGCAGTTCATCAAGGAGAAGCTGAGCAAGGGTTTGATATGTATGCCTTTTGTGAGATCCAAAGATCAATTAGCTGACGTATTCACAAAAGGACTTGTCGCAATAGTTTCCACCCTATTGTGTTCAAGTTGGGCTTGATTGATATCTTCGCACCAATTTAAGGGGGAGTGTTAGATTATGAGTTTATTTGTAATTAGTTTATTAGTTGTTATATTGTGTAACTAGCTCATTCTCTAGGACCATAGTGTAATTAGTTTAGTGTGTTGTATAACTATTTCACGCTGTAATCAGTTTATTCTAATGAGAAAATAACCCTAAGCGGAGCCTTGGGTAAGGTAACTGTTTTAGCGGTACACCCCTTGGACCTTAGCCCCTTAAGGGTTGGGTTCTAGTGGCGGGCTCTTTGGTCATCCGGACCCATATCTGGTAAAAGTGGTGGCCTGGTTGGCCCCGCAATCCTTATCATGCGTGTCTGTGGGAGCTGTTTGTGCTAGCGTTTTAGCGCTCGGCTTATGGTTCTCAGTCCTCTTTCGCCGAGATGCCTTTTAAAAAGATTTATTCCCGTATCGGAACAACACCCACTATACTAGATTTAGCCAATTCGGGTGCGGATGGGGATTTGAACATTAATTCTACAGATTCGGATTTGGATGCCCCTGCGCATAAAGATATGGATGGGGATGCCGATTCAGATGCGGCTAGAAAGGCTCGTTTGAGTGATTCATAAACCGGATAAATAAGCACATCCGGAATGCTACTTCGAGAAAGGCTGCTTCAGGATAAACGAGATATGTTAGTTCGGCTGATGCTGGTTTGGATGCTTACCTTATCTTTTTCCACCGACCTCAGTTTGGTTGGCTCTTTGAGATCAACTGAGTTCTGGTTCCCATTCACGTCTCTCTCTCTCTCTCTCTCTCTCGTTACATCTTTCATTTTGGCACTTCTCTGGTCGTACACTCGTATCGTACCCGCTTAGTCATTAGTTTCATTCTTTTGGAAGTTGTTATTTGGGGTTCATTCCATGCAAGGATTCTTGCTGTTTCTGTGGAGCTTACCAATGAAGTGTTCTTGCTGTTTCTGATGTTGAGATTGTAATGGCTCTGAGTTTGAGTAATCAATGGTTCTTTTTTTTAATTGAGAAACTGAGCTGTGTGCTCCCTTACTGGTGCTCTACTTCATCCTTCGGTTAAAAGGTCAAGTATTTAGAGCATTTCTTAGTCACTCATGTTTCAATTAGTTTTTGCACATGTGTAGTCTTTTGTTGTGCATGATGGTTTTGATTCTTCAAGGTGAAAACTATGTTCAATTGGCAATAGTACAGCATCTGACTTCTTTCTACCTCTCTTCTCCCTAATGATGATAAATTTGTTTACGAATCCTCCTATCTGTTAAATTTTATTGTAAATGTTGGTAAGATCAAATCTCCTATCATGACTTCTGAGCGTGTAGCTTGATCTGACTATATAACTTGTTGAGGAAATACAATCACATTGCTTGGGTTTGGAATGTGTGATCACTTAATATAATTTTGGGACCTCTCTACCCAATAGCTTAAGCCTTTTGGATATAAAGTTTCCCCACGGTATGAGAGCGGTGTTCATTCTACGCAACATTCTAAAATTTACGATCCACTCCCCACGATGACAAAACCTGTAAAAAGGCTGCACCCAATGATAGACCCAAAAAGGCTAGACGATGATAGATCAAAAGAGGCTACACGTGGCAGACCTCAAAACGGGCTACACGTGAGGGGATGTTAAGGAAATACAATCTCACATTGCTTGGGTATAGAATGGGTGATCACTTAATATAATGTTGGGACCTCCCCACCTAATAGTGTAAGCTTTTGAGTTGGATATAAAGTTTATACATAACTCATATTCTGTACCATTTGTGTGTTCTATGAATTCTCATCAATTTTTCCTTTTATTACCATCCTTAATTCATAATGTCCTTTTATTACTTAATATTCTTATGTGCATGAGCTTTTATATTGCGTTGGTCTGGCTTCTGTCAGTGATCCAAATACAATCACAGTTTTTTTCTGACTCTCTCTCCTTGTTCCAGATAACTACCCTTGAACCATTGATTACAGGATTGCAAGATGCATTGCCGAAGTCTATTGGGCTTCTTCCTTTCGATGGTGGAGTGACAGGTAGTTGAGGATACATTAGTTCCATTTTCATTTTTTAAATTGAATTCTCTACAGATGTCAATTTCTTTTAGCTAGAGATGCGAATAGGTCAAAAGGGTCATGCATTCTTCTTTTTTTTTTTTGGAAGTTTGTTAAAAAAATGCTATGCAGATATAGAGTTAGCATTGAAGGATCTGTTACACCTTACTGGATTTTGATTTACTAAACCGTAACATGGAAAGTTCAAGCTTATGGGATAACCTCATTCATTTTTTTATGAACCAGTACACAATTATTTTTTTATTTTTATAAGTACTCCAAAATTGATCTATGGAACACCCATGCAAAACAGATGGGATCATATGGTGGGATATTATTGTAGCTCCGCACCTTTATAAACTTTTGTTCTCAAAGTTTGATCTAATTCCAACTTTACAGTTGAATAACTTTACGCTTTCACTATGCACTCAAATTGAAATCTAGTTCTGTTAACCTCAAAGAATGCACACCGGTCCATGGCATGTAGCCACCACTTATACAATTAAGAAATGACAAAGCACAATCCCATATTTCATTCTATTTTATAACTGCCACTATGTGATCAAAGGGATTGTGATAGAAAAGTACCAAAAGTGCTCTAGAGATTAGTTGCATATCATATACATCCGACGCACATCAAATCAAGACTAAAAATATTAGATGAATAACTTCACTGCGAATAACAACATACTGGAATTTCGTCTAGGTCAACTATGATATTCCATTTGATCTCCTAGTAAAAACCCACAAGGTTCCCACAAGGTTGGTGTGTTGTCTACTTGTCTTCTACATTTCACTACTCTCAGCGGCTTTCCAGTTTTGTATATTAATTCTCTCTGCATGCATTGATTCCAAAACATTCTCTGCTATAAATCTTAAGGTACCAGTACTCGAACCCCATCAAAATTCTTTTGCGATATCTATCCTTCTGGTTGGCACATCTTTATCCCACTTGTCCCTCTTGCCCATTACAACATAAGGATTGAAAGAAGAAAATGAAAAAAAAGGTTTACCGGATTGAGCTTTAAGCGTAGAACGCCAGAATGGATAGATTAGGAGCTGTCCCTCGCTTATTGGCCCCTTTTTTTTTAACTATTACTATCTTCTAATAACATCAAATGAACGCATGCCCAACCCTTCAACCTGGCACACAACCCCTGATCACTAAACCACAAATGGACTCCAATGCACACACTAACCAAATCACAAAGCCCCATGGGCTCCACTAAACCACACACCCATCTTATAATGCCATTACTTTTTCACGTTATTGATCTTTTCTAGTAATTTTCAGGAACATTTAACTAATACACCATTATTCTTGTACAATTAGAGGTACCCTAAATTAATCTACAGAATATCCAACCTAAACAAACGTGTCATTATTTCAGGTTGCAAAAAAGAGAACGTCTAGTGCTATTGCCACTGAAACTGATAAATAGAAAACAAAACTAGAATAAGGTTAAATAAAGAAACTCTCATATACCCTAGGATTAGAACAACTAAGCTACCCTTGGGAAATGACATAAATGACGATAACGCAAAAACCATGATATCCACGTTCACATTTTCATTTCCTGTATTCCAAGCCACTCTGTAATAAACATTGGGTTTAACAGATAAGATTATGTACAATATTTCTCATCCCATGTTGATGGGTAACTATATCTTAGAGTTCAGAGAAATATTTTAAGCCTTGATCCTTCTTTCTTAATATTTAGCATGATGCATCATGTTGGATTTCCATGTATTTAAAGTTCAGCTGTTTTTACTTAGGTTGTTTGAGGATTGTCAAAGAACATCTGAATTTGGGGTCAAAATCAGAACTTAAAGCAGAGGTTCTACGTGGAATAAAGGAGATCGGAAGTGTATTATACTTGATGGGGCTTCTTGATATTGTTCTGGTGAGTTTCTTATGTTTCAAAACCTTGTAAGGGAAAGTAATTGAGGTTCATGAAGCTTTTGACAGATGCATCTGGTAAAAAGATTATCCTGCATCTTAGATATTTTGCAGAACTTTTTCATATTTATCATTAGTTTGATTTTTCGGATGGAATCCACTCATTGACATGCAAGCTACAATCAAAGTTTTATGCGTGGACCTTCTCATCATAGAATTTTCAGTGACTAGAAAGTTGGATGTTACATGATAGTTGAATGTGCTTAGTGAGTGGATTTCACACTAGAGGTGTTACATAAATACACCAGCACATACAAGTATACAAAATGAAGATGTCTCTTGTCTAGCATATGGTAGAAATCTTGACTTTGAAAGTTATGTAACTCTTAACGCATCCTACTCAAAGCCAATTGGAAATGAGTGGATAGATCGCCTAGGCTCGTGTACTAGTTTTGGAGGTTGCAATAAACCAATGTGGGACAAGCTTTAATGACGTTCAGAGAAGGCACAACTAAGTAATTCCAGCTAAGAACAATGTTCAAAATAGAGTGTACCCTAAATTTGATTATTTAACCTGCTAAAGTTGTTAAAGAGAACGTATCTCGCTGGAGATAATTGGTACGCTAAGTGGAGGTAAAGTGCAGTTCAAGCTCTCAATGGGAGGGTTTAAAGTTTCTAAGAAGACTCTACGAGGAAGTGCATTTAAAGATTTTAAATAAGATAGTTTTGGGGAATTTAAAATAGGTTAAAATGAAATGTTAAGGATATCTACAACTGGGTAGTTTAGAGGTGAGAGGTCGGCTTGATGATTCTTGTAGGATGGAATGTTCAGAGCTAGAAATTAAGTTTAATTTCCAAAAATCAAAATAGTTCGACCAAAAAGAAAAAATGTAGTTAAAAGAAGGGGATAACAGTTTTGATGCTTCGTAGAGTTGCTTATGTTTAGAGTCAAAAGAAGTATGTTGTAACTTGTACTCTTTGTTCGAGCTTGTATTCTTTAGGAAGGTTAAAGGACATTGGATTCACATTTTGGGCTAAGATCCAATCGATGGCAGGAATTCTAGGTTGGCTGGAGATGTAATTTAATGGGAAGGATTATGAGCCATGTTTGTTTTTTAGGAGAATAGGGCAGTTTCTCAAGACTATTTGTACAATGTTAAAGCTGGTTCTGTCAGGAGAAAGTGTTGTTAATTCGTGTACAAAATACTACATTCATATCGATGTAGCAGAACGGAATTTTAGGGTTTTCGTAGCATATGGAGGACAAAGGTAGGGCTTAACTAAATAGGAGAAATTTGACCAAGCGAGGGTTGTTATGCAGCAGTAATGCATAATATGGAAATTGGAATGGTTTCAAATTATGTAAGGGGGTGTTTGGATGGCCCCTTTTCCCATTTTCCAATTCTCATTTTTGTGTTTTAGTTGTTTGGCTGGAAGTGGCAAAATGTGTTTTCCGTAAATGGGTTCTCCATTTTGAGGTTTCTAAAACAAAAGCCAGAAAGTGGGAAAGAGGAGCTTTTCCCATTCTCCTTTT
>JAOTQK010000020.1:17620166-17633891 GCA_025642025.1 Rhododendron ferrugineum
CAATTTTTTTTAAAATTACAGTTTGGCTTTTAAAATCACAATTTGGCCCCTGCCGTGTCCCCATTAGTGTCCCCATTGTGTCCCCAGCTGTGTCCTCGTAAAAAATTTAAATTAAATTATGGGACACGCCACGTGGCGTGTCCCATACGTGTCACCGGGTGTCCTCGTGTCCCGACACTACGATACTTCGACCTCTAGAGGTGTCGGTGCTTCATAGCTCCTCGTGGTTCATCCGACCCAAGTCCCTGTTATCTTAAAAGAGCTTCGCTTAGGGAGTTGTGGTTTCCACTCCGGTGGTCGATCACTCTACCAAAGGGCGTTAAGCCAGGAAGAAGTGGTCAGGAAATGCTGACCATGCAAGCTATTCTCCCTAATTCCAAAACAGCTGGCCCAAAACCTCAATCCAATCATAAGCCCTTGGCCATTTGCTCAATGGGGGCAAGACATCGTCGGCAAACTCCCAACGGCACTTGGGACCAGTTCGTTTAAGGGTTTTGGATTTTAGATTCTAATCAATATCCTATTTCTCTCCAATCATTACTCATTTCTCTCTCTCTCCAATCATTACCCCTATTTCCAATCATTTCTCTATTTCTTTCTACACTCATTACCAACAAATCCAAATCCAAAATCCCAAAACGAACGGGGTCTCAAGTACCATGTCACTGCAACAAACTACTTCTCCAAATGGGTTGAGTTGAAGCTAAACCTCTTGTAACGATCATAGAAGCCGACATGAGGTGTTTTGTTTGGAAAAACATTGTGACCAGGTTCGGCGTCCCCTACGCCATCGTCTCGGACAATGAAACTCAGTTTGTTGGTAAGGACCTCACTAGTCTTTGTGCAGAATTTGGAATTAGGTTCTTCAACTCCACCCTTCCTATCCACAGGAGAACGGACAAGCCTAGGCAACTAACAAGACTGTCTGCGCAGGGATAAAGTGTCGGCTAACCTCCAAACGTGGTAAATGGGCCGAAGAATTGCCAAGGGTCCTATGGGTGTATCGTTCAACCCCTAGACATTCAACTGGCCAAACGCCATTCTGCATGGCGTTTGGCATGGAGGCTGTAATTCCATTAGAATCAAAATTTCCGTCCCTCAAAATTGAGAATTTCGATCCAAAACAAATGAGGAAGTAGTGGAAATGGAGTTGGTCCTGGCCGAAGAAAAGCGCGATGACGCTCGGCTCAAATTGGAAAGTTATTAATAGGAGGTGGCAAAATGATACAATCGCAGTGTTCGGATCAAGACTTTCAAGCCTGGCGAAAGGTCGTTCAAGCCAGCAAGAACACAAAGATCAAGCCCAATTGGGAAGGTTCGTTCAGAGTTGTTCGGATAGCAGGTGAAGGGGCTTATGAGCTAGAAGACATGAATGGCAAGGCCGTCAGCAACCCATGGAATGTCCGAAACCTCGAAAAGGCCTATATGTAGGAACATCGGCTTCGGCCACTTATTGTAAAAGCGAGTTTGTTACCTTGGCTTTATCTATGTTTATGTTCATGTCTCGGCTTCGGCCACAACTATCCTATGTACGGCCAAGTTTTAGCTCGGTCATTTTAATCTCTCAAAGCACTTAGTGCAAGTTTCAATATTGGTACAACAGTTTGCTCGGCTTCAAATTTCTTTGTACTTGAAATTTTTAGAATTTTTTCCAAGTATTTTCTCACCTCGGCCCAGCACAGTAACGATGACCTCAGTTACAACGGTACAACGGTGCTTGCGCCATCGCTTCGACGACCATTAAGCACCTCGGACGTACGGTCCTACCAAACCTAAGACCCACACTACGGCTGGGGCTTAAGCTTCGGTTCCGGTCGGACACTTTTAGTTCGAACCTCAGCTTGGCACAACTTTAAGGTTGGCCAGAGCTCGGTTACACTCACACTTAGGTGAGTAAACCATGACAGCACTCGAAAAATTACTAAGTCTATCTTAGTAATTTATGTTCATGTCTCGGCTTCGGCCACAACTATCCTATGTACGGCCAAGTTTTAGCTCGGTCATTTTAATCTCTCAAAGCACTTAGTGCAAGTTTCAATATTGGTACAACAGTTTGCTCGGCTTCAAATTTCTTTGTACTTGAAATTTTTAGAATTTTTTCCAAGTATTTTCTCACCTCGGCCCAGCACAGTAACGATGACCTCAGTTACAACGGTACAACGGTGCTTGCGCCATCGCTTCGACGACCATTAAGCACCTCGGACGTACGGTCCTACCAAACCTAAGACCCACACTACGGCTGGGGCTTAAGCTTCGGTTCCGGTCGGACACTTTTAGTTCGAACCTCAGCTTGGCACAACTTTAAGGTTGGCCAGAGCTCGGTTACACTCACACTTAGGTGAGTAAACCATGACAGCACTCGAAAAATTACTAAGTCTATCTTACTTTGGCTAAGGACTGGCACCATGGCCGAGCCCTTAACCAAAGTGGGGGCTACAAACTATTATGCGAAAGCAATGTACATAATTGAAAAAATTCTTAGGCATGACGAACATCATTCAAAAAGCATTCAAGTGCAGCCAAAGTACATTCAAACAGTCATGTGCGCAAGTTCGGCAAACTTCCTAGATAAAACTATTACACTTGGCACGGCCTCTGTGTAGTTCAAAGCCGCCCAGTCCAAAGCGATCCAGTCTTTCATAGATTTTTAAAAGATTAAAGGGTTAAATCAACTACAGCAATTGACCACCCAGGAGTCGGCGCTTGCAAGGGGTGTTTTTCAGCCATCAATCTCAATATTGGGGTCACGAGTCTCGGCCTCAACAACCTTGTCTTGACTCCCAGCCATCACCACGTCCTCCTCGGCCTCATCTTCTTCATCCTCAGCATTCTTCAGCTATATATGGTAAGTTGAGCTTGGGGACAACAGGTTTGGCCAGCTGTTTAATCAAACCTTGACTCGGCTCCATCTGCATCACAGTAGCCATGGCAACAGTGCCGACATCATACCCCACCTTGAAAGCATCCGAGATCCTCCAAGAGAGCGTTTCATTCACCATTCCTCGGGCAGTTCTCTTGTATTCCTCAGCGGCTCAATTGATGCCATCTTGGTAGCCCTTGGCATCGGTAGCTGTCAATTTCTTCTTCTCCTTTTTCTCCATTTGCGCCATCTTACGTAGAACATTTTCCACCTCTCCCTTCGCATCGGCCGCTTCATTCTTCAACCTTTCAATCTCCTTCTAAGCCCCCTCAAGCTTCTGCTTGGCTTTTTTCGTCTTCCAACGCTCGGCCTTTACCTCATTCTTGTAGCATGTCCTCTCAACATTCTGGACAGTGAGTTTCTTATAGGCATTGAGAGCAGCTTGGCCGGCCTGAAGAAAGGAAAAATGATATAAGTCGGACAAAAGCAAAACGAATGAAAAGCAACCAAGGCAAGGTATACGTGAACGAGGTGAGAGCACATGTCCACGAAGCTCGGCGACAATTCCTTCGGAACCTGTTCCATATCCTTCGGCAGTGCAAGACCTTGAAGCAGAGTCACAGCTACCCCTGGGTCCGCCCTCACACTGTCATCCAGCACCACAAGCTTTCCATCGACATCGGCGAGCGACGGGGAGAACGGCTTCTGGATGACAATCTCCATTGTTGTATCATCACGGTTGACCAATGGGGCCGAACCGGAGGTTGCCGACAAACCAACTTGTTTGTCCTTCCCAGACCCCTGGGGCTCGGCGGTTCTTTGAGATTGAGAATATTGGGTCGTCTTCTGCCTCTTCTCCGGAGGGGCGGCGGATGATGTTCTCGTCCGGCCCACAGGCTGATTGTCTTTGATGTTCTGCCTCTGGACTGACCTTCGCGACGCCATTGTCTCTTCAAAAATTGGAGCAGTGGATCGAAGGGGTACGTTCAAACCTGGGAGGATGGGCTTTTGAACTTCGACCTCAAGCCCGAGCCAGTAGTCGAACGTTCTCTTGGGTTTCGGCAACTTTAGCCTCGGCCCTCCCCCGCTGCCCCGCTGCGTCTTCTTTGTCGTCAAGTGCTCGCTTGGTCCAGCTTGATCTCTTCCTTCGCTCGGCTTCTTCCTTGGTTTCTTCTTCAAGACACCGTTGTATGACGGAACATATCCGAGATGGGTTAGCACGTCTCGACAAGCTTGAGCCTTTGAAATCTTGACATGGCTAAGTAGACCTCGAGCTCTGGGGCTTTAAGGGATAGGGCAGGTTTGGAACCCTAACCCAAACCAAGAAGAGAACTAGATCCTTAATCCAGGTTAGACTATTACAGACGAGACTCGCCTGGGCTCTCATCGAGACCAACTCACTTCTCTCTTGTAACCCAGTAAAGACATTAAGATATCTTTTCAGCTGCTTAAACAATGATGCCATTTGGCCTTGCCTGTCCTGAGCGAAGAGAAGACGAAAAAGCGCTCCTGACCAGAGCGAAGAGAAGGTGAAAAAGCGCCGCCGAAGCCGCATAAGCAGACTTCTATTGCTACGTAATAATAGAGTAGGATTTTTGCGATATTACATCCTATCGGAGAGTTGCAGTTGTTTCTAAAAGTAAAGAATCCTTTTTTTTCTATAACATAACTTAACTGATTCCATCTATCCAAATAGAACTTACCCTGACTTGAAGAGGAAGACGGGATATCTTGAAGCTAACCTTTTGATCGGATAAAAAAGTGAACTATCTCTTTAAGATACAAGAAGCCCTAAATCCTTGATTTGGCCAAGCACAATGGAGTGGCTCGACTGCTCAATCCAGAAAGTGTTAACTGCTTGACCTCCTTTCAAGACGAAAGTGTAATTCTTGAATCTCCGATAGAAAAAAATATGAATGACCAACGTTGGCAAGTAGCTGTAGATTCGTGGAGATTGGTTCGAGCTCTACAGGAAAAACAGTGTAACAGGATTAGACAAAAATACCGAGCTAATTGTAAAGGCAAAATGCATAATGATGACAAAGGACAGACCTCTGGTGTCTGCTACTCTCGACATGGAGTAATTTCTGTTCGTCATGTTGCCGAACTCGAAATTTTCGTGAACCTCAACATAAAAGCTCACCCATTTGTCCGTATCGGGGAGGCCGGTGACCAAAGGTTCCATATTTCTATGGGTAGAAAGGTACCGACATCCAGAACCACCATGCCGAGACATGGTGTGAGTGTAGAAAAGGTCGGCTACATTAAAAATTTGAGGCATGTGATTCCTTTAAGGCTATGATAGACATGATGATCCTATTGCTATTGATTGCCAACTGATGTGGGGCAAAGACTATATCTACATAAGATCTCCCTGTGGAACGGGTGAAGGGGAAATTGAAGCCCAGCTTCGCTAATCGCCATCAATGGGATGGTGATATGCTGAGGGTTATCCTCAACCTAATCCTTAATCCTGTCGCTCGGGACTTGGTTAAGGGAAATGTCGGTAAGGATGTTGTATTCCTAGAGGAAGTTTTGGCACTCGACATCTTCGTCATTGAAGTAATGGGCATGGGTGTATACTCTACCATTGTCATACATATCGGCCTCACCCTGAGGAACGTCATCCTCATCGTTCGCCTCATAAGGCTCGGAAGCAGACGTTCCCGCTCCTGGATTGAACCATGACTCGGCCTCATTCCCATGCTGTGACTCGGTATTGGATTCGGTCAATCTATCCGAGGTGTAGGAGATCTCGGGTTCGGTATTAAACTCCCCGGACAGTTCGGACGTCATTGTAAGGGACCGACGGTCTCAATTTTTATATCTTGTAATCAACCCCCTCACTACTGAGCCGGCGGATTCGTCTCCTGAGCCCTCTGAGTCGGAAGAGATGTCGATGACCGGGTGAGCCAGACCTATAAAAAAACAAAGGAAAGACAGAATGAAAGATTGACGTCAACAAAATTTGATGACTCTTACAGCTCGGCCTAAACCTACTAGCTCACCACGGTCTAACAAAGGGGGTCGAGGCTTGGCTATAGCTCTTTCAAGTGGGGGCGTACAGCCCCTCTTGTGAGGGATGAAGGTCTGTTGCTACTCTATCAAGTGGGTTGGTTCGGCCTAACCTACTAGCTCACCATGATACTTCTAAGGGAACACGGCTCGGTAAACTCCACAGAGTGTGGACGTTCGAGCTAATTTTCAACTACAAAGCCGAGTTTGGCACATTGCCCAGGGCTCGGAAGAACAGGTTGAAGATGGGGATGAACAGTGGCGCTTTACTATTCACACAAACCTAAAAACCCAGAAAAGGTATGAAAAATGGTGCAAAAACTTGAGAAAAGTGAAGAGAAATGAGAATCGATCACATACCTGAAGATTTTTGCGAGGTTGAAGCTTTAAACTTGCAAATTGGACGCTTGGTTAGTGCCTGGAAACGACGAACAAGAGGAGAGAGAAGCTCTAGAGTCGAGTTCTAGAGGAAGAGAAAAACTTGTAACCCTCTCCCTCCTCTCAGGACACTATATATAGGGGAAGGAAAGAACGATTTGAATTTCCTGCTCATAATTGAACCGCCAAACCACCATCCAACTAGCAGACACGTGGCCACGATGGGACAGCCGTTCAGAACATCAGAGTGCGTCCTTTCGACTGCTCAACCGACGCAGAGCGTGACACGTGGTGTCCACCCGTTGTCCTATGTTTCAGGCAGTTACTCTTTTTTGGGATTTGAAGGGACGTAATCCGAGCTGCAGAGGCTTGGATTCTTTGAGGATGTTCGGCCACGGCTCAACATCAACACCTCCTATACCAGGTATCAGCAGGAGTAGAGGGGCTATTGTAGTGGGTTGAACTAAACGGCTCGGACCACCAAAGCCGATCAGGCTGAAGATGGATCTCTTTGGGTCGGCAAGGGGCTAGGCCAGTTGCCACATGCTGACAATCGAGGGATACTTCCTTATGTTTGACGATTGGCTCGACTGATTGCTAAGCTCTTAAGCTTGGCCACATCCGAGCCTAGATAAGGAATGTTCCTCAGACTGAATGCTCCAACCTTTGCATTGCTCGCCTGGAGACGAACCTTTAGGTTCGGCGCAGGACAGTGCTCCCACGTGCAAGAAACTAACTCGCCCCATGGTGACGTGACGTGTGATGTCACCCTCAACAATTATACAACAACAACAATAACAGAACCCATGTATGTAGTCCCCAATCATTGGGGGTATGGGCGGGGGAGGATTGGAGACAGACCTAACCTTTGACAATATGCACAAAATGGCTGCTCTCAATGATTATTCCAAAGGATAATGATGAGCGCACGTGGGGGTGCCAGCTCATATCCAAAACGGTTACTAAACCCTATCTGTGAGGTCATAGGTGATGTCAGCCAATGCGTGCAAGGCACGTGAGCAAACTTGGAGAGCAAGTCAAGAGTTCTTTATAAATACCTCTCGGTAGACGCACAATAGGTACATTCTCACTCAAAACCGTGCTTTGCTCTCTTTCTGCACTTTCTTATCCTCTCGCCGGAGGGCCTTGCTGGAGCTCCTCCGGTTAGGTCTTTTAGCTGTGTGTTACCTATGCAGGCTAGGGCAAAAAGCTAGGATCCCACGTACTTACGCTGATCCACTAAAGAGGAGTCCCATTCCGTGATCAGCAGCCCCACATAGTCTACCAGTATTAAATGGAAATTCCAGCCTCCCATAAGTAAGCCCTGTTGCTTTACATGAAATCTCTGTAACAAGTAATAACTAAGCAGGAACTTCAGTACATAACCAGAGCTACTAATCATACTGAACCAAGGATGCCAACCCGACCATCTTGAGTTACAATATTTTATACTACCTTTGTTTTCCTTTTTTTTTTCATTCAATTCTCATTTGATTCCTGGGAATAATCGGAACTTAAGGGTCAGCCACAAAGATATAGGTTATTTCATCCGGGGACAATTTGCAACGCACTTGTCTTAGCAGTACATTTAACCGATACCTGGGCCTCAATTTGTTTAGGGGCTTTCACCCTTTGGAGGAAAGATTCTTGGTTACTTTAGTATCCTATATCCATCCCTTTATCTCATTTCAATTCATCATTCCTCAACACCCTTTTCTACTAATTTTTCAATGCAATACTGCAAAATTTTATGCCATCATCACAATTACTTGTCATCTCAAATGACCCTGATGACAAGACTGTCCATCTCGGGATATCATCAACCGGCAATCAAATGGCAGGAATCATGCTAAGATATAGAGCAACGACATTTCCATTCTTTATTTTAAATATCATTGTTGCTGCACCACAAAGATTGGGTAGAATGTATGAATTCAACGACAATGTTCTTAATCAAAACCATCATATTTAGGACTCTTGGTGTGAGGGTCAACATGATTAATTGGGCCGACCACACTGATCTCTAACATTTATAAGTGGCTTTATCTGAACTTGTTGGGTTTTTTTTTTTATAATGATATGTATCGATTTTTTGGTTGCTATCTCCTCACAGTTCTTGTCTAACTTGTTTAACAGAGAGAAGTAGATACCACTCATTTCATGCAAACAGCTCCATGGTTGGGCTTGATTCCTGGGGCAGATGGGCAAATATTGCAGGCCCAAGAAGGGGCAGATAGCCCTATTGTCACTCTCTTCAAATCAGCAACTGCTGCAACTGTGTCAAATCCTGGGCTCTCAACTCAAACATCATTCTACACCATATCAAAACAGGCAGAAGCTGCTGGTGCGTACCTACCTTCTCCTCTTAGATGAATGGTGTATTGGTGTTAAATTGATTTAATAAGGTTGGTAATAAGGTTGGTAGAACTTCATCTTCCAAACAACAAAAAAAAGGTTGGTAGAACATGATGTATATGGTAGATTACTTTTGCCCCCAATAATTGGTCTTCAACTTTGAAGCTAAATGACATCATACATGTTTATTTGCTAGGAGAAATATATAGATCCTAATGTGTCATGAACTAAGTCTGATTGATCAGCAGTAATTTTGTGCAATGCTCGGCGAACATTGAGAAACTTCCTTTTTCAATGTTTGGAAGCCTATCGTATGTGGATAAGAAGTTGGCTTTGTTACACACTTTTAGGTAAAACTCAATCGCAAAGGCTAGTTATTAAAGTCAGGGTGCCCTCATGCTCATACATTGCACATCCTTTTGTACGTGCAATGCATACCGTGTGTTGGCAAAAGACATGCCTGTCCATCCCCATTTGCTTTAGCTCTAATACCATGCTAGTCGATATTGAGTAGAAAATCTTATAAGTGAGCTATTAAAATGTGGGTACCCTCATGCTTGCTGATATACTATACATTACTTATTTCTACTATGGCAATGTGGAATTTTTGTTAGCAAGGTTGGATTTTGTTTCGCAAATTAATGGAAGGTCAAGGGAAGAGAAGAAGTGTCCTTATCTGATGAATGCAAAACATGATTGAAATATGTTCTTTCTTCTTTTCAAGCTCTAATGGGTTGTTTGAAATGTCATTAGATGAAGCGATTTAGCACACGTTTGGGGTTCTGCTTTCTAAAATATGGTATGACTTTTTCAATAAGTAATCGCTGGATACGTATTGAATCAGGATATGCGAATATATCGTAATATATGTCAATTGTATCGTAGGATTTCTATACATAAAGTATATGGGATGGTATACATATAGTTTTTGAAAGGAGACAATGAATAGTAGGATACGTATCCCATATCGTAGGTATTTAACTCGAACTGATGGTATTTATAATTGAGCAAGAGTCAGAGAGATTGTGGCATCAATGGTAAGAGTTAGTTGAATTAGGTGGAGTTGGTAGTTGTTTGTTGGTTTTGATCTTATTGAATAGGTTTTTGTGGTTTCTATCTGGTGGAGGACTGGTGGGTGGTGGTAGCGTCGTTGTCATCGTCAGTAGACGGTGGTCATGGGTTGCAGACAATAGAAACACAGTCATGTGGTTTTTGGTCCTTTTAGGGTGCTGGTAGAGGGTTTGAAGAAGAAGGGCAAGAGAGTAAGAAAATGAAATATAACTGGAGTTTATTTTTGTAACTTCATTGAGTATTTGAATAGAGAAAACCAGAGTTGTCTAACAGGTAGTGTCATTGTGAATTTTGAAATTAAAGAGGTATGAATGTGATTTAAATGAAATCCAGGGGTTGTTTGTGAGTGAGATTTACCTTTTCTATTTATATGTGTACTCATATGGTTATTTATATTTATACACGTGTGTTTGTGTGTAATTATGTTAACGTCCTGCGTTGTTTTCCATTGTTTTTGTCCTTTTCTAATTTTTCATTTATCCTTCAATCTTAGGGTATTAAGCTTCTTGATTTCAATTGCAGATCTGTTGTGCAAAGCGAACATGAACACCGGAAGCGTGCTGGAATATGCCCTTGCTTTTACAAGTGCGGCATTGGATAAATATTGTAGTAAATGGAGTGCAGCTCCAAAGACGGGGTTTATTGACATTACAACTTCCAAAGACTTCTATCGCATATTTAGTGGCCTTCAAATCGTAAGTGAAAACTTTTAAGAAAACTCCTTTGTTTTCTGCCATTATCTATTTATCTTGTGTAAATGGAACTGCACTGACAAAATGTCTAGCCCTCGATTTTAAACATAAATATAATATCTTTCTGCAAATAAAGATCCTCTCAATACTCACAATATATCCCCAAAAGAGTTATCACCACTGTATTTCCATATTGCGATCCTAAGCCCAAAAGTTCCCGAAAAGATTACATCATGGCTCTCCGGCCCAATTTAGAATAAGTACATACTAGAGAAAAGGATTAAAGTATTTTACAGTCATCCATAGTATAAGTAAATCAAATTTAAAGTTACAATGACATCTTCAAAAGGTAGTTTTCTAGAGATGCACAAGAAACTCTTCATGTCAGCTTCCAAAATGTTCGGTCATGCACATCAAGCACACCATGCTAATGTCCTGAAGTCGCACCTGAAAATGAAGGGATGAGCTACACTAGCCTAGTAGAAAAATCTAGTCTAACTTTATATGCCAATGAGATGAGCAATAGAATGAACAACGTAAAAGATATCAAGTTAAACATGAAGAACGGATAGCAAGTCCCAGGAAGTTATGAATAGGGGTGTACACAGTCCGGATTGGTCTAGTTCTCTAGAAAACCAGTAACCGGACCATTTCAAACGGTTCTAGAAAATTGAAAACCAGAACCTAACCAATATATGCATGGAACCTAACCAGAACCAAACCGCAAGACCGGTCCGGTTTTGGTTCGGTTCCGGTTCTATCCAATAAGCATCCAAACACTTATTCACAAAATATGAACTCATAAAATTAAAGAAATAGGAAGATAATCTGCTGGAATAGGAAATGAAGGAAGAAAATAAAAGCTTTCCTAACAAATGAGATTTTATCTCTAAATAAATTAAGTTTAGCTAGGAAAAATATTAACCTACCAAATTCAAATACATATTTAATTTTTTTTTTGATAAGTAAATACATATTTAATTTCACACACATATGTATTTCTATATTTATCTTAGTTTTAAACGGCCTGGTTCGGTTCTAACCACGGTTTATTAATTGAGAACCAGTAACCGAACCAAAATTAACCGCAGAACCGGACCAAATAGGACGGTTCGGTCCGAATCGGACTGGTTTTACGGTTCGGACGGTTTTCTTGAACACCCCTGGTTATGAACTCAATATTCATCAATCTCTATCATTGTTTCAACTCATCAAGACATTTACTATTAGGCGGCTTAATCACTCTCTCTCATTTTGTATTAAGGTCAATACATTCACGCCGGGCCACTTTAGGGATCCCGATACCCCCTGCTAGGCACCTCACCATTTGGTGGTTTTGAGTTTCTCATGAGCGATTGCTCTTGCCGGGTCTATTTAGGGATCCTGATACCCCATGCCTAGCACCACACCCGTTGGTGGGTCTAGCTCACTTTCTCTTTTGTCTTTACGTGTTGTTATTCCTCAAACGTTCGCTATTCATGCATAACACATTTCAAATTCCTCAAATTAAGCTTTAATGTATCGTACTTGTCCAACAATTTACATTCAAGGTACCGCTTGTATAACATTGCTATTCGAAACATAATCACGTAAGAAAGTTATCAACTGAAAGCACAATGATGTCCAGGTCCCATCCCACATGAAGTTGCGAACCAAAGAAAGTCCAATGATCAATGGAATACGTATTTCGATGCTATGGAGTGATTTGGAGGTGTTGAGAAGGTGTTAGAAGTGAGCGGGGGTCCAAACAATATAAGAGAAGAAACATTTTAAACAAGGCCCAGTGCAATTCAAAAAAAGATTCCAGAGAGCAGTGGTATCTGTTGGAGTTTGTCCCACATCAGTTAATTGTTTCCTCCAAAACTAGTATATGAGCTTGAGCGGCCTCTCCACTCTTTGCCAATTGGTTTGGAGTTGGATGCTTTAACATGGTATCAAAGCTAGGGTTTCGGAGAATTTGTTCCCCCTTATTTGTGCCATAAGTGCACCATTTATTGTGATCCAAGTGTTATGGATCCTTTGTTTATCTCTCCACGTGCGAATCGGGGGTTGCACATGCGGGGGAGTGTTGGGATTTGTCCCACATTGGTTAATTATCTCCTCCAAAACTAGTATATGAGCCTGGACGACATCTCCACTCTTTGCCAATTGGTTTGGATTTGGATGCTTTAACATGGTATCAGAGCTAGAATTTCGAAGGCTTTTCCCCTTTTTTTGTGTCATAGTTGCACTTTATTTTATTGTGATCCGTGTGTTCTGGATCTTTTGTTTACCTCTCCACGTGCGAGTCAGGGGTCGCATGTGCGGGAGAGTGTTAGAGTTTGTCCCACATCGGTTAATTATTTCCTTCAAAACTAGTATATGAGTTTGGGCGGCCTCTCCACTCTTTGCCAATTGGTTTGGAGTCGGATGCTTTAACAGTATCGATAACTGTTAGATTATTATGGGTTTACTTGTAATTAGATTATTAGTTCTATTATGTAACCAGTTCATTCTCTAGGACCATAGTATAATTAGTCTAATATGTTGTATAAATACTTACGTTGTATTCAGTTTATGGAATGAGACACATAACCCTAAATTTCTGCGTCTCTCAATTTCATATGGTTTCAGAGCGGTAGAACTGAGACCTACCTTGTTTTTTCCTTCCGATCAATCGAGACTCAGCAACTTCCATCCACCGTCGAGTTTTTTCTAGATCTGTTCGAACCCAGTCACCTCTGACGTCGACGAACTCTGACGTGTGCTCGTTAGCCCTTCTAGAACAAGACCTTTGCCCTCGTCGACCACTTTCTGACGCCGACGAGCCTTGTCAGCACCTCCGTGGTCCATTCCGCCACCGTACGACGTCACTCCAGTCGATCCCGACTATTTCCGACATCGTACAACCCTTGTCAACCTTATACGCTCTAGATCTACCTGTTCCGACGCCGTCTCTGCATCTCCAGCCATTTCTGACGACACCTGAAGTTCGCCGGACCACGTACGACCTCCGACAGCCGTGACCCAGTTCAGTTCCGACCTTGTCTACACTCGTCGGACCTCCGACAGTCTGTTCCAGTGACTAAAACTCTTTGATTTGGAACAGTGGTAGTGGTAGGAGCTTTCAATCTACGTATTTAACACTGTTCAGCTCCTACTGTGTATTTGCTTCCTCTGAATATTTATGTTAAGGTTGTTTGCTGCAATTAGTATTGTTTTGGGGCCGTTTATTGTTGAGTTGACTGAGTATTGTGGATTCAGAGTTGTGGTTCTACTGTTAAAATGTCATCAGAGAATAAAAACAAGGCTTCCGTTAATACAAAGGATGAGTTGAGTCGCGTAGGGACTCTGGATAACTCTCCTCTGGATATT
>JAOTQK010000020.1:17633991-17646283 GCA_025642025.1 Rhododendron ferrugineum
TATATTCACAAAAGGACTTGGTCGCAAGAGTTTCCACCCCATTGTGTTCAAGTTGGGCTTGATTGATATCTTCGCGCTAACTTGAGGGGGAATGTTAGATTATTATGGGTTTATTTGTAATTAGTTTATTAGTTGTTCTATTATGTAACCAGTTCAGTTTATGGAATGAGAAACATAAACCTAATTTCCAAGTCTCTCAATTTCACAATAACCCCATTTTGGGTATCGATACCGAAGCAGTTTCAATCCAAAGAAGAATGGGGTATCGATACCCCTTTCATGGGTAACGATACCTGCCTAGGTTTCAACACGCGATTTTCAGATTTCAAGGGTTTTACCCAAGCATAAAGAGGATGATCAAGCACAACTTTTGGGCACAAATTCAACTCAATAACACATAAAGATGGTTAGAAATCCCTACCTCGAAGATCAATGGCCGAAATCAAAGAGTTCCAAACGAGCCCTAGCTCCAAAAGCTTGAATCAACCAAAATACTCCACTCCAAGCTTAACCCAACTAGATACGAGCTCAAGATCGCGTATAGAAGGTGGATTGGAGGTTGATTTCCATGGGTTTCGAGTGAGGGGGCTAGATTTCGAGTGAGGGTGTGAGAGAGAGTGAGAGTGCCGAGAGAGAGACGTGAGAGTAGAGGGAGAATGAGGTGGGTGTTGTGATTCTCTACACACACACCTATATATACATGCTCAAACACAAATCACACTTGCACCCCTCCACTAACAATCTTATCATTTTAACCTCAAGTCACATAACCACGTCACATTTCGCATTTTCTCAAATTCTAGCATTTATATAACCTTTGAATAATTAAAATTATGTACGGGTCTCTACACGAAAAGTATCTCACATATGTCGAGCAAGAGTGTGATATTGTAATTGTATCCTTTGCATTCAATATCTTGGTTTTCACAAGAATAGAAGGCATAATTTTGATTTATATTTTTTGTTTTTAAACTTTCTGGAAGTTAGTTTCTCTATTTACCAAAATATGAATGAGGCAAATAACAGTATAAGGTTGGAATGCTTTGGATTGTCAATATGCAGAGGGTGTTTTGCCCTTTTTAGTGTTCCTTTCTGTGATCATTTTGAGTTTTTGTGATGCAAACCAAAATATCCATAATATTGTAGAGAGAGAAACTCCCGAAAAGGGATATACAAAGAGACTAGCTCTTCATAATATATTCTTCAAAATGATAAAAACGACTAAGTGAATGACTCCAACAACTATTTATAGACCCATTACTACTCAGAACTGAAAATGACAAAAGTACCCTACATACTCCCTCCGTCCCAAAATCTTTGGTCTTTTTTGATATTCGCTCCGTTCTTAAAGTCTTATATCTCTCAATTTATGATATTTTTCATAATTTTGAAAACTTTATATTATAGATCTAATCGAGAACTATCAAACAAGATCCATATTGCATATTTTTGGAGATTCATATTGGAAGATATAAGAGTTTAAAGAACGACACAAATATCGAAAAAGTCCAAACATTTTGGGACGGAGGGAGTACTACATAATGACTCCCCTTCTAAAAAGAAACTTGTCCTCAAGTTACGGTAGTGTCCTTCGGTAAATATGGCACCAAGTGTTTTGCACATTGAATGTGTTTGAGATACTCAAATGAGACGGTAATCAGACTTGATAAGCATTATAATTGATCTTGTGCAAGACTTCACAAGGGCCTACTTTTCGATCGTTCAACTTCTTGTAAGCACCATGAGGATGTCTTTCCTTGCTCAAGATTAGCCAAAAAAGATCCCCTTCTTTTAACGAAACCTCCCTTTTGTGTGCATCGACGGCTGCCTTATACTTCACATTAGACTTCTCAATGTGGAGCTTGACTTGAGTGTGGATATTCTTCACAAATGTAGCCATATCTTCCGCCTTGGAGTGCCCCTTCTTAGGAGTTGGCAAATGAACGAGATCAACCACACTAGAAGGCCCATAAACCACTTCAAATGGAGAAGTGTGAATGGTGCGGTTTAGAGAAGAAATGTAAGCGAACACCACCAAGGAAAGAATTCCATCCCAACCTTTTGGACACCAACTAAGCACCGCAACAAATTCCAATACTTCAATTAACCACTTCTTGGCCATCGATTAAAGGATAAAAAGTACTAAAGTATAAGTTGGTGCCAATCTTCTTCCACAAAGGACCTTCGAAAGTGGGCAAGGAACTTAGCATCTCTGTCGGAGACAATAGAAGTAGGAACGCCATGCAACTTGTAGACCTCTTTTAAATAGAGATTGACAGTGTTAGTCGCATCCAGTCTTCTTACAAGGTATGAAATGAGCCATTTTTAAGAAACGATTCACTACCACCATGATAGAATCACTCTGTCTTTGTGTAGGAGGAAGCCCCAAGAAAAAATCCGTACTTATGCATTTCCAAAGACTTTTCGAGACGAGTAAAGGCAAATACAATCCATACTTACGCATTTACTTTGTTGGCATGTTTGGCACCTTTGCACATAGCCTCCCACATCTTTAGTCATTCCCGGCCAATAGTATTCATCTTGAAGCAATCCTAGAGTCTTATCCATGCCAAAATGACCCAACTTGTGACTGCCGGCGAACAATTGCTCCCTCAAAGAGCATGTAGGGATACACAACTTGAGCCCTTTGAAGAGAAATCCATCATTCAACATGTAACATGGATAGCTAACTTTATCACCTCTTTGCAAAGCATCAAAAATCTTTCCAAAGTAAGGATTTTCAGTATAGACGGTGCGAAATTATTCAAATCCAACAACCTTGTTCTTCATTTCCACCAAAAGAACCACTCTTCTACTTAAACCATCTCATCTTGTTGAGAATCCCCGATTTGTGCCTCAAAGAGATTGTGAATTGCTGTTGATAGGCCACCCACTTGGCATGTCGTTTATTTAGGTTTTGTTGGCTATTGATGCACTTAAGAGCTTCATAATCGGTGTTGAGAACAAACTCCTTGTAGGCAAGATAGTAACTCCAATGCGTGATGGCTTGAACAATGACATAGAATTCCAAGTCATAAGTAGAGTATTTGAGTTTAGCACCGTTCAACTTTTTGCTAAAGAAAGCAATAGGTTGACCTCCTTGGCATAGGACTCCACCAATTCCCACTCCCGGAGCAGCACAATCAAGTTCAAAAGTTTTGTCAAAGTCGGGTAAGGCCAAGATAGGAGCTTTGGTAAGCTTGGATTTCAATAATTTGAAACTCTCGGCGGCTTCTTGGGTACATGCACACCCTTTGCTTGAGGCAATGGTAAGAGGAGCCGCGATACTAATAAAGGTGCAGATGAACCTCCGGTAGAAAGTAGCCAACCTATAAAAACTCCTCACTTCGTGAACACTAGTAGGAGTTGGCCATTCCACAATTGCTTTAATCTTGTCTTCATCCATGTGAACCCCCTTAGAAGATACTCCCTCTGTCCCAATTTGTTTGTCCAATATTGGGAATCCAACTTATTTAGGGAGCATAATGATTACATCTAAAAGTAATTTACTTTCCAATATTTATCCTTCACCTTTTTAAAAAAGTTACTTTATTTCAAAAAAGTAAGGGCAAAAAGGGAATTTTATCCATTTAAAAGTCAAACGGACAAACAAATTGGGACAAGGCCAAGTCAAAAAGTGGACAAACAAGGAGGGAGTACAACATAAACCAAGAATACAACATTATCAACGGCAAAACTACACTTCTTCAAGTTTCCATAAAACTTCTCTCATCTCAAGATTTCAAAGACTTGTTGGAGGTGGATCTATCTTCTAAATGCCGATTATACACCAAAATATTGTCGGAGTACACAACTACACATACACCCAAGAGAGGTTGAAAGCATTTGAGTCATTACCCTTATAAAAGTGCTAGGAGCATTAGTAAGATCAAAAGGCATCACAAGCCATTTAAAAAGGCCATGAGCGGTCTTGAAAGCCATTTTTCATTCATCTCCAAGGCGGACTCGAATTTGATGGTAACCACTCCTTACATCAATCTTGGAAAAGACCTTTGAACTAGCAAGGCAATCCAACATATCATCTAGCCTTAGAATGGGAAATCGGTACTTGATAGTGATCTATTGATAGCTCTACTATCCACACACATCCTCCACGAACCATCCTTCTTTGAAGTCAAAAAAGCCAGCACCACACAAGGGCTAAGGCTTGCCCTTATGTAGTCTTTGTCTAGAAGATCCTTAACTTGCCTTTGACTCATTTGGAGACATTCTATTGGCGGGCTTGTTAGGAAGGGGTGCGCCGGCACCAAGTCAATACAATGTTGAATGTCTAGCAAAGGTGGCAATTCGGAAGGCAACTCTCGAGGAAACACATCAACATACTCCTTCAAAAGTTTAGAAATTGGCATCAGGAACATCCGACACACCCATATCCGCCATAGGAAGCAACACTAGAACATACCCGGTGTCATAACTTTCTTTGAGAAATCCTTTACAAGCAAGCAATGTAGTGGGAGGAGGCTTTATAATCACATTCTCCTTCATAGGTAACAAAGTGAATTGTCGCTTCTCCTTAAGGATGGTGTAGGTATTCTTCTTCCCATCATGGATGGAATGCCTATCATATTGCCACGAGCGACCAAATAGTATATGACAAGCATCCATTGAAACCACATCGCACCAAGCTTCATCAGAGTACTTTTGATGAATGGAGAAAGATGCCAAGCACCTTTTAGTCACCGTGATTTCATTTCCCTTCTTGAACCAAGAAAGTGTACAAGGATGGGGATGCTCCTCTACTTGGAGTTGTAATTTGTCCACCACCTCTTGAGAGACTAAATTCTCACAACTTCCACTATTAATAATCATATTGCAAACTCTACCCCCAAGGAAATAATTGAACATGGTAGTCACATTAATTGGTTATATTTTTTCCAACCAAGGATATAATTGACCCGCTGATTCCATTTACACATTCTATGTATTCTTTTGTTGCTTAGAGCAACCCCAACATGGTTAGGTGGACGATTTCGTAACATATCCGCATTTGACAGTTACATTTTCAGTGAAGTTGATTTTTATACTGATTTAATGTTCAGCTTATTCTCATGTTTGGCATGTTTAGACCACTAACAGCTAGAAGCCAAGCTAAGTTTCTAAACAGTGGTATGGGATACACACTAGGATTGATTGTTTGGCAATTTATCAACTGACTTCGGAGATATAGAGGGTAAATATCAGCTGACTTCGAATGGTGCTGCTGGTAGAGTCTTGTTTTTGAACGTAGAACTTCTCCAAAACCTTATGCTAATAGAGCTATTAGTACTTTTCACACTTGCATAATCAAAACTTCCATTCGTGCAAAACTTGGCCATATGCACGCCCGTGTGTAATTATCAAGTAAGTTCGGCATTTCGTCGTGAGGGTTAAAAAATATCTCCTTTGGATGGAAATTTTCACGTCATGACATAATTGGTTGTGTTTAGTTGTCAGTAAATAAGTAACTAAACTTTTTTCTGCTGTATTTGACGGTAAGATAAAACATAAATAGACATCTTCAGTTATTAGTAATCTGATCAGGCTCTTTTAATTGCAGGAATATCTGGAGGAATCTGTTCAAGTACCACCAAGCAATCATGAAGTGCTGGGGGATTCAGTAGCCTGGGGTGGTTGTACTATAATATACCTGCTTGGCCAACAACTGCACTTTGAACTTTTTGATTTTTCCTATCAAGTCCTGAATATTGCTGAAGTGGAAGTTGTATCAATAACACAGACTCCGAAGAATTCTCCTTCTGCGCAGGTATCGCAATTATCTGATTTACAGTCAGTTCTATGGTTATCTAGCTTGAATGTTGAAACTTAATTAAAAGTTTCTAAAGCCTTGACAGCATGCCCTCATTATTTATATTTGTGACAAGTAGATTTCGAGTGGGAACCATAACTACCAATCACCAAATCACCAACTACCAGTACTTTCTCAGGGCTTAGCCCATTGGATTACAGTCACATGGTATTTCACAAGTTTTTTCCCTATCTGTTGAGCACTAGAGTCACAGGGTATTTCACAAGTCTTTTCCCTAGCGGCCAAAGTCACCACGATATTTCACGGGTCTTTTCCTTGGACTTTCACAAATATATATAAACATGGTCCCAAACAAAAAAGAACAACGGCAATCCGCAGTCATCTGGACCAGGAATATTCCTCGTGCCGCTGCATAGTCTCAACAATATTATGGAGTCAACGAACAAACAACAAGAAAAATAAGGGTAATCCAACAATGGAAAATATTATCAATAAACCTTGTATGCCTCACATGGTAATAATCATCGTTTACTACTGAAACTAGTTAGTATTCATAAACTATAATGTATAAACCTACACTAGCATTAACTTTAAACATAAGCAGCTAATATAACCCTTAAAGTAAGACAAACATGACCACCAAAGCACCAACTCAACCCACGAGCATATCCCTAGCTCTCACACATATAAGAATAAAGGGAAGCTCTCTCCTATTAATTAAATACACTGTTGCTAAATAGCCCATCCGAATGTTAAAGGTTAAGCCTAACCCATAGTACAAAAATAAGCTGCCCAATAATATAGCATACACGTAGCTCTACATTATACATAAAAATATAGTTATTCAAGTTAGAAGAATTTACAAAATCAATGTAGTACACAACAAACAATATATTACTCCCTCCGTCCCGATTTGTTTGTCCCCTTTTTGACTTTTACTTGTCCCAAATTGACTGTCCAATTTCAAAATCAATGGATTAGATTGTGTAAATTTTCAAATCAATGGTTAAGATTTGTTTCCTTAATAAGTTGGAAATTCGAGATTGGACAAACAAATCGGAACGGAGGGAGTATGTTTCTTTACCATAAGAAAGTTTGATAACACAAGCAATGATCGAATTAATTTTTGAGGTTTTTTTAGGGGTCCCCGGAACCGCCCCATTTAAATTAATTGTTTTTAAGGAAAAAATGAGACGTCACATCGCGAGGGGTTGAGCACTAGAATCACGGGGCATTTCTTAAGTCTTTTCCCTAATGACCAAAGTAAATACGTTATTTCACGAGTCTTTTCTCTAGTGGCCACATGCGCCCTGAGCCTAGAGTCACAGGGTGTTTCACAAGTCTTTTCCCTAGCTCGAGCCCACTCGGTCGTATACACGGATTGCTCTGATACTACCTTTAACGCCCAAGCAAACCACTGGCCTAGTACCTGATTATAAATCCACATGCCACACCACATGGCCTAGAATGCTTAAGCCCAAGGTACTAGTCGTAGCCCACATGGTTTGTTATATACCCAGGATTACCCATGTAGACTTCCGATGTGGGACGGGGTATGTAAGAGAGAGAGAGACCAAGGACTGTATCCGTGCGATCTTCCAATTTGGGTGAAACAGAAATTGAGATAAGAGATCTGTAGTTAGATTCTTTGTTGAAAGGGGAAGCTCTCCTCTACAAAATCGACTTACCGAGTTGTCCAGTACAGTTCCTTTTCAGCCAGATTGTGGAGATTTATTTTGCTTTTAAATATTGTACTTATTTTTTGAAGTACCACACTAGAAAATGGATAAATCTTTCCCCTATGAATAATCTACGATGAAACAGACAGAGCATTAATGTCTATTATTTCTGCTCATTTTTACGTTTGAAATAGGGGTGGCAAGCATTGTTAGAAGCAATGAAGAAAGCAAGGAGGTTGAATAATCACGTATTTTCTATGCTGAAAGCACGCTGCCCGCTGGAAGACAAACAAGCATGCGCCATCAAGCAAAGTGGCGCCCCTCTACATCGCGTCAAGTTTGAGAACACAGTGTCTGCATTTGAAACATTGCCACAAAAAGGTTCTTAGATTGCTCGTTCCTTGGATCCTTGCTGTATTTTTATGGTCTCCTAGATCTTGTAATTGTGATCTTGTTGAATATGCCCTCTTTGTATCTGATGGAAGAATTGAAACATCAAAATTAGCAAATTCTGAACTCAGCATAGGCAAGCGGCTGTTTCCAGCACTGGTGTATTGTTTTTATTAAAGTGGCACCATTACGATCTCCTCGCTTTTACATCCACAACCAATTTTGGAGAAGCCATGGTGCTCAGGTTAAAATCATTTGCATTGGTATTTCATCTTGTGGTCTGCAATTCAGTGTTTCTACTTCTTGTTTTCTTGGCAAGAAAAAGAATTTGTTAATTCAATTCAAAAGATGAAGTAGATACAGATATACTACTTGTTGACATGTGCTACAAGGACAATCTGTACACCACCAAGTGATTGGTTCAATGAGTATTCCTTGCTCACGTGTTTGGGTTCTAGACTGTATAACCGGTTAGTGACACTAAACTCTTTCGTGTTCATAGCATGCAGGGGACCTTAGTTTTGGCCCGGATATAAGTTTGGTAGGGTACCCAGCTGATGGCTATGAGGTGCTGAAGGCCGTATTCTCTATAGGATACATGGAGTAGCCTATTTGCATATCCATTTCATAACAGGAAAAAAAAAGACATTTCGTGACTACCAATCACCAAATCACCAACTACCAGTCCCAGCTGATGTATAGAGTACTTGTCGCATATTTGGATTCTAGGTTTGGGGAAAGTTTGTTCCCCAGTCAACACTCGCCTTCGGTCGATTCTTTAATAGACACTCAGTTGGAGTGTCATTTACTGATGTGGATTTATCAACGTAAACAAAACGAATGAAAAAACGAGTTCTTTTCTGGTACCCAAACAAAACATCAACTTCTCATTTCTGTAACCCAACCAGGAGAAACATAACGCACTTCATTTTCCATCCTATCTTTTAGTTTGCTCTTCAATTCTTAGACCGAAAATCTCCACTCCATGCTCTACCCATTTGCCTGTCAAAGGTCTCTCCGTCAATCTTTTAGATTATGTTTGGTTTGTGTTTTGAAAAAAATTTTGAAAAATAGTAGGGATAATAAGTGGAGAGAGATAGAGAGAGAAATGTTGACGGAGAAAAATGAGAAGTTGAAAAATAGTAGGTTTGTGTTTTGAAATTTTTTTGAAAAAAGGGAATTTTTTGAAAAATGCTTTTTGTAAAGCAAAGAGAACAAGGCTTTGTATAGATGTCATACAAAGCCTTGTTCCTTTTTAAGTGTCCCTTCGTCCCTTTTTAAATGTCCGCTTCGTAACTCTAAGTTATTAAGGAGACATCATCATTACACTTTTCATATCAATTTTTACCTTCATTTTTCCTACTTACCCTTTATGGAGATATCATCATTACACTTTTATTCATTAATTTTTCGAAATAGAATCTACTTCTATGGGCAAAATGGAAAATGTAAATTTTTACCCACTAATTTTACAAAATGGACACTTCATTAAGAGATGGCCTAAAATAGAATACTGAACTCTAAAAAAGTGGTGAAATGAGTAACTATTTGCTTATATATGCATTTATTGCTATTCCACACAAAATTAAAAAAAATAAAAATAAACGGGTCAAGGGACAAAACATTAGACACAACTTTTGACACAAAATGTAAATACCTTGTGTGGGATCCATTTTGGAGTCTCACGCAAATAATCAAAGCCGCTCAATATGAATATATATGTTTTTAAGAGTTTCCGCAAAACATCAACTCATTCAGATATAAGATAAAGGCTTCATCGATATTTGTCCCTAAATTTGACAAAGACAAAACTGAATGAATCGATTAAGCCCTAAATCAAAACATGAATAAATTGATATTTGTCCCTTCAACCCTCCACTGCATATATATACATGTCTTTATGTATATTGGAAAATTCAGTTTTTTTTTTTTTTTGGTGGTAATGCAGGATGTATGTGCATGTATGTATTTCTCGAGCTAACTTGCACGCACCTCAGATTAATCCCCATACCCCTTCCTATAGCTGTTTCACCCTCTTACTTATGAGGGTGAGGTGAGTCTGGTGACTCCAAATGTTACTAGAAAGGAGAATCGAACATGAGACTTTATGAAAGATTCCAACCCCTGCACTAAATAACCTATAAACCAATGTAAAAGAACCCAGTGAAATTTTCTGAGTAACTAATTCTAATTCCCATTCCTTTAGACATTTCCAAAATCCTAACATAGCTGAAAAGAGCCAAAATTGGGAGTATAACAGAGGCCAAGACATTTCTTCACATTTCCAATACACTGCCAACATGACCTTTGGAATACAGTAGACACTGTAATATATACATATATCTCGATTACACCTGTCATGGTGCATCATCAGCAGTACTGTCGCCTCCCTGTCTAGCATAAATAACCTTATCCAATGTTTGATCTGACATTGTAATTCCACTTGTTTCCAAGTCTGCAACAATAGCAACGGCTGCATCAAGTTCCCCAAGATCAAGGCATAATGTGATTACTTCATCATAAAGGGGACTGCGGAAGACAAGAACACCATCAGAAATGATTTAGCCAATAATAATGACACATGATTATCCTCCATCTATGGTAAAAGTCAATAAGTGACATGCTAAATATGATCAGAAAACATTAATTTGGTCACGTACTTCATCACTATTAGTAGTAGTTGTAGTAGTAATGTAGTATTATCATTCTTATTGTTGGTCTCCCTTTATTGTCAAAAGCACAGAACCAAGAAACCTCTTACATGGTATAGCGATCCTCAACATGTTGAAGTGTTATGCTTACATGGTATAACCAGAAACACAAAACAAAATTCAGTTAACAAAAAAAGTACAACATTGCACTCTTAGCATTATTCTCTGGTCACATATATTTATGCTAGGACAATTATGAAGAAGAGAAAAAGAAATCAACAAGTAATCACACTAGAATACAAAGATTTACGTAGTTTCGCCTAAGCATAAGCTTAAAAGTATTCCACATGCGAAGAGCGAGAGAATTCCCTATGACCGAAGAGAGACTACAAAGAACCTGCTATATCCATCACTTTTTGAAAGAAAAAAAAAAAAGTACCCAATATTAGCGACAAAACTTCAATGGAATCCAAAGGGTAGCAAACCCCAGTGGAACCTATAGAAAAATCCAAAACCCAAATTGAACAACTCAAGGAACTTAACCCTAGAACTCCCTAATGTCTCTTTATATAGGAGAGCGAAAAAAATAAGCCAAAACCCACTTAAAATGCGTTACTTCCTTGTCCGACCTTCCAGACAGACTCACTCCTTGGCTCGAAGTAAAAAAACAGCCCACTCTGCGCTACTTTCATGTACTTGGCTGACCGAAAGGACGTGACTCCTGTCCAAACACACAAGTACAATTCAAGGCAAAGACAATCAATCCTCACCTTGACTTGAATTCCATCGAACCCAACACCATGGAGTGATGCCATCGCATAACACTCTTCACGAAAACCCCCAAGAGACAATAAAAACTTGCGAGCACCAAACAAGTCCAAGCAACACTTAAAATGGCAAAACATGAGCCCTCTGTGCAACCCCCGCACTCAACGACCAAGTTAAATTCAAAAGCATGACCTTCGATGAGGAAACCGCTGATGCAACACTACCAAACGTACTGCCCTCAAGCACATAGAGATTAACCAATTTCTGACCCTTCATCAAAACTATAGCACCTTTAGAAATCTTCAAAACTCCACCTTCAGTTGGCTATTGGGGTCAAGAGTACCCAAAGAGAGAAGATTTTTCTTCAACTCTGGAATATGCAAACATCAAACAATGTCCTCGCTATACCATCATGCACTGTGACTTCAATCGTCCAATCCCAACAAATCTTGCAAGGCATGTTGTTTCCCATGAGAATTGTACCTCCATTGACCGATTTATAGATAATCCACTAATAGATATAACCGATGGTCAGTAAAAGAACAGTCTCCGACCTATTGGAATCTCCTTCAGCAAAACGAGCAACTACCTTCTCTTCCTTCTTGCCCTTATTTCATAATTTAGGACAATCTTGCTTAGTGGGCCCATTTTTCCTACAGTAAACACCTTATAATTTCATGATATGTGGACTGTGAACCAAAAATCTCTCTTCTCTCTCTTAAACTGTCCCTCTCCCTTCTCTCTAAAAAGTTTCTGTTGTTTAGAGAGGAAAAGTGTATAGGGTGTTGAATTAACCCTCACAGAATTATTTATTTATATAAAGAGATAGTTCGTAACACAGTGTAACTAAGCAATGTGAGACAAAACACAATATACTAAACCAACACTCCCCCTCAAGCTGGGAAGTAAATATTACACAAACCTAGCTTGTCACATAACATCTCCAACAGAGGCTTAAAAAATGACTTGGTGAATATGTCAGCCAATTGAGCACTTGTAGACACGAAGGGAGTTGCTATAACACCATCAGTCAACTT
>JAOTQK010000020.1:17646383-17657560 GCA_025642025.1 Rhododendron ferrugineum
GGCCATGAAGGATCCAACAGTACTCAACAGTATGATTAGTACCATGGCAATATGTGCAGTGACGAGGCCCACGACCATGACTACTACCACCAGAATCACGACCCCCAACAGGCGAAACTTGACCACCACTACTGGAATCATGACTAAATCCACGGCCAAAAGTACCACGACTACCTCCCCCTATATCTCGACCACCACGGTCAAAACCACGAGAAGAAGCACCACCACGAGAGACCGTGGTAACCAAAGCCGAGCGAGCAGCAGGTGTCAAATCAACACTGGTGTCAGAAACAGATGCCTGGCGAACGCGACTGAACACCGCACTGAGGGAAGGTAAATCTTTATCACCCAAAAGATTAGATCGGATAGAATCATATGCTGGGGAAGGTAACCCAAACAGAAATCGAGCCGCCTGCTCACGTTGGCGCTCCATAACCTGAATATCTGAAGAAATTGGCTCACAAGTGTTGAGCTTCCTCACAAACACCGCAGAACTTGGCATAATACTCCTCCAATGATAAGTTGCCAAGTTCAAGAGAAAAGAATTGTTGATGAAGATCATATGTGCGACGGAGATTATCAGCCCCAGAAAACATCTCTTTAACCTTCATCCACACCTTTTTGGCTGTAGGTAAGAAAACCAAAGTATTCTTAATATTGTCCTCCATACTATTCCATAACTCAACCCGAATCCTAGCATCCGCAGGAACCCAAGCACCATATGATGCGGCAGTTGCCGCAGGAGGATCATCAGTAAGATAATGATATTCCGACTCCCCCAAATAATAAACCTCAACAGCCTTAGCCCAAACAGTATAATTTCGACCATTCAACAAGGTGGAGGTAACGGACAACCTCTCACGAGATCGAGAAGAACGACTAACAGCGAAAGTCATAGTACTACCTGTAGATGTAGAACTAATAACAGATTCGGTGCCGGATCCCATCGCAAATATACCAAACAACCGGAAATTAGGCCAATAACATAGAGGCAGCCACGAACATCAATATGTCACGATTACCAGTGAACAAGAGCGATAATACAAGCACATGAGATCAAACAGAGGCTGAAATAAACAGCAACAGTAGAAGCAAAGGACTCCGAACAGGAACAGTAGCCACAGGACTCCAAATCAAGAGTTTAAGTGCCAAATCATGAATACCCAACTTACAGCAACGTGGAGTAGAGATCTGAGTCTGAAAATAGCAGAAACCAGGAAACCCAGGTTGGCCGAGGACAGGCAGAGTCGCCGGAGGCCGGAAAGTGTACGGCAGTGGCCGGCAAGGACTGGGCTTGGGTCACCAGTGGTCGCCGGAGGCTAGGAAGGGCAGAGGAGGGGTCGCCGGAGGCTGGGTAGGGCAAAGGAGGGGTCGTCGGAGGCTGGGTAGGGCGGAGGGGGGGTCGTCGGAGGCTGGGAAGGCTGGAGTGACGTCGGCGAAGGGTGGGGATAGATCGCCAGTGGTCGTCGGGCCCTGTACAGTGGTCGTCGGCACTGATTCAAGGCTAGAGGTGGCTGATTTAGGGTTGGAGGTGGCTGGCGGCTATGGTGTGGCAGTTGGCACTTGATTTAGGGCTAAGGGTGGCTGGCGGCTATGGTGGGGGGTGGAGATGGTGGTTGTAGGAGGCTATGGTGGGGGGTGGAAGTAATACCAGGTTAGGGTTTAGGGTTTCAAGGGCGGTTTAAGAACCCGCTCTGATACCATGTTGTTTAGAGAGGAAAAGTGTATAGGGTGTTGAATTAACCCTCACACAAAATCATTTATTTATATAAAGAGATAGTTCGTTACACAGTGTAACCAAGCAATGTGGGACAAAACACAATATACTAAACCAACAGTTTCAACTTCTAGGGTTCCATTTGGGTGGGGGGCGCTGCTTGCCTGCCTCCCCCTCCTCTCTCTCCCTCCCTCTCCCCCTGGCTTTCCTCCTCCCTCTCTCTTGCTCTCTCCCTTTTCCTCTCCCCACTTTTTCTCTTCATTCTCCGTCTCCGATCTTGCCTTCTCTGCTTTTCGGTTCGCCTCAATCACCACTGGTTTTCACTGTTGGGTGACTCTGGTTGGGCCTAACAGCGTGTGGTGTTTGTAGTAGCTAGAGGTGGTTTTGGTTTAGATCTCTCTCTCTTCTTTTTTCTTCCTTTCTTCTTCCTCTCTTTTCACTGCTCGGCTCTTTCCTTTTCCCCCTCCCCTTTTGTTGTTCCGTTTATGTTTTCGCTCAGCATGCTTGTACAGCCGCCGGTTGTCAATGATGGGTGCATCTGGTCCTGGCTTAACGGCGAAGTGTGGTGTTGGCTGCTGTTTGTGGTTGAGAATGGCGGGTTATTCGTGGTCCACTGGGTGCTGTGTTTTGGATCTACTGCGTCTCCAGCGGGTTGGTGGCGCCTGCCGGTCGGTGGCAGTCTAGAGACGGGGCGGTGCTGTTGGTGAGCGGCGGGTGGTGGCAGTGCTTTGGGGCTGCGGTGGTTTGGTTTGTGCTGTGTTGGAGTTCTGTTTTCTTAGGGTTTGTTTAGGTTTGGGCTTGGCCCATTAGGAGTTTTTTTGGTTTTGGGCTTGGCCCATTTGGGTGATAGCGTTTTTGCCCTCTTAGGTGTTGTGGGCTTCGCCCCTGGGTGTATTTGGGCTTTTTCCCATCAGGTGTTTTTTTTAAAGTTTGGATTCCCCTCCCCTCTCCCCCAACTTGATGTACCCTTTGTCAAGTTTTCCTTAATAAAATTTTATTGACAATCAAAAAAAAAACATACCATCACACTCATCGGATACTTTTTTCCCTCAAATCCGTAGAATATAAAATGGATTTAACATCCTCCATGGATATAGTATCCTTCCATAAAATAGGGTAGCAACGAAATGCTCTATGCAGACAAAGAATGTAAGACAACAAGGGTTTTGATCTTCATCATAAATCTTAAGATCAGTTCTCTATAATATTTCTATTCAGCTCATCTGAATGGCTGTTAAGGGTTGTACCATCCCTTATACGGAACTTGTATAGGCGTTGCTTCAAGTACTAAACAACCTCACGAAGCGTATCAACGGCCAGACTTAAGTGAGTCAAATAGGGTGCTTTAGCATCAAGTTCTTCCTAAACAACTTCCTCCATCGTTTCAGGTTTTTTCTCCTTCCACAACAGAACCTTGTATAATCCTTGTTAAACTAGCAAAGCCTAAATCATCACACACCATGGACTGAAGCTACTACTTTCCCCATCAATCTTCGTATTTAGCCATCATAATTGCAATCAAATCGATCAAAAAAAAACAAACACAACGGAATAAACAAATGCCTAGGATGAAGCCCTAAGCTCTGATACCGATTTGTTATGACAACCACGAAAAAGAGAAAAACAAACTAACAAGCAATCACGCAAGAACACATAAATTTTGCATGGTTCCGCCTACTCGTAAGCTTAAGCATACTCCACCGGCAAAAAGCGAGAGAGGATACACTATGAACGAGGATAGCTTACAAAGAGCTAGCCGTATCCATCAATAATTAGGGACAAAAAGCTTGTGGAACCAAAATGTGGCCAAAAAGCCCATTAAAAACACCAACCTCCAACAAAACAATAATCCATTTCTAACCGAATACCAACAACAAACAAACTAGACATTATCGCAACTAGGCTCAACCACTTTTTGTAGTAATAACATTCGGTGGGAGAAAGGGAAGGCGAAAATAGAGTTTCCTACAGTGAGACTTAGAAACCTGGTATCATGCCCGATGAGGACGCGCCTCATCCACCAAGTCAATCCCTTGGTCTAAACTAGGTTCAAGTTTACCATACAGAATTTTGTGTTGTATGAGCAACCACATAATTTGGATTAGCGACCCACACCCATGTGGTTTTGATGTTCTATGTCAGTTTCAAATCTCTTTTTGCACGTATTTCTTTTCAATCCGTTTCATCAATTTCAAATTGGCTATGTTACATGGACTCTAGTACTCCAAAATCATCTGATTGTCATGCCCTAAGAAGCACCGACACGGATACAGGATACGGACACGACACGACACAAACCCACAGACACGTCATTTCTCTGAAAATTAGGACACGGACACATCAAATGTAAAGTGTATTTGGTATGCTATCATTTATAAACGTTGGAGACCTTTTAATGAGTCCTTAGCACATTCGAAGAGTGTTTCCAACATGTCCCAGAGTATCCACAATGTGTCTAAGTAAGAGAAATATAATAAAAACATTGGACAAGTATTTAGGCATGTCCAATACGTGTTTGGAGAGTGTTGTGTCATGTCCGTGACCGACACACGTCGGACACGAATACGTGAGGCCCGTAGACGTGTATGTGCTTCTTAGCTCATGCCAAATGACAAATGGAAACCAAATAATAGTTACTGTTCTTTGCAATCTTCATTTTTTTCGAAGGTAAAAGTGTCCAAGGTTCCATTGAGTATTTCATGCATAATCCACTAAGCATCGGTACCCGGAAATTTTGCCATACAAGTACCAGGCAATGGTGCAGTATGAGTACAGAAAAATAAGTACCTGGTACACCAAGAAAATATCCAGTATATTTTGGTATCGGGTACTGCATCGTTATACAATGGGTATGGAACATGTACTTCTGCAGGTACAGTTTCAGGACGCGTGGTTTTTTTATGCCCCAGGTGCTCGATAAGAACAACTCATGCTTTTTTCCCTTCCAATTTCAAATTCTCCTTTTTCAGTTGCTCTTACCAAGGTTCTAAAAGATGCTAGGTAATCCCAAGTCGTCTGGGTACTACCTAGCACCTAGGTGGGGACTAATCAGCCGCCTAGCACCTAGGCGAGGGACTAGTCGGCCGCTTAATCGCCTAATCGCCTAGGCGTTGGACCACCGCCTAGCGCCTAGACGGGGACTAACCGGCCCTAGGCGGGGACTTTTTGAACACTGGCTCTTACCATGATTATAAAATTTGCAAAAGAACTAAATACCCACATAAAAAAGGAAAACATTTTGAATACAGGAGGTTTACGTTTTGTAGACATCCATAATTCAAGACGATCATGTTTCTCATTAAAGTTAAGTTATGAAAATGTAGAAAAGGAAATGAAAAAGTAAGAACAGAAAAGGAAGAGGATAATTATGAAAATAAAGACAAAACATAGGAAGAGAGATTTCCGAATTACCAAATTCAAACAGAGAACAGGAGTTCTAGAATGAAGTTAATGCACATTTGCTTAAACTTATCGGAGAACAGATCAAAACGTGCCTGAGAGGGTAGATGAAGGCTAGAGGTTTGACATTACCTAGATCAAGATGAAGTACTTCTGAATTGTTGTTACTAACGAAAATACTCCGTAATATTTATGACATAAACTAAAAACATACAGCCGTACCCGTGGCTCTTTCTTTTTTCAAGGTTTGTTGTTCTTTTTTTAAGTTTGGCCCTACTGCCTAACCCATAGTGTTGCTTAATAGAACATAATACATGTTTTCTATGCAGGGTTATATAATGAACTCGAATTACTGAAGAAGCTTGATTTGCTAATGATCACTTACACATTCAAAACACATACGCCATACCCTAACCTAAGTGTTGAGGGTCTGCCATCTGTGCTGTACATTTAGGAGAGTCCACATAACATATTTCAAAGAGTGCCCAGAAATTTTAACAGAAAATAGATTAGTGGATATGTGGTGCATGCTAGAAGACATCCTGATTTGATGCAAAAGTAAAATAAAAGCAAGGTCACTCCCAGCAACGAAGATTTTAATTTTCAAAAACCAATCCTTGAAGTAATATCCACTATGGAACTTGCTCTTACCTCCCAAACACATAGCCAAGACCGTGTGTTGTCTGCAAAATTTTCAAGAAAGCCGAGGGCATAGGAGCTCGTATAGCTGCACGTAGTATCATGGCGCAATCCCCAATAGTTGGTGTCCCGCCCAATTCTATGACCTGAAAATATCAATTAATGATTTACTCAGTCAAGAAGAAAATAAAGTTTCCTGCAGGGTCTTAATGATGGTGAATACCAGAAAGATAATGCTTAAAAATGCGTCCCACTTCAGAGGCTTGTAATGAATCCTCCCGATATCGACATTAAAGTACAAATGACAATAAAGAATACAAATAGAATGATAACCCTGCAGCTTATGACGATAAAGAAAAACTCCGTTGGGATACAGTGTGTTGTGGTCGTCGAGTGGGTGCGGTATTTTTGGTGAGGGAGCATGAAGTCCTGAGGTCATCATGGATTGAAGTGAAGAAGTATGTTTGCCAGAAGGGGAATGTTTTTGACTGTTAGAAATGGGTGTGGATAACTCTTTTTTTGGGTGATTTTGGGAGTCGCCGTTGAGAGGTGGCAGTATTGAGAGAGAATGGTGGCTGGTGGACATGGTGATTTCACCAGACAAGAGGTTTCTAAAAGTGACTGAAGTGGACAGTGGGTGGCGGCGGCGGCAGCCATTAACTGGCTTCTCAGTAGATAGGAAGAATAGAAATATTGTTGGGTAACGAATTGTCTGGTTGGGTGTCTTTACCTACAAATGTATTGCTGTGTACATACTACATTGTACATGCACAAAAAGAGAGAATGGTGGCTGGAGGACATGTTGATTTCACCATAAGAGAGGTTTCTAAAAGTGACTCATGTGGGCAACGGGCGGCAGCCAGCAACTGGATAGTGAGTAGATATGATAGGGAATAGAAATCTTGTTGGTTTACTAATTGTCTGGGTGGGTTTCTTTTGCTACGAATGTATTGATGTGTACATACTACATTGTACATGTGCAAAATGGTAACTCTACAACTACAGCCAACTTGCATTACTAGATAACCAACACAGGAGGTAACTGTAAGTTTGGTAACTACAAGGGAACTCTCACTAGTTGTTAGAAACCTCAGGAGAGGTCAGTGTAATTTAGCCAACTCAAAATCTGCAAGATCCCAAGCTAACCATATATGCAAGAGAGCACTTTTGTAATCACAGGAATTCTTATTGACATTGCAAGAGGAAGACACAGAAGCATGCCTTCAGCATTAGTTTTACTGCCAACTCGACTTCCCATTCTTGTGACCATCGTTGTGGAGGCTTGTTCTTTAGTTCTCTTTCCCAAGTCCAACCCCAAGCATCGGCAATAGTGTACATATCAGATACATCAAAAAATCCCCTCTCCCTCAGCTCCTTACATGCCTCGCGTACATCGAATGGAAACCAGTCTTCATCAGCATCAATCTGAATTCATATGCAAAAGCTACTGTTTTATCAAGTTTGCAGGGGAGAAGTGGACAGGCAGAAAAGTTGGCTAGAAGTATCATATAATAGATTGATGAAACAGAAAGGAAATTGAATTTGGCATTGGAATTGCACGTACCACATGTTAAAGAGGTTATGAGACAAGTAGGAAAATGATTACAGAAGCCTCATTTTTAGATGTGGTTTGAAGGTATAAGATAACTTAAGAAACAGTATAACAGCTATTCAATCTTCCCCGATAAAAACTTACATATAAGATGAACAAAAGCATGTGCAAGCTGCTTGACTTAACAAAGTAATGAACTTAAGAAAAATGTGACAGCTATTCAATACTCCCCGATAAACATTTATGTATTGGATGAACAAAAGCATGTACAAACTGCTTGATAGATGATCTGACATGCCTAGTTGGGCATGCATCCAACATGTATAAGTAGTCAAGTTAAGAATACTACTATTGCAGTATTACTACAAATATGACTTGTAAGGTCTACATAAAATGCTCTATTTAGTTTATACAGATCATCTTTACCCTCAAAAAAATAAAAAAGGTTTAAGATATACTCAGTACGAAATTAAGCTGTCCAGGAAATAAAAATTAGATAATTCTGACACTTAGACATGACCCAAAGCCAACGCCGTATCCAAGTCTATGTACCACAGGATGAGAGGATTTCTCCTTCTTTCATGGTCTCTAGTCATTTCATTGGAATTGCCGAATCTAAGCGTTTAAAACTTCGAGATGCATATAAAATATGATTTCCGTTGTCATGTTCCTCCTTTTTCTTTTTCCCTTACAAATTAAACATCCAGCAACACGAACTAAGGAATGCCATGCTAAATACTTTCAGTCAGTTCATCCACAACAAAAAGTTTACAGAATGGGAAATTTGAAACTAATTATCCAGAATAGTGGATAAACTAAATGGTTTGAACGTTCAGTTTAGGGCTCTCAGTGTTTACATGAGTGGTTTTCAGAGTTTCTGTTTTTGAAAAGATTAATTATCATTATCCACAATGGTGGATTGAAAAAAAAAAAAAAGGGGGTAGAATAATCAGTTTAGGGCTCAGTGTTTAGATGAGTGGTTTTCAGAGTTTGAGTTTTCAAAAATGATGGTTGGGTTTTAGTTAAGTAAGAAAAGTAAACTAGTAGTTTAACAAGACAGGGCAAACCAAATCCTAGTTACATAGTGGAATAACGATTTTTCATGCATTGCTTGCAAAACTTAACCGTATGTTTCTGATTTCAACCAATTCAAGATTAAGGTATTACCTGACAAATATTAAAGCAAGAAAAACACTTTACAAAACAAAAAAGAGATCACCAACAATTTCGAGAACTGCCATACCGCCATTAACAGTTGAGCAAACTTTTTCCTTGACTGTCTTGATGTGAAAGCTCTCACGTCAAAATCTTTCAACAACTGGACTCCAATCATCTGAGGAGGCTTTGCAGATTCAACTTCTTTGTCCAGAACCCTGTCCCCTACTTGGCTTTCAGTTTGTGGCGCATCATCGTCCTCTTCATCTGCTTCTTCGTCTTCAACCTCTTTTGAAACATCTTCAAGGTCAGTAGCATCCTCCAAGACATCTGTATTCTCTGAATCCTCTACATCAATGGGATTTTGATGCTCATGCTCAAGGTTTAACCCCTCTCCCAGGAAACGACGTTTCCAAAACTCCGTGTTTCCTTCTTCAAGCTTTATTCGTGAAATTAACTCATCCAGCTCTTCATCAACCTGTCGAAAGAATTACAATCCATTTCAATTATAGTCAAACTCCAGTCACGATTATGAACAAAACAGTTGGTAAAAGACCGTAAACTGAAGGCACCATTATGTGTTAATGGTCCGAGGAGCTGAGTTAAGAACCACAAGTACGATATTAACCTCTTCGTCTTCCTCTTCAACAGGGGGTACCCAAAGGGGAAGACCTCTTGAGCGATTAATTCTTCTTGCTTTCTGGACACGTTGGTACAGAACATTCCTGGTTCCATCAGTAGGCAAACCCTGTGCTTCTAGCTCCTCCTTGAACTCTGATACTAACATCTTACTAGCAGCCTTGGGCTTTAAGGCATTTTGGTCAGGCCCCTTGAGGATTTTCTCAAGTCTCTCCTCAACTCGGAAGTAGTCAGTTTCAGATACGTCTCCTAAAACCAAAGGTCCTTCATTGCGCAAGGTTTTCAACAATTTCCGATGATGTATCTTCCATTCCTCGAGGCATCTTTGTTTGAAGGAGGTCTCTATTGGGTAACTAAAGATAAATCCGAAGGCATCAGGATCTAAAGGAGTCTTCCCTCTCCGAGGAACCCATCTCTTGCGCTCACCTGTAAGCCCCCCCTCTGCAATGTACCTGTTTGTTGTGCACTGTTAGTCATGGCTAGAAATAGAAAAGAAAATTGGTCTTTGTGTGTATTATGAATTTCACATAAAGGAGATGAAGTTCCAGCTAAGCAGCTACATCAAACGACCAAAAACAAATCAGTACGAGAATTGCATCATGTGATGCATTAGATGATATCAGTCACAAACCAAGACCAACAAATCAAAAAACAAATGGCATATTGTAAAGATGTGTGCCATAATCAGCCTGGCTATCTCTACTCATGAATATGGGATTCACATGCTTGGCTTTCACTTTCTAGTTCGAATCGGAATGGAAAAGAACCTTGGTCTCAATGTATTCCAACACTGAAAATTTCTCCTAACATGGGCAATTTCATAATGATCTAGCTGAGATTTGAGACTGAAAAATAAATATATCAAGCCTAATAAAATCTCTTCGAGTTCAAGAATGGTCACACTCAAGCATTGTCATTCCCTATCTCCGTGATCCAGCAACTTAGTTCTAGTGTCTGGTAGATTTTACAAAGACCAACAATCATATACTGAAATTGGCAGATTCGTTAACGTCTGTAACAGACCCCTCTAGGCTACAACTTAGATTGCCCCCAATGGCATAACCAAAACTAAAAGATTTCAAAAGTTAACAATGTTGGTCCAAAACATGGCTCACAATGGTATAATCAAACTTAGCAACCCCTTAACCAATAACCAAATTTTGGCCTTTGGATAACCAAAACTATCAACTTTATCTCTTTGGATAACCAAATTTAATGGGGACCACCCTCTCTCTTTACTTTCTCTCTCCTCCCATCACTATCAATGGACCCACCCACTTACATTTATTTCCACTCTCTCTACTAAAAATGGGTTTTTGAGTATGGACCATTGTGGGACGTCACATTGTTACTCTTAGCTACTCCTTAAATGGATAATCAAAAGATGAGGTGGCAAATTTTGACTATCCAATTTTGGTTATGCCATTGGAGATACCCCTAGCTTGCTCAGCAGTTCATGATCCTCAAACCTACGAGACCTCGAGTGCTTATCAGTCACTATTGACGACACCTTTTGAACTATCCGAACATGTCCTTGGGACCCATAGCTTACATTAGTTGGAATACAGCTTGCACACACAGTATATATGTGGGAATCATTGATAAATTGACTGCATCTGGAATGATAAGCTCTGCAGTTGTTTTGCATGCTTCAGAGCTTTATTGTTAGGCGAATGATCTCTTGACGTCCAAGGCTCCGTTCACATCGAAGCTTAATGTTTCTTTTTTCCCTTTTTACTAAATTAGACAAAGCCAAACACAAAGAGCTCACTCTGTTTGGCTCAAGAGCTTCTAGCTAGCTTTTCAATAGTAGTGTTTGAGAAAGAAAAAAAGAAGTAGGCTTTTCTGTTTTCGGCCGGGCTTATAAGCCGGTTGCCGAACCAGCTTTCTTTTTATCGGCTTTTAGTCCAAAAAGTCTAGAATGAAGTTATGAACTAGGCGCTTTTTTTTTAAACTATTATGTTGCATTCTCAACACCTCAGGATAGATTATTTAAATCATATGGAAACAACAAATCTATAGATGGCTTTTAGTCCAAAAAGCCTAGAATGAAGTTGTGAACGAGGCGCTTTTTTT
>JAOTQK010000020.1:17657660-17675239 GCA_025642025.1 Rhododendron ferrugineum
TTTTAACTATTATGTTGCATTCTCAACACCTCAGGATAGATTATTTAAATCATATGGAAACAGCAAATCTATAGATGGCTTTTAGTCCAAAAAGCCTAGAATGAAGTTATGAACTAGGCGCTTTTTTTTTTAACTATTATGTTGCATTCTCAACACCTCAGGATAGATTATTTAAATCATATGGAAACAGCAAATCTATAGATGAACAGAAATTCCACACCTGGCAATGTAATCAATCTCATATCCAAGTTCAGCCTCTTCTTGCAAAGGTTCAATCCAAGAACTAACTAGAGTCCGATATTTCTTGCTCAAGATCATGGCTCTGGGTGGGATTGGTTGGTTATCTTTAGCCATAGCTTCCAAAGCTTCGAGCAACTCAATAATCCTTCCTGGTTTAAAATGACTACCAGCTCAGTAACATCTAATTTTGGATCTATCAGAGCTCCTAAAGAATCAGATAAGAAACATTTGAGTTTATCTTTTCATTCCTTTTTTCCTTTGATAAGAGCAGTAGCATTTATTAAAATAAGGCATCAAGGGATGCCATCCGTACCGGACAAAAAAAAAAGGCCACAAAACGAAAGGCCAGCTATGCATGTCAATTGGATTAATCAAACTAAGGAATTGGTGAAGAGTCAGGTTACACCTCCCTCGATGGTCAACAAATTAGCTACTATGAAATGAAGAAGATATGCTGATTTAGTTATAAAATTTGAATGAAGGTGCAGCAGCAAAGATTCATGTGACTTTGATTACAAAGGCTAAAGCCGTCAGATATAATTACAAGGCATAGGAGTCCAGAAAAAGAACTTTGGCTCGGGCGAAAAGCTTCAGTAAATCCCCAAGTTACGGCAAAGAATTGAGCATTTGAAGGAAAGCCACTTCATAAGTCCCCCTTACCATCCAAGTAGCATCCACTTGACAGTTGACAACACTCTCAACCATAATTCAAAATATGCAAACCAAAGATTCATCTAATGTAGGTACCAAAGTACCAGATCTGAAATAAAAGAAAGATCAAAACCACGATCTACATAGATTTCCCTTGTGCCTACATCCACTTCTGTTATCCTACCGGAATTTCATCAGCTAATCAACCTGAGGTTCACACACACACAAAAAACTTCACAATCTCCTTGGCACAAACCCAAACCAATAATCACAACATAGCACCCAAATGAGGAAAGAACTCAACCAAGGGCCTCAAGGGTGTTGCTATGTGAAACCAAAATGTGGGTACGTGAAGGAACAAGTGCCAATAACAAATAACACCAAGTGAAGAGCCACCCTTTGAAACTTGAGAAGGTGGAAATGCAATGTCGTCGTCGTAGTATCTTTGAACTTGCACTCCATCGGTGTAGAAATGCACTCAAGGACACAAATGTTAAAGGTAGTATATCAAGTTATCAAAATGCCAACCTGTGCTAGCCTACCACTGACAATGGCCCAGGTGTGAATAACCCCCTCTCGAGGTCTCACCACACAGGATGGCCAATTAGCGAACTACTCTCTTTTAGACACCCATTGAGGCATGCCTTGTTTGATCGGAAGTGCCCGTTGCGGCGCATTGATTCTGTTTAGAGTCGCCACTTGGTTTTAGGAACTAAGAAACCAAAAAGATCGAGATTCTAAATTCAAGAGCCAAGGGTACGGTGAGGGGGAGGTGTTAGGCACCCCTTTCCGCCCAACCAAAAGGGTGGTCTCTAATTGTTTGACATAAAGCATTTCAGTTTATTCCGTTGATTTTGCAAGTACGTTTTAATTAGCCATTGAAACTTTAAGAGGTCCTCATTTGAAACTTTTCCTATATATCATCAAAATTTGATAGGGAACTATGAGATTGAGATTTTGGGTGTTTTTTTAGATGTATTTTAGGTGTGCCCGGAACCACCTCGATATACAGGGCGGTTCCAGGGACACCTAAAAAAACATCTAAAAAACACTCCAAAGTTCCCGATCGAATTTCGATGATCCGAACCGCTCAATGTAATCAAAACGCGATAAAAAAAACTGTTCGGATAAAGCCCTTCTCGGTCATTTTTTTTTTGCTGATTTCTCGTGGGTACCCTTAAAATCGCGTTCTGAACACATTGAGCGGCTTGGATCATCAAAATTCGATCGGGAAAGGGGAGGTCCTGACCTTAAGAGGTCCTGACGGTCCTGACTTGATCCTGGCTAATATATATATATATATATATATATACACACACACACACACACAAGGATTGTAAAAGAAAACAAGTTCATTCTCCTAAAAGAAAAGATCGACAAGAAATTTTTCCATACCTTCTCGACATAGTGCCCTAAGATAGAGTGAAAGTGGGTCTCCGTCTTTCCCCTCATTATGCAAAATTACAGTGCCCCCTTCAAAGTTCTTAAGAGCACGAAAATGACGAATAGCTTCTCGTACTACCGTGTACTTGGTAAAACACTCCACTAGTAGCCTGGACAAAAAAGCAAATTGTCATAGAAGAAAGAAGCAAAATTCATAGCTATCAAGCAAACAAAGAGGAAAGAGATAAGCTCAAGTTCATTCTGTTGGCACCAAATTTCCTGCTAAGAAACAACATTAAGTTGGTCTGTCTTAAGAGTGTCCCCAATGGCATAAACAAAACTAAAAGATTTCTAAAGTTAGCAATGTTGGTCCAAAATATAGCTCACAATGATATAACCAAACTTTGAAACCCCTTAACTAGGGGTGAGCATAGGTCGGCCCGGGTCGGGGTCGGCCCGAACCCGTCACCCGACCCGACATGTCGGGTAGTCAATTTTCAGACCCATAACCGAACCGTGTAACTGGCCAAACCGTCTGCAAAACCGATTATTTCTTTCGGGTCCGTCGGGTTGGTAACTCACAAATCAAATCTCACCAAAACCCACAAAAAATCACGAGAGAACAAGAGCTGGACTGATTTACCTATTCGAGAGAGAGACGGTGTCCAACATTTTCAGATTTGGACGGTGGAGTGCGAACGCTGGACGATGTGCGAGAGAAAAAGTGGACAACTGGAGTGGAGGGTGGACGACGGGAGTGAGCGGTGTGCGGCGGAGGCCATCGCCGGCGGCATTTTTTCAGATATGGGTCGTGGGTGTTTTGGGGCGGCTAGGTGGGATGGGAAGTGGGGAAGTGGAAAGTGGGCTAGGGCTGGACGCCGAAGATGTATATATATGTATTAAAACGGTCGGGTCGGGTCGGACCCGACGGGTTGGATGAGTACTAACCCCGAACCCAAACCGAAAATCGATTTTTATAGGAAACCCAACCCTTACCCGACCAAATCACAGGTTCGAACCCGCCCGAGACCCGTCGGATTGGGTCGGGCCCATGGGTGGGCGAGTAATTTGCTCACCCCTACCCTTAACCAATAACCAAATTTTGGCATTTGGATAACCAAAACTAGAAACCTCTTTTCTTTGGATAACCAAATTTAATGGAGACCACACCCTTTCTTTCCTTCTCTCCTCCCATCACTATCAATGGGCCCACCCACTTACATAAAATCCCAACTCTTTCTATCTCTCTCTACTAGAAATGGGTTCTTGATTATGGTCCATTGTGGACCTCAACATTGTTAAGCTTAGCAATTCCTTAAATGAATAACCGCAAAAAAATTGATATGGCAACTTTTGGTCATTCAATTTTGCTTATGCCATTGAGGACACCCTAAAGGGTTGCATATCACTTTCTGAAACTTTAAAACAGGCCAAACTTAACGAAGCAAATTTGTTAAAGTCCTTCCTCCTCAATGAAGAGGGCTATATTATTCAATAAATGCTAAAATTGAGACTTCAAACAAGAATAGCGGAAAAGAGGAAAGAGAGTGAAAGAGAATAAATACAGAAACTGTAAATTGTTGGTTAACAATACAAATTCCAAAGGCTTTACAAGCACTTGATCTTCAACCCCTACTCAAGTACCTTTGAAGCTACTCAAACACCCTAAGAAGCACAAACACGGATGCAGACACCAGTATGAACATGTGACAGAGTAATTCTAGATTAATAGGGCACAGACACGGCGGGAGACATGACACCTATGTGATGAACATGAATATTGGATCACAAATACCGGACTTGGCCCCAAATGGCACTCAGTCAACCTACGCAAAATGACTATCTTGCCATTGGGCTCAGAAATCAAGACTCAAGCTTTGGATTTAGCATATGTTCGAGTCCTAAGGGTTAATTGAGGAATAATTGGTGAGCTCGGTTATGATTTGATCGGTCTCGAATCAATTGTTGACGCTATTACACGGTCTTGGGTAGAAATCAACCCCAAAAGCTAGCTATTGAAGTGAGGGTGCCCTCACGTTCATGTACTTCATATTACTTTGGTACCCAAGCAATGTGGGACTTTGCTTCACACCCTCCCTCATACACAGCGTCCTCACTCAACAGCACCTACCGCTTACAGGCCAGAGACATTCACCCTACCCATCTCTTGTACCTAGCTCTAATACCATGTTACACGGTCTTGGGTAGACTCAACCCCAAAAGCTAGCTATTGAAGTGAGGGTGCCCTCAAGTTTATGTACTTCTTATTACTTTGGTACCCAAATGATGTGGGACTTCGCTTCACAAACGCGAGTCTAGACTACAAGGTGAGTTTCGTAATACCTTGGTTACAAGTATTTTTAATAAACGTTTATCCTTTTCCTTTAAAATACTGAAAAATGTGAATCATGCGTTTGGCTATATAATCTATTTATATTGATAAACTGTGAATTATCAGACAATGGCCTATTCGGCCTTCGCTTAAAGTTGTTGTCCTTAGACCATGGATTTAGAAGCATCATTTCTATTTGCTAATGCATCCTTTTCCGTGCCATGATTCATTCAAATGGTGACCCAAGCTCTAGGGGACGTTAAACGGACTAGTGACATGAGAATTTAAGGTTTGGTGCAGCCAAGCACCACCGAGTAGTGATATCATACCCCTCTTTCATGGGATCACTCCCTAACAAACTAGCCAGAAACCGCGGAATGGTAGTATTATTTTGAAAGTGCAAATGAAATGACAATGAATTCTACCTATTGGGCCAAAGATAATGGGTCCTTCTTCTTAGACTAACATGCTTGATAGCGAAAAAACTAATGACTTTTTCCTTTTTTCTTTACCTTGGCAAGGTATGAATTAACATATGACATGAAATGTTTTCATGGTCAAACTTGTAACCATGGGTATACTTTTCTCACACAAGCTTTTGCTTACGAAAAATCTTTTTTATTTTTTTCAGGTTAAGGTAAATAGCAAGATTGCAGTTTCTGTAAAGTTCCTGCGTACCTGTACTGGAAGAACAACTTTGTAAATTGGAAGTATCTTTTGAAAATCCAGAGACAGTTAACCAACACTGCTAAGTAACAAAGATTCCTATGGGCTATGTCATTATTGCAAAAGAGGGGGTGGAAGCAGATGAAAAATAACACAAAATATGTCAAAATAACACGAAGACAATAATTCCATTAACAAAACAAATTTTGGCGCTTACGCATAGGTTCTCATATTAGGCTGCACGCGTTTGTGGTCTTCAATCATCATGCCAAGTAACTCAGCAACATCCTGTACCCTATATGTCACATCCACGCCCCAGCAGAAAACGTGTTATACCAAAACAACCAATCGGAATAGAAATTGTTGGCAACATTACCATATCCAAACAGTAAATTCAACCACAAGTCACATAGAAAACAAATGGACTAGATTAACAGATGGAGGTAGCATTCACATTAAACAAGTAATGGTTCAAAAGTAGGCACGGTAAGCAGGCATCCATGACCCAAATAGTGGTTCTGATAAGAACGCCCACTTTCATAGAGCCTAAGAAGTAAGAATCCATTGCCTTCCCCTAATAGCCTTATCTGTAATCTGTAACCTACCCATTTACTCCTTGCAGAAGCTGTATACTCTTGTAATAGGAAATGTCACAGGAATCTGCTTCATATCAATATGTGAAGTCCATTTGCAAAAGAATGTATAGGTTAATAGCACGTGTCTGGACATGACACATTTTTTGTAATTGGTACATATTCTGGAAACAAGAGAGCAAAGCAATACACTGCATACACTCGGACCATTACGAAGTCCCGACAAAAAGCCCACACAGAGAAGTCATGATTGAAGCTGAATATGAGCAGTAATCAGCTTAGTGAAGTTATGGTACAGTTAATTGGTCAACCTGAACTGCAGCTGCCAATTTATGCGACTGACCCCATCCCCAAAAGAAGTAAACGAATGAATAAACAAACAAATACACAATAGTGGTGTTAACAAAACATGGTTAACAAGAAAACAACATCATTCTAGTCAGACATGCGCCACAAAACTCACCTATCATATTCATCAGCTCTTGTATATGCTTGGATAACCCAATTATATGAATCTGCATCCGGTTTCATATAGTCTGCCAACCAAAAGTCTACAATCAATAAACCACTAGATGATGTTGAAAGTAAATAAAGCCAGATAAGTTGTACAGCAGATTGACCTCTCTAATCTCATTGGCGTCTAGTAAACTGTACCACTATCTCAAAAAAAAAAAGAGGGTGAAACAAGATTCAAAGAAATCGGTCAAACTGTGGTAGATGCTAATGAGCCTACAGATTAGCCTAACTAGTGGTAGATGCTCATTTGCATTAGAACGAAGCAAAAGAAGAAACGAATAGATGTACTGCCAATATGCAACGACAAACAATTTCCTGGCATTAGAAGTGGACAAGAGTTTGTTAGCATCAACCCTTGATGATTGAATTGGTCAACTGGGAAGATGTTATCGAACAAGGTTGACATTTAGGGATATATACACTAAGGGGGGGAGGGCATTACAAATTCAGAGGCCAACAATTAGCAGTGATTATTACCAGGAACTTAGTGATTGATAAGACAAGTCTTAGATATTTGTTCATAAATCATTACCTTGAAAATCAAAATCGTAACGCTATCACCTATTCCATAATGGTGGTAACGGGCCGTCACAGCTTTAACCAACAGAATACCCCAAAATCAGTAATTTTCAAACATGTATCAACAAAATCAAGAGCAAATGACCACTATTTCACATAGAAATCTACTTTTTTTACTGGGAATTAGAGCATCTTCTCAAATAATAAAGCAGTGTCTTCATTAAAAACCATGGGCTCTACACAAGCCTCCCCTCTGGAGTGTCACACATACCAAATATAAATTTAAATGAAATTGCAAAACGTGGTGAGTTTTTAGTGAGGGAGCGACAAATAGAGGAGAATCAATGAGCAGGGTTGGTGGATTGGAAATTGGCATGTAGGAGTTTAGAATTTTCAATTTTCTTCCTTGGAGAGATTACACCACAATCAAATTATAATGTCCTTGAACTTACAAAAGGAAAATCTACACAACTTAGCATAATACATTGACCATTTTTCTTATGTCACTGAAGAAATTTTAGAAAGAAAAAAACAATACCGCTATCGTTACACTACAACTGTTACATCCCTAACCACGTCATCGCAGGTAGCGTTATGGAAACCGATACCAATATTTCACACCTTGCTCCATGGCCCAAACACAATTTTTTAATACCATTAAAATCCTTCGTTCTGATTGGGTGGAGATTTTTTTTTCAATGAGTTGACATATTTCTTAGATGCTAGTGGCACGTAATGGTAAAGCTGAAAGAACACAAAGGCTCCAGTGGTTTGTGCGGTGGTGGGCGTTGAAGTTAATTAGGGTTTGAGGGTTTGGTTTGGGAGGGCCAGTCCATGGTTTGGACCGGATTTGGGTGTTTTGAGCTGTTATTGTTTCTTATTTGGGTTTAGGGTTGGGCTTTATTGCTTATCTTTTTGGACCCTTGTAGACCTTTGGGTGTTCCGGGCGCAGCCCTTGTAGTGTTTTGTCCAACTCTTTGTTGGATCTCCTTCCCCTTTTCCCCCTTTTTAATAAATTTCTATTTTGCCGATCAAAAAAAAAAGATAACTCATACACGGCTTAGCTAACCAATGTGGGACAACGACCAAGACTAACGATATTCTAACACTCCCCCTCAAGCTGGAGAGCAGATATCAAAGAGTCTCAGCTTGTTACATAACAACTCTAACTGTGGCTTAAACAATGATTTAGTAAACATGTCAGAAGGCTGGTGGATACAAAAGGAGTAGCTATCACACCACTAGTTAACTTTTCCCGCACAAGATGACAATTCACTTCAATATGTTTAGTTCTTTCATGAAAAACTGAATTTGATGCAATGTGGATGCATCAATGTGAATTTCAAGTATTCCACAAAAGGGAAAATTGTAACCTTCTCCATATTCCATATTCTCAAAAGTGGTAAAAGCGATTTCAGGTATTCCACAAGTAGCCTACAAAACCAAGAAAAGAAATTAATTTGTGGTTACAAGTAAAAAGGTGTAATTAAACAAAATGGTTGCAAAGCAAGTAGTTGTTGAAATTCACAAACATCACTATCCGCACCATAAGCTCCGGTCCACTATAAGTAGGCCACAACAGAAACCACAAGATTAAGTCAGCCATTGCCAAAAGTTTAAACAATTTCATATGATGCTAGAAAACTTTCTATAAATGCGAGAAACAATATTACATAGTGCTCGTGTACCAGCAAAGTGATGTTATATTAATACCTTCATTCATTGTCATATTTGCTAGCAATTATTCAGGTGATGCGGGCCATGCAGCTAAAAAGTACAGACGCGTCTATTGGCCTCACGTATCCACGTTCGCACGACAAGACACGAGTCAAATATGCCAAAATACATTTCCAATTTTTTTTTATATTTTTGTATATCGGACACGTTGGGCACACACAAGGGACATTATCAGGTTGGAGTGCAATGTAAAAAAGTTAGACTATGATAAAAATTGTCCTTGATATTTGATATCTTTATGGTGGTAATATTATGTGGCTTTGTATCCTAAGTTGATACTAATGGGATCTCGTAATATACTTTATAATCGTGTAATATAAATTCTCAATGGATCCCTATTGTGTCTGTGTCCTAATAGTTTTAAAACCAACGTACATAGTGTCGGTGTCGGGTTTGTTGAATAGCTTGATATACATTGTTGGGCCCATTTCCTAACAACTTAAGCTTATGGGACTACTGATAACTTAACAGGGTCGGGTCACGTATCTGCATTGGTGCTTCTTAGTAGAGCTATCCTCCTCTCCTTAAGGAAGTTTTCAGTTCTTGGTAAGCGTGAATTCGAGATTGTAGGGTTTCAGAGGCCTTACAGATTGTCCAAGTGGTTGAGAGTGCTTGACAAGAAAGTATTGATAGGTGCCTGAATTTGCTAAACCAGAAGATGCCTTGTTAAGGCTTTCTTCCCATATGAGCTTGTTTATTTCTTCGCTCCTTGTTTTTCTTTCTCAAGGAGGCACTGACTATAATTTTATTACAGACCTGGCAGTTCCTAATGCTTTACATTTTACTCTAATTGTAATGAACTAACTTTTGGCGGTGGTTCTTGTTGCTGCTATTGCCACTGGTACTACTGTACTACAGTTGTCATTGCACACTGTATTACTATTATATGTGAGTAGCTTATACAGTCTCATTTTTCTGTAATGAACAGTTTGCTTGAATACTCGATATCAATACATATTGCAGAAAAATGTATATTTTCGTAATGCCACATCCTAAATGACTTCCGATGGCTCCATGCCTACGTTTGGATTAACTAGTCCATATTCCTGTAATATAAATACAGGATTTCACAAATATATAACCATTACCATGGTTAAAGTTTGTCATTCCCGATGACTGAATCTCTCTCTATGACTGAATCTCTCTCTCTCTCAAATATCAAGCTGAATTATGTATTATGTATGGAGTAACTCTCTCTCTCTCTCAAATATCAAGCTAAATTATGTATTATGTATGGAGTAAATAAGGGTGAGGAAAACAGAAATAAGGGTGCAGAAAACAAGATAGATCTCTCTCTCGATCGAACAAATGGCATGCTAAAATGTATATCAATGGAGAAAAAAGGGTGCGGAAAACAAGACAGGAATTTTCAACGACACTGTAGACCAATTAAAGTGATGCAGCCCAGTTTGGTAGTGCATTTGTTTCGGGTACAAAATGTCGCGGGTTCAAATCCTGTCATCCCTACCTATTACTTCAGAATGGAACTGAAGGTTCCATTGTTCCAGTTTATGCCCAAAACGAGATGTACCGGCCAGTATGGCCTGGTATGATATGGAATTAACAGCCCCATCTCTGTGACTTTTCAGCCATGGAACGCTGATTAGGAAGCATGAAACCATTCAGTGTAAGTCGTCGACAGAAAGGGAAGGGTCAGAAGCAGTTGTCCAAATGAAGAAAAGATGCCTCTGTCAAGACACTTAACTTCCAAATAGTCTTTCAAGGAAAAGAATTCCATTGCTCACAAATGAGAAAGGGAGATAAGGATTTCATTTAAATCTCACACATACATCCTCCATCATATTGCTTCATCAATATCCTCATAAATCTACAGTCAATAAAGAAGCTCAAGATACTCATCGACACCCCAAACTCCAAATCCTGAATAGCCCGAATAAACACTGTTTCCCAAAACCATTTTCCATTTGGATATACTCACTAAACCAACATAAAACATTTTTCATATTATAATATATCAAGCAAGTCCAGAAAAGCCTCCAAAAAGGGAATGACCATCCCTTGTGAATCACATTCCAGAGCCCAAGCCATCAAAAAAACCTTACTTTTCCAGTTTTACTTACAGACCCAACCTCCCACCCTTTCATATATCCATTGCCATCCAACATCACTTGATTAAATTTCCTAAGGTGCTGAATAATGAAACTGCCTCCTCCAGAATATCTAGCCTATTACATGGTGGGCAGCATGCCTCACATGCCTCAGTTTCACCTGATTCGTTGTGCCAGCAGATCACCATTTTCTGCTATAGCACCAGTATAGTCCATAGTTGTCAAGGGCGAAAGGCGCACCGAGACCCAAAGTCTTGTTGGGCCGGAGGCCAGAGGGGCAAGGCGAGGCGCACGCCTTTTTGAAGCGAGGCGTACCTATGCGGAAAAAAATAGGGAAAATAACATACACTAATATTTCAAATAATAAGCACTAAACCAATGAGAGAGACAACTGAGAGGAGAGACATCGACTGAGAGAGACGAATGAGATGAGAGGAGAGGAGAGACGACGGATGAAGGAGACGATAGAATGACACAGGAGACGAGATCGATGAGTTCAATCAGTAGCTGGGCTTCATCATCTTCTCGGTCACTGAGTTCTCTCAAGTCGGCTGAGAGAGATCGATGAGAGAAATATCATAGACCAGGATACGATCGATGGACCCTTTTGTTTTGTTTGAGATCTGACGGCCAAGGTAACAATTTTAAACTACACAACAAAATCCTAGGGCTGAGATCGATTTTGAAAGAAGCACGCCTTTTTGCGCCTTTTCGCGCCTAGTCTACCCTGTTAAAGTCGCCTCGCCTGGGTACATGCAAGGCGCAAGGGTTGCGCCTCGCCTAGGCATCGCCTTTGACAACTAGGGTATAGTCATTGCAAATAATGTTAAAGACTCCACTTGAGTTAAACCCATAGACCCCGTTCGTTTTGGGATTTTGGATTTGGATTTGTAGCTAATGAGTGTAGAGAGAAGTAGAGTAATAATTGGAAATAGGGGTAATGATTGGAGAGAGATAGAGGAAAAAAAATGAGAGTAATAATTTGAGAGAAATAGAGTAATGATTAGAATCCAAAATCCAAAACCCTTAAACGAACAGGGCCATAATGTTTCCCACCAATAACATTTGCTAATAGAAGCAGCAACTTGAAAGTGAGTCTACAAACTCAATTACATAAACCAGGTAATCAACAAAAGAACGAAGGACAAGAAATGAATTCTAATGCACATAGACAACTAATGCAAGGAGAACCTCAGAAAAAGAAATCTGAGAAATAAAAAGAACTGCAACTGATTTACCTGAACGCTTAAAAGACAATTAAAATGAAATGTTGTCGCCATCCGCCCAGCTGCCTCCATTTCATAAGCTATGGTCAAAGCATTTTCGTGATCCCCAACTTTACAGTCCTCCTCAATCAGAAGATCATACATTTCATCAGTAGCTCTCAGTCCACCCTCAGCACCCTTCAGAAACACTTTGTTGGCATCTTCCAGATGATTGCTTCTAACAAGTTCCTCTGGATACATTAACAGATATCAACTTATGTCATATTATAGAAGTGCAAGAGACATAAATGATAGGCATTCAAAATGTTCTTGGAACACCATACCAACAAGTACCAACCAAGCTTGGCGGATGTCAAAGCACAGCTTTTCCATTGCTGCAAGAATTTCCATGCCTCTAATAGCACGACCTTTAGAACCGAACAAGCGAATCAAAGCGATAAATGTTTCATGGAGAGGACGAAGGCCTTCACTCAACTCCCTCCTCAATGCATGCATCTGCATTTAGGTAGCAATGCACAAAAGAGTATATACCAAGACACACCCATACAATACAGCACAAAAATAGTTGAATTTGATAACTAAACTACTGGCTCGAATGTGAAAGCGATATTGGTTAACTAAAAATCTACAAGGGTACTATTTTTGGTTTTTAAGTTTATATTTGAAAATCGAAAGCCTCATAACTAACTTTTAGCTCTAGAAATGTCAGATGTGTGCATGACTTAATTTTTTAAACCTGTAAATTCATTCAGTTTTTCTTTTAGGCTTCAACTAGTTGCAATTCAAGTTTGTCAATCCATCTCCAGCTCTGTGTTGTCAAATAGCACTGATCCATCCCTGTAGTTAATCACAATTCCACATGACACTACACGCCAGTTACCGTAGAGAGCCAGAGAGGGAGAGAGAAACACTCAACCTTAAACATTCATGCTGTGTTTGGATTGCTTTTAGAAATTTTTTTTGAAAAATAGTAGGGTTAATAAGTGGAGAGAGATAGAGAAATGTTGGAAATAGGGGGAATTTTTTGAAAAATTCTTTTTGAGACAGCATCAGATTGCTAACTAAACACCAATTAAGTTGGCAAGAGGATGTGGCACACACACCTATATATATATATGCTCTAGAAATGTCAGATGTGTGCTTATATCATTATTCGAGTTTGGTTTGATGTTTAAATATGCTCTAACTTGGCTTGTTTATGAAAAAGGAGCTTTAATCGACCCGAACACGAACCAATTTTGGGTAGCTTTATCATTTTAGCCATCAGTAGTTTGTTCGAGGTCAGTCAGAAAGCTTAACGAGCTTCAAGAAGAAGTTCAAGCTTAGTTTATGTACTAGAGGATAGGCACACCCTATCTGTGTGCACATTTTTAGGATGGTGGAGATAGTGGAGTGGCGGTTATGGAGGTGGTTTTAAATTGATTACTATTTTGCTCATAACAATTAGTTAATGGCAAGTTAAAAATAGTCATAATTAATTTTTAGAGCTGCAACTATGGAAATCACTTTTTTGACGGGGCTTGAAAATGGGAGACACCAAACTGGTGCTCTTCCTTTATATATATTAGATAGATAGATGTAACAAACCGAATTTGAGCTCGAACTCAGAGCAGTTTGATTCGTTTATCGAGCAGAGCAGAGCCGAGCTGAGCTCGGCTTGTATAGCAAACAAGCCTAAAACTCGAGCCTGCCTAATTTACTTAATGAGCCTCTTTAATGAGCTGGGCCTATAAATCGAGCTGAGCATTTGCAAGCCAAGCCGATCTTTTGAATGTTGAGCTCAGCTCATTTACTAAAGGAGCCGAGCCTTAACGAGCCAAGCCATGAGCTGCTCGGTTTGTTTGCAGCACTAAAATTATCGGCACTACTTAGGAGGGAAGGTGGGGGAACGGAAAACTCACGGCACCGTCGTCGTCGCCGACGAGGACATTGGAGACGACCAATCCGTGGAAGGAGCGCGGGCCGGGGGTGAGTCCGGCGGCGGTCATGTCGTAAATGACCTGGGAAACCCCGTCGACGTCGCGGTTGCGAGCGCGCTCCATCAGCTCTTCCATGAAGACCAGCCTCAGCCCTTTCTCGGCGCTCGACACGGCCGCCATCATCGCGGCGGCCGCGTCGCCGCCGTCGTCCTTGCCGGGCTTCTGTCTCCTCCTGCTCCTGCTGGTCCTCCTAGCCGGCGACGACACCGCCGCCAATGCGAACACCGCCGCCGCATTTCGCGGGCTCGGAAGTAATGGGAAGGTTGTGGAGGAAAGAGGAGGAGAGAGGTAGGGTAATTTTAAGGGGGAACGTGAAGAGGTTGTTAAGAAGTTTGACATTTTTTTCAGTTTGGAGTAACAGAAGGGGGGGAGCTAGAGTGGATAAACAAAGTAGAATTTGGCTCTTTAAACAGAGGGGGCAGTCCCCTTTCCAAAAAAAATTAAAAATTAAAAATCATTTGCAACCCACTATTTTCCCCATGAGAAAATCTTATTTATGAAGTTTTCATAAATAAGATTTATAGAACTCAATTTTGTGCGTCCAAAAGAATTTTGGAAGGTCTGGATTGAAAACAAACTATTACCGTTAAAAGATATTCATTACTGGTAATAGTTTAAAAGCATATCTCAACTATTGATTGCCGAAACGGACGGATGTGATTGTGCGGTTCACGAAACCTCCAATGAATAAGTCAATCTTTTTCTCCATATACAATCCTTTAAAATTTAATGACACAAAGACCAAAATATCCTAATGCGTAATGACTAAATTGCCCTTACAATATTCTAGACACAACCCAGGCACTAAAAACATTCAAAAAAAAAATTCTCCCCACTACTCCTACATATACAATAATACAACCCATCATCTTCCCCCCTTCTCCCCTAACGTATTAGCTTCAAAATTTTGGCCCTTCTTCCTCTCACTCTCCATCATCTCTTATAAGCTTCTTAATTCCTCCCCTGTTCATCTCAATCTCAATAAAAAAGGCGAGAATTTAATCTTGTATCAATGGAAGGTTCCTCTCCTTCCATTGAAAATGAAAATGTTGGCCCATTTCAAGGTTTTCTAGCAATTGATGGTATACAAATGGAAATGGAATCATATTCGATCTAATGGAGCGCAACCTCCTTTTACGAAACTTTTTGCAAGAAGAGATCACGAACTTTCTTATGTTAAACATTCTCTGTTTGAAACATAAATACAATTAGGGAAAAACTCTTAATTTTCACTAATTCAATAAACAACTCAATCCCCTTTGTCTTAAGGCTTACAACTCAATTTATAATATCATAGAAATACTTAAAAAGGAAATAAAAATATTACCAAGCAATCTAATTTAGAAGAATAAGAAACTAATGAAAATAGGAAAAAGCAAATCAACGCAAATGAAGGGAACTAATTATTCTATGCTACCCATCCTAATTTATAAAAATCCTAACAAAACAATAAAATCAAAATAATGCGTAATTAATATATATTCTTCATATTCCGGCTGCATCACGATCGGAAACAGTCCACATGTGGAAAAGAAAGGTATTGTGACGAACATTGTACCTTGGGAGGTGAAATCGTGTCAAGAGGTAAGAAATTCGAACACTGAAATTTCGGCCCAGGACTCGAAATTTTAGGCTCGAAAAAACGACTGGTTTTTTGGGAATTAGAAACCCAAATCATTTAATGTAGTACGATGGCTCGAACATGATATGGTATTTGAGATCCGTATAAAATAGAACATTTTGGTATTTAAAAATCATAGAAATTAATATAAAAATATCTCACTGCCATGTGCAATATTTATTTCGGATAGGGGAATAACATTACTCCCTTCTCCAATATATAATATGTTGATCCCTCGTACTATCTAACCGGATAGAAAATTATTCAGATTTTCTAATTGATAATATTTTTTACAAATAATATGGAAGTTATTTGATATATTTGACTAATTTTATATAAAATAAAGTTTTCAAAATCATATAGGCCTATCTACTATTTCAGTTCCTATAGTTATAGATAACTTTTTTTTTGTCAACATTATATACATCAGCGGGGGGTTAGTCAGGGTGTTAGAAGTTAATATTACCAAAAGGGTTGATCTCTTATCCATAGGAATCAAATTTGCAACCTCTCACTCTCAAAGGAAGCTACACGATCAACTGGGGTACGCCCAATGGTCTTTAGGTAGCTATTTCAGTTCCTATCGTTATAGGTATCAATTTGGTACTCAAAGATTTAATTGAGTCGATGTGGTCCTTAACAAATTACTCAACTTTTAATTTAGGTCTCAATATTCTATTTGAGTTGATCATCTAGTCCTTGAAATATTCAACATGTGTCAATTAATCATTTGGGTAACTATCCCTCAAATAATAACTACAAGGACAAAAGTTTTATTAAATAACATAAAAAGCCCATTATAATTTTGGACAAGCTCTAGGTCCCCTTTTGGTATCAAAGTCTGGTTTTCAGCTTAACCACCATATAAGTAATATCTACAAGTATAGATGTATTGAAGAATTACAATCTGGGGTTCATGTACTGGTAGGGGCGGAGGGATGATAAGCTTCCAAGATTGTATAATCTTGGTGCTTAAATCCTCTAGTTTGTAGCTTTTATGCATTTAAGGTGTCATTTTTATTCAATTATGCACATAATGTATTTTTGTAAGTGTTTCGGGTAAAACATGCTAATAAGGCGGTTTTGAACGTCAAGGGATGCTACGGGGTGCAGCCAAGTGTCCAAGTGCCCGACGACACGAATTTCATTGCAATCGGAACCTAACGGCACTTCAAGTAGCCTCGAAGGACTTCCGGTGGTCAAGAATGACAAGGAGCGCGCCAAAGCTTAGGAAGCAAGGCAAATACATTGAGGATAGCCTTCGAGGGTATCCAAGGGAGCAAGTCCATATGACACTCCTCCGTCAAGTCCCGTTGATCAAGGAATGAAGCATCGGAAGGCTGTCGGGGCACCACAAGGCCTTAAGAACCAAGCTGTACCTGATCTGCAGATTGCAGAGCAAGGTATCGGTACTTTTCTCCTCCAGTGCTTCACAGTTGGCTCGGTACCGATACCTCAAAACTTAGGTTCCAGTACCTCTGCTCTGCGACCAAAACTTGTTGCTGATTTGTTCAACCTTCTATTTATGGAAAGTTTCTACTTAAGGCTAATTTTTGGGATATTTTGGAGACCTTTTGGTCCTTTGTAGGGCTGTTTTGTAAGTCATATAAATAGCTCTTTATGCCATATTTGGCCATTATGTACACTTGAAGCTTGTCTTTTAGTTGGTTTTAGAACTTCATAGCTTTGTTTCAAGCTTTTTTAATCATTTCCTTTAAGAACTACTCAAGGTATTAGTTGTTTGTTAATTTCTCAAGTATTAAAGTTGTAGGTACGGTTTGGATCTTCGTTAATATCAAGTTTATTTCTGTTTTTATCGATTAAGAAACATGTCTCATTTTTATGCTATGCTTTGTTCTTTTACTATGAGTGAGTAGTATTTTGGCTAAGTCTTGGGTTAATCTTTCCCAAAGACTTAGGTTGTTCTTTGGTTCTCCAACTCTCGGGCTTAAAGCATGATTTTCGGAATTGGATTAACCTAGCCATTTTCGGACTAAACTAGGGATGTTAACTTCTTGGCATGCCGTTTAGTCAAACGGTCTTGGCA
>JAOTQK010000020.1:17682240-17695977 GCA_025642025.1 Rhododendron ferrugineum
CTTTGTCAAGGGATGGATGATCCCTAGACTTGCCCTTTTTAAGTTTATCAAACTCTTTTCTAGTCTTTAAGCTAGTCATTCCACTTTCAAGGCAAAATCAAAAGTTGGTCATCTTAAACGCCGAAATCCATCACATAAAACCTACAATCCGAGCAAGCTATTACCGATTCCCTGTGGTACGATCCCGGTCTTACCGGATATTATGCTGACAATGATCTAACCCTACACTTGGGATTTTCAACCTTATTTGAAGGCAAGGTCTTTGGTTGCAAGGGACATAGAGACAAGGGTGGGCAGCCGACCCCACTGGCTGCCAAATTTTCATAGAGATGTGTATAATTTTTATCCCATTTTTACTAATTTGACCCCTCTTTAAATTTATTTTGGCCCCAGCTCATACAAGGGTTTTGTACTTAGGGAAAAAAGGAGTCAAAATAGAATCTCCACCCACAAAATTCCCACATGTAGCACTAGTTTTGTTCGTTCCTCAAAACAAATCAAGGGTTTCGTTCAGAGGCGGAGCATTTTTCCGCTATGAAGATTGTAAAGAGTAGGCTTCGAAATCGTATGTGTGACCAATGGATGCATGATAGTTTGGTTGTGTATATAGAGAAAGATGTTTTTGAAACCATTCCAAATGAGGTTATCATCCATTGTTTCCAAAGTATAAAAAATCGTCGAGGTCAATTATAAATCGAAACTGCATTTTATTATTAATATATATCTATTTTTTATTAACTTGTTAATTTTAATTGTTTCTTTCAATTAGCAACTAGAAAAGTGAATTACACATAGTTCAAATTTTCGATTTCACTTATCAAAAATCCCGACTCCGCCACTAGAGCCTGTTATATTTTGGGGTTCATGTACTGGGTAGAGCCTGTCACAATTTGCTACACAATTAATAATCTTGTTTGCCTTCTCAGATGGATAGAATGGATCCCAGGGTTGACGAGGTTTGGCATTTTAAAATACGTCCATAATACTTCATTTCCATTTTTTTTATGACATTTGACTTGAATATTGGTTTGTATGAATTTTTAAAGTTGGTACCACGGTGCAAGATTTTCAGATGAAATGACATTTTTTTCACTCTTCTTGTTATTAGGCAATTATGATCTACTTGTGTTAATAGCTGATTATAACCTGTTTATTTTGTGCAAAGAAAGTTTTTAGGCTGAATAATGACATGCTTTCCATTGCTGCATATATCATTTTGATTAGCACATAGTTCATAGGTAATTAATCTAGATATCACATTATTGGGTTATAACAATAAAAAATTGGTGGGAGGTCGACAAAACCTGTCTGCAGGAAATCAGCCCGCCGGAGTACAGTCTAAAATTTTAGATGAAGCTCAATCACTTCCTCCAGATTTAAGTGATCGAGCTTCATATAAAATTTTAGACTGTACTCTGACAGGCTGATTTCCTGCGGACTGGAAGCCAATATAGCAACCGGTTGACTTGCTCTAATATGCAAATTAAGAAGAATTCATAAATAAATAACTAGAAACAAGAAATTCTATTTATTGACAACAAACAAGAATTTCAACAACACTTCCCAGCATTTTAATCGAGCATTGCTGCTCAATTGCTGCTATATACCTAATACCGATCCAAAAAAAGTCCAAATTAAAAACCGAAAAGAAAGAGGCAGCGTCACACGGTACCTCTTGCAAACACACATTCAAAAGTATCAAACATTTGACGAAAGAGAAAACACAAATGAAGACGATCGATCACGCGCAATTTTCCAGGAATAGTGAGACATATTATTTTGTTGGACTGATGATCATATTGTCTGTTCATGCCATGGAGTCCAAGGCCATGATGGTGCTGAGGTTCATCGGGTTCATGTACTTGGTGGAGCCCGATATGATAGTCCGCACGATAATCTTGTTAGCCTTCTCGGATGGATGGAACGGGTCCCAGAATGCGTACAAGTCTCTGTTCGGGCACAGGTTGGACGCGGCTGTGCAGAGCCCGATACCATTGTACGGCCCCTGCCCGCAACATGCTATCTTGGATGTCACGAACCCATAGGCTTGAGGGTTGTTGATGAAATTGTTGTGCATTTCCTGAGCGTTCACCGCGATGAAGACGTTGGAACCGATTTTTCTGTTGAGGTTGTTGATGATCTGGACCAGTTGTGGGTTGAACAGGGCTGCTGCTCTTTGGAGTTCCGGTATGCATTCCCCATTTCTGCTGCCGCGCATCCCCAGTTCAGCCGGGACACAGCCCAATGGTCCTGTACCCGTCACCAGCACCCTCCGCGCCCCCAAGTCATAAAGTCTCTGCATCCACCACGTACCCATTTATATATGCACTAAAATTTCGGCGTTAACAGAAACAACTTTTCATTATCATTTTTTCTATATATGTATATAGGTTAATTCACATCCACATATTCAATATTAACGTTGAACCTAAGACTAAAAACTCACTTAATAATTACGAGAACCCTATTTCTTTAGTAGTATTGTTGTATGCGATCACGTTGAACACAAGACTAAAATGAACTTGAAACAAGCACTCATTCACATGGACTAGTTTGCAATTGTTCTCATGTGGACCCAATATTGCTTGACATGAACTATTAGATGAAGTGTTTAGTATTAATTAAGTCATGAGTGATATACTAATTAACTGTGATACACAAATTTATTTGAGATATCTTAGGGTGTTCTTGTCAAATTACAACCAGTACTAATTTTTGGAAGACCAATCTTCAGTCTTCTTGTTCACTAGCGAATGATCGTTCAAAGTCGAGCAAAGTCTTATATGAACTAACCCCACAAAAATTGATGCCACCGAAAAAGTTTTGAGTACGAAATCTATAAGATTTCGGCCCCGTTCCGCAACGCGAAATAAGTACTTATTTTTTAAGAATGCAATTTCAAGCTCAAAAACGATGGGCGTATTGAAATCTAAAAATATTCAATATGGATCTAGTTTGAAATATCTCAATGAGATCTTTAATACGGTACAAAAAAAATTGAAAAGTTATTTTTCATTTACATTATTTTTGAGTTTAAAAATGTGAAATAAATATTTATTTTTTATGAAAGTGTTCTGGAACGGGGTCGAAATAATCCCTTAAATCCAAGTGTTGACCAAGAAGTTAATGTGGTACATAATCATTACATCATCCTACTTTTCCTTAATATCTTTTTAATTATGTCTTTTCCAATTCACTTTCTCTCTCATGATTCACAAATCACTTTCTCTCTCATGATTCATAAAGTGGATGCAGTTTCTAATACATATAGAATATTAGAGAATTAGAATGTCTCATGATAATAACATGAGATTTATTTGACAATAATTAAACAAAAAGTCTACTGGTACAGTAATCTGTGCACAGGTTGTGCACAGATTTTTTTGTGGGGTCCGCTATGGGTCCCACACAAGTGATCCGAGCCGTTTATTATGTTTAAAACATTTTTTCAAGTGCACTCGCGAAAAATTAACTCAATCCAACACCTATAAATACTTGATCTAATCGTCTAACTTTTCATTCTCTAAAAATCCGAATAAAAAGTTAGATGATTAGATCAAGCATTTATAGGTATTAGATTGAGCTAATTTTTCGCGGAGACCCTTGAAAAAACACTATAAGCTCGACAGATAGAGACACATACTAGTTTCTTTTATGTCCACATGCAGGAGTTGTGTGTCTCTTAAATGTGGAGTGTAAAAGCCCAACAAGGAAAGGGTACCTTCCTTTCCACCTACTTTCCTGTGACTTGTCTACTTAACTTCACCAACTTCTAATAATAAGAGTGATACCAATTATGCTGTCATTATTAACGCCCTTTTTCACCACCGATATGGTAGGTCAAGCGGTTGGAGAAGCTAACATAAGGTTGCTTTTCTCCCGCCGGTATTGAGTTCGATACTTAAGACCAGTACTGGTTGCATGGTATAGGAGTTTTTAATTAATTTAACTTGTACTTCGGCGGGGGCCGACCTGCTGATTGAGTCCGGAACGCGGCGACAAATCAATATTTTCCCTCTAGAACAGAAATGCTAGATATCTATAACCTCATGTGGAAATATTTAGGTTTTGCTGAATTCCTTAGAAATGCTCCAAGTATATGGTGAAGATTTTATTTCAGTTTCCATTCGCTTTGAACATCGGACGATTTATGTGTAACTTTTCTTATTATCCGGTCCGTAAACTTGGAGAAGAAATTTTCGGGTGCCGAGCGGGTACGTACCACGTGGCGGTACCCGTCGGCGATCCCAACCGTCCAAATGCATTTTGTACGGCTCAGATTTTATTCCCTCTCTCTCCCCTCACCTCACCACTCTTTTTCTCTCTCTAAAATTCAAACCGTCCAAGACACGTCTGAACGGCTGCGATCGCCGCCGGCACCCAAAAAGCTTCTCGTAAAATCGAATTGAAAAAGAGGGAAGAATTAAATTAACAAAAAAACGTGCTATTCATAACACAAGGCTTCCCGCTTCTGTGCGATATATGTGCAAAAAGGGTCAAATGTACGCAGTCTTATATCCCGTAACTAGGTAGGATATATATATATATACCTGTAAGACTTTCTGGTACTCGGAGATGACATAGCGGACGTAATCGGGGAGATTGTACTGGCGCGACCGAGCAGAGTAGGGCACCAAGAAGTAGTTGTTGACGAAGTCATTGCCTCCCAGTGTGATCAGCACAAGGGCTTGGCTTACCAGTGTCTTTGCCTGTGCATTTCCTACCAGAGCAGCCAACCTTTGCTGGTATTGTTGAAAGTATTGAAACTGTTGTGTTATTCTTATAATGTTTACCTGCACATGATCCAGAAAGCGAAAATTTAAATATTCCCTCGCTGTATCGTTCGGATTTTATCGGATGTCCCGGAGTGATGAAAATTTATAAGTATTTATCTCGACATTTTTCCAAGTGATTTAACGTTTCAGCTATTGTTGTCAATCTTGATCGATCAGTCATTCTCAACCACGTACTCCCTCCGTTCCACAACGATAGTCTATTACCAATTTAGTTTATTTTTGCCATAAACGAAATAAAGCAATTCCAACCAATCATAGCCGTCCAAAAGTGTTCTGGACGGTCTGGATTTTAATAAAACTTTTTCGGGAAAAGTTTATTAAGTCTTCTCCGAAAAAGTTTCATTAACATCCCGACCATCCAAAACACTTTTGAACGGTCACGATTGAGTGCTGTAAACACTTGTTTACAGCACCTCCGTAAATAAGATTTTCTCTTTAAAAAATTATGCACGGAAGTAGAGGGAGTATGTAAAAAAACACGAAACAGTACAATTAACAGTAGAGAAGGAAAATTCAAGATTTCTGAATAAAAATTTTTGCCTATACAAAAAACAGTAGAGAAGGAAAATGAAGTGAAAGAAGCTAATTTTCACTACCTCTTTTTTATTGACTCAAGAAAATGAATAGAATCTGTCACGAAGCCTCCTATATATGTACTTAGTTAAAAAAAAAACATAGAGTATCAGTCTGCTACGCGCAACACTTAAAAACACAACTCTAGACACAGCTATGTACGAGATCGTTCGATGCACATGTGCCACACAAGGCCGGCTTTGAGATTTTGGAGGCCTAAGACGATCTTCGAAAATGAGTCCCTTGATAATTGTAAACTAAAATCAAATAAAAAGTCGATCACACTGAATAATTTTGATTCGGATATAGTATTTGTTTGTAATGAGAAGTACCGGAGTAGTAGCGTTTAAGGGGGAAAAAAGATGCATCCATACACCCACCACACTAAATAATTTTGAAGGGCCCTAGAGATTTTTTGCGATTCTGTGACCTTTTACTCCTCCTTTTTGTTTTTTTTTTTTTGTTTTTTCCTGCATTCCGTGTTCCATTTTTCTGGGTCATTGGGGCTTAAGTATAAAATGTCTTCTTGGGTTTAAAACTGGGTCCTAAAATAACACATATATACTAGATTCTAAAAATAAGCGGAGGCCCTATTTTTTGACATTTTTAGGGGGCTTAAGGCCAACGCCTCTTGGGCCTTAGCCAGAGCCGGCAGTGGTGCCACACAACTCCGGACATAACTGTGTCCGAAACCATTCAATACATATGGGTCCACATGCATGATCGGTTCCGAACGCAGTTATATCCAGAATTGTGTTCTAAATTCGTGACTTCCTGAAATACAAATGGAAGAGAGTATGTGTGGGTCCGATGATGGTTTTTGAAACTTACAAACTGGATTCCGGTGTCGTTAAGAATACCAATTCCAGCAGAAGCAAAGTTGGCACCGACGAGTAGTTTCTGACCGGTAAGCGCCGGGCTAAGGTACGGCAATGTTGTTTCTGCGCCAAGACTTTGACCTGATATAATCCATAAGCAGAATTACAATAAGAGAAAAATCTTTCCATTTTTTTTAAAAAGTTAATTATTTGCATGTATGTTTTAAGCGTCTATATTTAAACAGAGCTGATTCGATTGAAAATGTCTGGGCTACAAACGAGAGCAACCTCTATAGTCGTCTGATCACTTTTGTAAAACAAATACGAACGGACTTTGCAAAAGTTTAGAAAAAAAAACAAAATAATTTAAAAACATATGTATAATATTAATTTTTTTTTTCTTTAATAAACTCTTTTGAAGTTTTGAAGCTCAAAAAATGTAAAGATAAAACAAAATACATACGAGCATTTTGCTAGGGACACATCTAAATTTACATCCTCTCTCACAAGTGATGGTCGGACTCTCAGCTAAGTGTCGTGGTTCCCAACACACTAGTGAGAGAGAATGTAAGAATGGATATAATCATATACAGTTGGATGTGTCCCTATCATTTTTTAATACAAAATGCTACAAACATAATTTTAAAACACAATACTGGACAATCATCTCCCGAGCCGTTGGATGCATGTATATATGAACCCACATACATTAATCGGCTCCGGCCATAGTCATGTCTGGCGTTGTGTTTTACTGATGTGTTTCTACCCTCTAGACTTTTTGATATGGTTTGATGTACTTGCTCCATTTATTGCATACACATGTACACAAAAATGTGAAATAAAATAGAAGTGGCCATTTTGGTCCCGAAAACGTTGATGCATGTCACGTGAGAAAAATAAGTTTTCTAGGTGGTGTTATTGCAAATCTACTCTCTCTCTCTCTCTCTCCCTCTCTCTCTCCATGTTCCAAAAAAAAAAAAACATCGGTGTTCATTTACTTATGCACACATGCATTCCTTGACAAAAAATGCATACTTTTTCAAAGCTTCCTAAAATGGCACCAAGTTTTCCTCAAATATTTGGATAACCTTAAATGACAACAAAATCAAAGGCAAGTTACGTTTTCAACATTTTTGTGCGGTCTTGTAGCAATGCACATTTTTCCGATAACTCGGGTGTTTGGGCCAATTTAATCGCACCAGATGCATTCAGTACATGAAATCAATATGTCAACATACTGCATGTTTGCAAATTAAAAAAGGACAAAAGGAAGTAGAATGCGGTACTCAACTGATAAGATCGGGGATGTTATAGCCGTTAGAGAAGCGGCCGGTGGGTCGGTGCGTCGGGTAGTCAATGCCGTAAGGCGGCGAGTCGGCGCGGGCTGTGGTGGCCAGATAGTTGTTGTTGCCGTTGTCGACGAGGGAGTCTCCGAACACGAAGAATGCCCGCGCCTCGGCCCGAGGGACAGAGCATACCACCCCCAATGCAAGCCCTAGAACAATGACCCACATAAACTTAGGACCTGCCATGGCTAGAAAAGACCTTAACTAGCAATTGCCAACTCTTCTTATGGTCTTTTCCCCCCTTTTTTTTGCTAGCCAAAAATGGAGGGCTTGATCTTGGAAAGGAGTGGTGGTGTGCTTGGAAAATCACCAAGTGATGGGTTTTTATATTTGTAGAAAGATGAAGACACACATGAGACTAAATTGATGAGTCCAAATGGACCACACAAAAATACAGAGAGCTTTTTGCTAGTACAAGTGGTTACACTATATTCAATTTGGGCAGTTGTTTGGCAGTGTGCAATAATTAAACCCCTGTTCTATAGACTACCTTATAGCTAGGGGGCCCTTAAAACCCCAGTCTTTTTCCATCAACCCTAATTCAAATATTTCAAATGATTGAGAGTTTCTGCGGGTTGCTGATCTGTTTTTTTTTTGTGTGTGTTTTGTTTTTCGTTTCTTTTTGTTTTCGAGACCGGTGAGTCCCTTTGTAGTTTGTACTGTCTAGTTTAAAATAGGTTTCGTTTCCTAAAACAGAAGTGCTATGATCATCGCACTTCTAACTTATCCTTAAACAGAGATGCTAAAACATGAATAGTTACTCCTTCGGTCCCAAAAAAGAACCTTAGTGGAACGGGGCTACTCACTCTGTCCAACAAAAATAATTAGTTTAGGAAAAGCTTTAAGGGAAAAAACCCTCATGCATTACATAGTAAGAAGAAAATACAAAGATAAATGCTAAACAAGAATCGTTAGTACTCCTTCTGACCCCAAAAAGAATGTTCGGTATGTAAATTTAACAGGGACTTAAAAACAATGCGCTTAATTTCGTTAAGGCTCTGTTTGGTAAAGTTGTCAGTTTTTTGTTTTTCATTTATGAAAAATAAGAAATGAGTTTTTGTTTATTTATTGAAAAATAAATACAAAAAACATGTTTGGTGACCATAATAGTTTTTGTTTATTTGTTTGTTGGGCTGCTGAAAGTGTTTTCAAAACAAATGAAAGCACAATTTTTGTGTTTTTTGAATTTCCGTAAACTAGTGGAATTGATTTTGTATATTTTGTAAAACAAAAAACAGTAACACAAACATGTTTATGGTGCCTGTTTCAAAAAAAATCAGAAACAAAAACAAATAACTAAAAATAAAAAAATTTCCAAACAGAGCCTAAAGAAATCAATTTTCGCAAAAACAGAACTCACTAGTCACTACTATCTAGTAACTTGTGAAAAAAAATGTTTAACCTTTTTTAAATACAAAAATACATTCTTTTAAATTTTCATTGTGCACGACATAGAATCCTTAACGAAGGTTTATAGAAATGATGCGACTATTTTAAGTCCATCCCCTTGAAATTGAGTACTAATTAAATGATAAATAATTAGGTAGTAACTTTGTGACATAATTCTAATTTCTAGGTATATAGTTGTGTACTCAAAAAAGAACGCAGAAACTAGTGGCAAATAATAGACGGCTTCTCTCCAGTCGGGTCCACTTCAATCAGAGGACTCGTTCATGTCGTAGAGTTTGTCGAGTAGAATGGACTTCGCTTGGAATATCTAGTGCGATATCTTTACTAGCTAGGTGGAATATTTCTTGGATTGGTCCTTCATCTATCACTGGTCGATCTGATCGATTTTTGGTTCTCCAATTCATTTCATAACTTGGAGGAAATTTGTTGGAACACCACACTTTATGCCGGTCTTTGGTCTATTTGGAAAGCAAGAAACGACCTTGTCTTCAACAATTCAATTCCTTATGTTTGAGGAAGTGGTTGACCTTATCAAACTAAGAGTGGCTTTTTGGGTTAAAGGGAGATGCAATCTTTCAATCTATTCTGTTGAAGACTTCAAAAGCCATTTGGATGGCATTAGAAAGCATAAAATCTGAGTCCTTTTGTAATTCTTTTCTTTTTTTTTTTCCCAACTCTTGGTTGGTCTTCCCTTCTTCTCTTTTTGGATTGTTGGCTAGCATATGATTGGATTGGTATTTTCCTTTCAATGATGCTTGCCCTATCCTTCTCGATGTACCCATTTTCAAGTTTCTAATATAATTTCTTTGCCTATCAAAAAAAAAAAAAAACCATGATCTTTGGTGGTCAAAGCATATTTATGGCAAAAAAATGAGTTTGCCACACTGAATTTTTATTTTGTATATTCCTGATTTTGAATATTATTAATAATTATTCATGTATAGCTACTTATAATCTTAATTTTTTTGGTTCGATTTGATAAAAAAATCGGCTATTTTACGTTCTCATTTCTCAATTTCTTTCATTAGTAAAAAAATAAGCACGTGACTGTGAAGTAGCCTAAGGAAAAAAATAAAATGATTGGTATACTTTAACTGCATTAGGCTATAATCATTTTAATGTACAAATATAATGTATAGAAAAAAAATGATATAATAAGTATATGTCCCGATACTATATGTCTATTAAGCCGGCTCCCTTCGAATCAAAATTCTGGCTCCGCCACTGTCAACTAGGTTTGATCATTGAAAATCTAGAAGCACAAAATTAATTAGTGATTTATGTTACTGGCTAGTTTGGCTGGTTATAAATAGACTAATAAGTACTGTACCCTGAAACAACCACCGACTAACCATGAGGAAGAAATAAAGCTTTGGATCCCTCAAAGCATCAAGCCTTTGGCATATCTTCTAGGCTTCTCATGTTTGTTTTGTACCGACTGCCAAGGGAGTCTGGTCAGTTTACGTGCAACTCAACTAATCTCCTGTCCAGTTCGGTGAAAGACAGGTGATCCACGATAGAATTAAAAGATCCACAACAATTATTTTCTTACGGCCTAACCCAAGTCAAACCCTGATCAATTGTGTTGAAAGCAAACCCAATAATCAACTGGACTAACGCTCTTTGGGCTTAGGCGCGCTTCTCATGATAATCATGGAGTAAAAGAGGGTGGGGATAAAAGGGCCATGTGACGAACATCAATGAGTGTCAACCAATGCCAACTACTTACAGTTTTGCATTAGTTGAAAGTAGGATGTAGAAATTAATACTGTTTTGTTTTGTTGGAACCAAACTGGCGGCAGATCACAGAAACAAGAACCCAAAACTCGTTTTCTCCTAAAGGTAACAACTTTGAGATAACAGCACATTTTACCTAGAGATTTAACATTTACCCACTAATTAGGGGTGGACATCATGCCGTGTCATGTCGCGTTCGTGTCGTATCATCTCGTGTTTGTATCTTCTCTCAACCCTAACCCGACTTGTTTAGCTTTTCGTGTTATCGTATCGTGTCATATTCGTGTTCCATGTCAGAAATAGCCGATCCTAACCCGCTAACTTCGTGTCCGGTTCGTGTCGTGTTATCGTGTCATTTCATAAATTTCCACCCCACATCATATCGTGTACGTCGTGTTATCTCGTGTTGATGTCAGAATTGTCTAACCCTTAACCCAACCTGCTTAGCTTTTTGTGTTATTATGTCGTGTCATATTCGTATTCTGTGTCAGAAATAGCTGACTCTAACCTGCTAATTTTGTGTCGTGTCGGAAATTCCCACCCCCTAACGCACTGCAGACCCAAGAATTTTCAACTCACAGTGGGGACCTATATTAGTTGTAACCTTAATGAAAGCAAAACATTTACGCGCAATATATAAAACCAACTATATTCTTTAATTATGTAAAAATCGATAATTAAATACCAAATTAAATTGGACAAAAGAATATTATCTTTTCTTTTTTATCAGGAAAAAAATCTTTCTATCCAGACACCCCAAACTGAAGAGAAGGACCATAATTAAAGAGGGCTTTTACTTTGCCCTCTTTTAAACTCATCCCAACTTGAAGATCAAACTTAAATTTAGTTACTACCCAGTACCCAGTAATAGATACAGGAAATTTAATGGATCCCACGTACTATACGTACCTACATGTCTGCTGGGAGATTTTTAGAGAAGTTGAGGGATCAGCTCCCCTCCTTAGCCTATCCCTCCACTCCCCTATGGATTGAGCTGCAAATGAACCGAGTCATTTGTAAATTGTTCGAGACTTGAGTCAATAAAGGCTCGTTCGAGTATGATTTATCCATTAAACACGAAACGAAGCTAAGCTAAGCCTCAATTTTGTGGTCATTTGACAAATGAGTCAACCCTGAGCACGACAGCAGCTCAACTAGGCTCATGAATGGACTATAAATATGTGCGTGCGTGTATATATATGTTGAAAATCTTGTAAACGCATAAATTATGTAATTAAAAACTTGTATATGCAATATATATAATTATGAAAATATGTATTCATATACCATGCATGAGAAATTTATATATGCATAAATTTAATAACTTGTATATGTATAGAATTATATATACATAATGAATACTAGACTGTATAAACTTTTATAAACTCGTATTTATGTGTAATTTTTTTAGTTAACCTTATTTCTGTGCATAATTAAAGTTATATTTACAGCTCTAGACTTGTATGAGAGCATAAATATCTCATATTTTTAGCTCGTTACGACTCATGAACAAGATCGATCTCGAAACCTTGGTGAATGCTCGCTAAATTTTCATCGTGCTCGAGCTCCAGCTCGAATTCACTAAAACTTCTCAAATAAACCAAAATATTCTAAAGTTTCGCTCTACTCGGCTCATTTGCAACCCTAGCTACCTCCTAATTACATTTGAGCGTAGTCCTAGTACAAACACACATGTGTGCTAAATTGCAATTCGATCAAATATCGATGGGCAAGTTAATAAGTTGTATTCTGTTATGTACCATAGACGATTATTTAAGATTATATATATATACACTTATATTTATTTATTTATTTATTTCATCAACTTTAAAAACAAGATTCACCTTGTTTGCGTATCTACGGAATTTGATCAACACGGTTTTTTTTTGGATATGTTATATTTTGCATGACTTACGTACGAGATAAATGGTTTAGCTAATCTTACGTATATTGTATAAAGCGTATGTCGACAAAATAAAAATGTGGAGGGATATAGAAGGATACTACAATATGGGGAATCGGAGATGGAGCTGACCCCAGATAGGTTTCTCCTGCGTAACCAACAAAATATTAGGATATTTGATTTGCAAGCCAAAAGCCATTAAATATGAGGAAATTTACTTAATTTTGTTTCCCATTAATCCAAATTTCCCTTTTAAAACAAAGATCTAAACATAGCAGAATGGACCCCAAAGGAGAGGCAAATTACTAACATATATATATTCGGACATATATAAAACATCATCTTGACAGCATACTATGATGTCAATTTTACGATATAAAGCCTCTTTTTTTTTTTTTTTTGTGCACGAAAACATAAATGCAATTCCCCGTAGAGGGGTGGGCTGGATGTAATTTTCCATTCGTGGGAAGACTAGGTGCATTTTACGAGAATTTATTTTCGCAGATTTTAGTATTTTAACTTTTCAAAATTAGTTTGGAGTATTACCGAAAATCCTTTGATGACAAGTTCTTGAATTCTACGAATTTTGAAAAGTTAAAAAAGGTAATTAAATTTTGAAAACCTTGAAGCTGAGTTTGGGTAGCATCTGGAGCTTTTCGGATCAGGTTTTAAGTTTTATAAAAACAGTTTTTCAACTTTTTTGCGATAAACAGTACCAACTTTCCAAGCTATGTTAAACATGTTTATCTGCTTTTAAGAAAATCTAAAATATGAAATTGAAGCCAGAATAAAAAATATGTATCTTCAACAATCGCAGACTCGCAAAAGAAAAAGTTAGATTAAGAAATGGTGAAAATGACATATATTTGACCGGCCTAATAAGCCAAATGGCTTGTTTTTTTTGTCCTTGTTCAATTTTTTTTTCGCACCAATAAGTCAATTTTTTCGTCTTTATTCAAAAAAAAAATTGGTTTCGATAATAATTCTGTACTTTTTAGATTATTTTTGTCATGGCGAAGCAATAATTTACAAAAAGTTGACGAAAAACTAACAAATGCGGAAAAAAAATTGAATAAGAAAAAAAGAAAAAGACTTATTCGGCCGACCAAAAGAGCCGTGTGAAATAATAACACCAACTACTCTCCAATAATAAC
>JAOTQK010000020.1:17836267-17847944 GCA_025642025.1 Rhododendron ferrugineum
TTTGACCTTCTACATACTAAAAGACATTAAGACAGACAATTGTTCCACCTTCTTGTTTGGGATCTTTGCATTCCATTGTTTGGGATCTTTGCATTCCATTTTCTCTTGTTTGGTAGCTCTTCTTTTTCTTCTTTGAGATTCATATGTTTGATAGATTCCATCATAGTTGGGAACACGCTTCTGTCTCGATGGAAGCGAAGTTACTAGGAGGTTTTGACTTGGGAGTGCAGGAATGAGGTTTTGAGTGAATTTGTCATCGCAATAGGGGGATTAAGGACATGCCACATGTACGAAATGGCCTGCCCTTTTGACTGTGAAAGGTGTCCACAAAGTCAACGAAAGATTCAAGCACCTGCGAGGTTAAAGTCAGCTTCACATATGCTTTTTGTCTCTAAGATAAGGAAATTGAAAGCTTACGTACGTAAGGAATACGGCACATTGAAATGTGTGAGTCTCTAAAGAGGAAACAGGATGGAATTACATGGTTGAATGCTGATCGCCGAAACAAAGATCCAAAAACAAGCTGATCGCAAATCAGCCTCAGGAAACCAATTAGCGAATAGTGAACGTTGATCTTGATATGTGGGACTTATTTTGTCACACCTTGTGGAAGTCTATATGGGTGTATATGATAAATGGTGTGGTCTACTACTTAGTAACTTGGGTTTAAGTATTTTGGACCGTGTTGTTCGGCTTCAACAAGTTACTAGGCCAACGGTATGCATGGGGCGCTATAAGTGGTATCCGAGTAATTTGTGTACATGACCAATGGGCTCAAGAAAGTTTAGAAGCTTGGCATCGGCGGCGAGTTTGAGGTGAAGCACAAGGAAAAGCCCATGTTAGGCTAATGGTGACTAGCCAATTGGGAAAAGTTTGGGTAAGGCAGTGGCGACTCTATTGCTCAACCTCTCGGGGATGCATGGATAACAATGTGAGGAATATGTAACACCCCATCCTACATTGGAAGTCTATATGGGTGATCTTGAGTATGTGGTAAACCATGTGGGCTTCTGATAGTTACTGGAGATTAAGTATTTTGGCTCTTGTAGTAGGTTCTAACAAGTTACTACGCCAGTGGTCTACATGAGGCGCTATAAAAAAATATAAATTTCGGATGAATCGACGTGCCAAGGACAAATTGCTTGACAGAACCATCGGTTTGATTTTGGATGTCAAATATTTTAAGCCTTGGCATCTCACACTAGCTAACCTAGCCATCCAACCTCAAACATTTTCATGCTACGTTGCTTAAGAAATGCCAAAATTCAGCGAACTTTCTTTGATGCTATAAATGCCATTTCTTCCTTGGTAGTCAAACACGGTGTTTTTGTAGACCGAGAGAAGCCTCTTTTCACAACTTGACAGGTTGACAGACAATATGCCATATGCTTTTGTTGTTTCTCCATGTTGGCCTTTTCCTTTTGCGATGGATTTGAGAGCTTTGAAAGTGGGCGGTTGTTTATTGCATTTGGCTGTTTGTTTGGCCAATGCAGTGGAGTTGCTGTTATTGGTTCTATAGCTTTCATGTACATTTGTGTTTGCTATAGAAGCTGATCAATTTGAGGCTGCCAAACAAAATGCCAAATACGGCTTATGCTTTGTCCGTTCCCACATTTTGGCCTTCCTTTTGCCATGCATTGGGGTGCTTTAATAGTTAGTGGTATCTAGTTTTTGAATTTGGCAAATGGTTTGTCCAAAGCAACGTAATTGCTCTTAGTGCGTCTATAGCTTTCACTGGGTACTAATTTGTTTGCACTTTGCTGTAGAAGCTGATCGATTTCATTTCATGTCTGTAACGACTAACTGAGTTGAAGGTTTACCACTCAATTTTGAATAGCATCTTGTCCACTAATTTAATAACTCCTTGCCACCAAATCTGGTAATAGAAAAAAATGGAAACTTCTTGCCACCAACATTCTTCCTAATCCATTTCTTGTGGAAAATGATTTAAATTGCACTGAAACTAGTTAATGCTCTTTTTCAGACACCCTAAATGATGAATGCCCTCCACAATTTGTCTTTTAAAGTTTGAAATCTAAACAACGCAATGTTCAAAGTACACTAAAGGACGAAATTTAGATTACATTCGTCGATTAGAGGTTTGAAAATCATTTTCGATATTTTTTCAAGATTTATTTACTTGAAACTGTTATTCTCACACTTTTGCTCTCAGTTTCGTATAACGTTGTCATTTTTGACCTGCAGAGATGTCTGCTGAACTTGCATCAGTAGTGGTAGGGATAATTTTCAAAACATTGTATATTTATGATGATCGAGGATCAAGGAAAGCTGTTGATGATGTGATAGCAAAAGCTTTGTGTGAGGTTACATTTATGAAAAGTTTTGCGGCAACCATTGTACAGTTCATGGAAAAGCAGTTGAAGTTACAGTCTCATGTAGGATGTTACAGACTTCTGAAGTGGTCATGTCTTCTATTAAGCAAGAGTCAGTTTGCCTCAGTATCGAAGAATGCAATGTGCAGAGTAGCTGCAGCGCAGGCATCTCTTCTTCATCTTGCTATGCAAGGATCTTTCCGTGAGCGAAGGGCTTGCAAGCAAGCTTTTTTTCATTTGTTCTCAGAGGTCTATTTCTTCAACTTTTCCTGAGATTTGATTGAATTATGTCAATGGGGTTTTAATCTTGAGTTTCTCCTGTATTCTATGTTTTTTGCTTTCAGTCGCCGGACATCTCCAAAACCTACTTTGAAGAACTAAAGGACATGAGAATCCCATATAATGATAATCCAGAACTTTTGGGGCTTCTACTAGAATTTTCAAGCTCTGTTCCTTCTTTATTTGACCGGTGGAAGGTAGAAATGCTTTTCTTTTAGCTGTTGCATTATAAAACATGTGTTGTGGGCTGTTGATGATCCTACTTGCTGGTGGAAAGTGCTAATTTCTGGCCGAGCCAAAAAGAAAATAAAAGAAAAGGAAACGAGAAAATAAATTGGTAAATATTTGGTTCTTCAATTTACTCCAATTTGATATGTAAAATATTTAACTGTAACGATTGAAATTTACTGAACTTGGTTGTTACCTTTTCTGTTCCATTTCCAAAGGATTTCTATAAAAGGGGTGTTTGGATGACCCTGATTTTGTAAATTGCATTTCCAAAAAACAGGGCTAAGGATTGTCAATCAGGAAACTCCTCTTGAGGACTTTTGCAGTCCAAGTTTAGATAAGAGCTCATATGTGAAACATGGGCTCACAAGTTTTGAGGAAATATTTGTATAGTCAGCATCAGTTCGGTTCCTTATTCGGTTACTAATCGAAATATTTGTCGGTCTAATTCTGATGCTCTGGTGTTTGCATGTCTCAGTGTGTCTGATCTGTCATATTTGGCTTATTGATTTCTTTGGGGCTCATTCTTGCCTTGACGGTGGTTTTGTTATCTTGAGGGTGAATGTAGATTAAACGACGTAAATAAAATGCAATATGAAAGGTGATCGGATTAAAAGTTAAGCGGCAATGGAGATTTTAATGGGATGTTAGACATGTTCTATAATAATTTTATTACTAAACACTAGCCACTAGGCAAGTGCAACATGTTTCAAATCATAACCAATTTCGGATTTTACTTCCAAACACTGCTAAAATTCTGATACATAAGTGCTCACTTATGGTAAAACGGAGCTAATCTATCTTATAAGTGCTATCAAACATGAAAATGGTATTATTCTCGATCTAGTCATGCAGAGGTTATATTCCAGTGTTTATATTTCACTTCCATCTGGTAGTATTTTGATTCACTGCTTTGTGTTCCACAGCCAACGTTTCTTGATATATATGTTAAAGCAGTTCTAAATGCAAGGGAAAAACCAGCAAAGGGCTTGAGTGAAGCTTTGCTTCCATTGTTCACTCATTTGGCGCATGAAGATTTTAGAAGTATTGTGGTTCCATCATCTGTTAAAATGTTGAAACGCAACCCAGAGCTGGTGTTGGAATCTGTTGGGATTCTTTTGAAATCGGTCAAATTTGATCTGAGTAAGTATGCCACTGAAATTCTTTCAGTGGTATTACCACAGGCTCGCCATGCGGACGAAAGAAGAAGGCTTGAGGCCTTAGCTATAGTTGGTTGTTTGAGTGAGAAATCTAGTAATCCAGATGCTGTAGAAGCAATGTTTAGTGCTGTCAAATCTGTCATTGGAGGTTTGTGATTGCTTGTTTGGAAGTTGTTTTCATTGTAGCATCTGTCAGTTGATTGAATATTCCTTTATCTTGATTTATGAGGTTGATGCCATTACTTCATTTCGGAACATTGTAGCATTGTGTTTCTGTTTTTGTTGTTGTTGTTGTTGTTGTTGTAAAGTTATGTAATTAGCGCTTGAATCTGAAACAGGCTCAGAAGGAAGACTTACATTTCCGTACCAGAGAGTAGGAATGATAAATGCTGTGCAAGAACTATCCAGTGTCCCTGATGGGAAATATCTCAGCAGCCTGTCACAGTCAATTTGTAGCTTTCTTTTGTCCTGTTACAAGGATGATGGTATCTAGTTAAATGTGTTTATTTTCTTCTATTTGCTCTCCTTCTGCCATACCCCATTATTTTTACTCATAATCTGTATAAACTGGTTTCCGTTCTTGATGGTCCAATTTACAGGAAATGAGGAGGTAAAGCTTGCGAGTTTATCTGCTATGGCTTCATGGGGAGCAAGATGTCCAGATACTATTCAGCCAGATGTAGTTTCTTTTATTGGTTCTGGTCTCAAGGAGAAGGAAACTTTGAGAAGGGGTCATCTTCGCTGTCTTCGGGTGATGTGCAAAAATGCGAATGCTGTTGTAAGGGTAAGGAAACTAATTATGTTTATTTTCCGGATTCCTGTCTGTGGAATTTTGGTTGGGGTGAACTCCAAAGTCTCCACTTAATTGAATGTCTGCACTGTATTCCTTCAGATATCATCTTTGCTGGTGCCACTGACGCAACTAGTAAAAAGTGGTTTTACCAAAGCGGCACAGCGTTTGGATGGTATTTATGCATTGCTCTGCGTTGCTAAAATTGCTGTTATTGACATCAAAGCCGGTATTTTTCTAAGGGTTCATTTCATTTCAGAATATTAAGTGTAAATTCTTGTGTTTTTTTGTACTATGCTTACTTGAGTCTCTCTTCTCTCACAGATGAGATTCTATTAAGGGAAAAGATTTGGTCATTGATAGCTCAAAGCGAACCTTCACTTGTACCAGTTACGATGGTAGGTATTTGTTAGTTCTCCTTGGTGTTCTGTGAGTTTTTTTTTGGAACCATTATTTAGTTTACATTTTGGGTATACATGTCAGAACAGTTTTGCATGACTCTCTGATTGTGTATGTATATATGTTGCTATTTAGGTGTGTGTTATTATACATGTGTTTGCTTGTGTTGTTTTTGGCAATCTGAAGTGTGCTTTGCTTCTAAGTGTTATGTTTGACATTATGCATTCATTTTTGCGGTTGCGTGAAGTTATAAACAAACTAGCAAACACATCAGATATGATTTTTTCGCAAAAAGGTTTTGATTTTGAGCTAGATCTGGTTGGCTCGACTTCAAGCTACATCTGTTAGCTTTAATGCTACACTTTTTTTTTATTTTTTATACCTTACCCAGCTTTTCTAGTCATTGTTGTTGGTGGAATAGGTTTAGGATTTCAGGTGAGAGTAGGCGGTTGCTGTAGGGTGGGAAACTGCTTCGTTAGGAAAACCATGCCTTCGTGATGTTTCAGTGCCTATCCATCCTCCGAGTTCTATTGTTGTATTTTTTGCATATGCTTTGCCTTTGCTAGTTGTTTAATGCATTCTATTCTTTGCAGGCCTCAAAACTGTTGGTTGAGGACTGCTTGGCATGTCTTGATCTTCTTGAGGTGCTGCTGGTGGATCATCCACAGAGGTTTAGATTTACCATAGAGAAAATATGCAACTTTATGTTCTTAACTACCAGTGATGGTTATTTTTTAGTTCACTCCAAAGTTGCAATTTTATTTTCAAACTTATCCCGAATGGTTTCTTTTCCTTTTGTCTCCAGAGTGTTGGAGTCTTTTCCTGTCAGGTTACTGTTACAGGTGATCAAGTGTTTTCTAGCATTTTCATTTATTATTTTCAGCATGCATTTAAACTGATTATGGAACTCATGCAGTTTATCCTATATTTACTATGCCATCCAAGTTGGGACATCCGAAGAGTGGCATATGATTCTACCAAGAAGATTATTGCTGCTGCTCCACAATTATCTGAAGCAATTTTTCTTGAGTTTTCGTGTTATCTTTCTGCCGTTGGAGAAAAAGTTGTTCTTCTGAAAACAAGGTAGTATCTTGTTTATGACGAGTCTATTTATTCTTTTCTTTAGTGGCGACTATCTTATGCATGTAGTGAGCTTATGATTTGCTTTGTTTGATGGGTCATATGATTTTGTTGCTGATCAAAAAGTGAAAACACTAGATGCACAAATGTTATTGTGCTTCCTCTCAGAATTTTCGCGACCCTTTTCTTTGTTTTGCTGTTTTGTTTCCTGTGGGTTGATTCTTAATAGTTGATCTGCAGTGATGCAGAAAGCACATTGGACGCTCATGTTCCCTTAGTTCCATCTGTGGAGGTTTTGGTGAAGGCTTTAGTTGTTTTGTCCTCTGCAGTATTGACTGCTAGTCCCAGTGCATTTGTGCAACTTATATCCTGTGCGCATCATCCATGCTTAGTTGGCACGGCAAAAAGAAATGCAGTGTGGAGGGTAACATCCTTTTTACTATATACAGTGATAGTATACTGATGGAACATAACAATTAAAAGAACTCTTAACGTAGTTGGTGTTATTTTGTTGCATTATCTTCTCTTAATGTGATTAGTCATTCTGACATGTTCTTAATTTTCTTGACCGTAAAATTGTATTTTATGCCCATCTTTTGTCTTTTATGTCATCAACATGACCTAGGTACACTTTCTGCTTCTTTAGAATTGTTGCCAAGGACAAGTAGCCACCTCCCAACTACATGAGAGCACTTTTTGCCAAATTGGTACTCACACTACATCAAATCATGAGAATACACATCTCAATCGCCCCTGTTCATCCTTTGCCAGTAGTATCCTTCAGGAAAAAATATGGGTCCATTGAATCTGGGAAACTGCCGCTATTGGAACCTCAAACCTTAGTTGCAGGATGCTTCCTTCAATTTACCTCAGAACCGCGCTCGCATGATAACCTCCTTGGAACCTCGCTTCCATCAAGAAAGAAGCGCATTCCCAACTATGATGGAACCTCTTAAGCATATGAATTAAGATTAGAACTACCAAGCAATAGAAAATATGGAGAAATGTACAGATACTAGAATAACAGTTACTTGAGTGTAGTTTAGTTTTTAGTGGTGACACCACATTCAAATCTGTGGGGTCGCCTGACCCACCAAACTGAACCCACTAAAATGAACCAACTAAGATGGAACCTCCTACTATTGTGTACAATATTGGCTTGGATGAAAAATGAACCCACCAATATCCCATTACTAAATTTGAGTCATCCATTAATTAAGCGTACCCTGTCTAGCCACTAATTCAGTTGGCTCTCCTGATTCGGTTGATGCAGAGTACCTATAAATAAGGATTTTCTAGCGTTTTTTTCTTGTGGTTCAAAAAAATATGGGCACATTCTTGAAAAAAAACAGGCACGATGCGAAATTCATCATTTTAGCAGTCGTGTTAAATAGTTGTGCTTGGAAAAATCGTATCAATTTGAATGACTTCCACTCTTCAAGTAAAAGGAAACATTTTAACTTTTAATTTGTAAATGACCCCATAATTGTAAATTCCTGGAGTCGCCACTAATCAACATAAGCAAAGTTGGGGAAAACAAGATTTGCAATTGACTAAATTCTTAGTTGCGGCGATTGCCCGAACAAAGAGCTTTTATGGTTAGTAATTTATAAATCAGGTAGTACTATATTAATTAATTTATGATTTTATGAATTGTTCCTAAATGCTCCCATGTCATTTAGGAACTAAGCCTCAAACCCAGAAATAGACCCCATTACCAGTTATCACCCTAGCCATCTTATGACTCAGAGCTCTATTAAAGAAACAGCGATAGAGAAAGAGGGTCCCCTTTTCTCAGGGCCATAGAGGTTGCAGAAAATCCCCTTCACAACCTCAGTACTATTGAAACTGGACAAAAGACAGACTTCACATCAATTGCTTCAAGACCCCCTAAACCTAATTTTTGTTTCCGGAGAAGATCCCATCAAACATGGCTGTCAATTTCTGCATGGCTTTCTTAAACCCCCCAACAACCATCTTCTTCAGTCTTGGTGCGAAGACTTTGGAGACATTCTTGAAGACACCAGCAAACAAACTGATTGGTTTGAATTCTATTATGGCTGCAACACCCCTTGTATGTATAACTGCAATGAAGGATGTATTAGAACTTGCTTCAAATGCCCATAATTGGATATAATGCGAAACTTTCATACCATTTGTTGGAGCTACATTCACTCTACTTTAGGAAAAACCAAGGTGAAGCTCTGCGGTCTTGTAGCCCTTTTCTTCCTTGAAACTACTCAATGCCTCCACCCTTTAACTACCCAAGCTAACATTGTAACTATGCCAACCTCCCCATGCTCATTATTTTTTCTAGAATCCTGTTCACTACCCCAAATGTCGTTCTATTCCTTCCTCATTACAGCTGGAAACTCTTCCTTTGTTGCAGCTTTTCAAGCCCTATTATTGTTCCACTAGCCTCTATATACTCTGTATATTCAGCATTTCAGCCTGAGAAGGCTCTTAGTTGCTGCCCAATATTAGTTTCTACTCGTGTTTGTGTAGTCGTGTTTAATCATCATGCAGAAATTCAGTTCTTCACCATGGGTGTTGATGAGTGCATGAGAAGAAATAATAGAATTTGTAGTTTTAAGTAGCAAGAAAAGTTGTCCACTTGATAATGATTGAAGAGGAGCAATACTACAAATGCAACAATTTGAGCAACATTGTGCGCAACATGTCAACTTGGCATTGCCAAATCAGAAATGGAACAATGTCAACCTGCTCAATTGCCTAGGAAACAGTGCCACCTTGTCATGCTGTGCAAAATGTTTTGTTTCTGAACTTTTTCATTGGAAAAAGCAACCTTGAAAGTTATTTGACTTTTTGCAAGCTGTAGTTAGAGGAGGATAGAATCAACTATGAGCATGTTCCAAGCTGGAGTTACCTCAAGGAAATAATTGAATTACCATGTACTACTGGCTTCTAAGGACAGAACTGGAAACATCTCGTGTGCCATAGTCTAAATGTGATTTTCTTGATTCCTTCCCTCTTTCTCTGGATATGGAGAGAAGCCTTCTACCAAAAAATATCACCAGCTATTTTTTCCACTCTCAGTATTATGCTAGTCTTGACTCTTGATTGACTGAGAAAGTTGAAAAACACAATTGGGAATAAGAAAGTGGAAGCTTAAACATTGGCAGAGTACTCTAGGGTAATTAGCATATGATAGGCTCTGCTATTGATGAGTTTGTCATTTAGACAGGGTGATATTCTTGTCTGTATTATATCTTCATGATGATGCTTTAGTAGTACACTTTAATATCTGTATTATGTTCAGTTGTGTTGGTTGTATACATCAGGTTTATCATTGTTTTTCTTAATCATTTTGCTAAGAGAACTGAGCATCATTTGTTGGGAGAAATATTGGACATGTCATTTTTAGCATTTGGTGTTTTAAGTTTGTGGGAGATTTTTTTTTCTTCTCTTTTTTTGGCTGTTAACTGCTTTCTGTAGTCTTCACATGGAAGGCAAAGCAATTGCTTATAATTACCAGTATATTACTGATGGATCTACTTTTGCTGTTATACCTCTTTCACAGAGGCTACAGAAGTGTTTGCAGACAAATGGGTTTGATGTCATTGGGCTAATTAGTGCTGATGTGGGTAATATGTGCAAGGTATATTTTAAGTCTTATGCTGGCTTTTTGTAGGCATACCATCTTTGACATTCTTTGTGCTGCAACTGTCAGGTTGTCTGCAATGTCTGTCAGTAACTGCAAGATCTCCAATTTTGTTTTTCGAGTATGGTTTTTTTTTTGTTCTGATATAATTACCTGAAAGTATTGATGAGTACTAATCCTTTTAACAGGGCTTGCTAGGACCAACAGGGCTGATGAGTACTAATCCTTTTAACCAAGATGCAGCAATATATTCCTTGTCAACCTTGATGTCGATTACCCCCAGAGACACCTTTATAGAGTTTGAAAAGGTTCGTTTCATATGTTACTTTCAGCAAGTTTCTGTGAAGCAATATGCCTAAAATATTTTTCTTGACTCTAATTCTCTTTATTTCTCTGCCAGCACTTGCACAATCTTCCCGACCATTCTGCACATGACACTCTCTCTGAAAGTGACATTCAGGTTAGAACTTATTGAATCTAATCTAGCGTATCTTTTATAATGTGTATTGCTGGGTTATGGAACGGCAAACCACTAGTATGTATTGGTTCTTCGCATGTTAGCTGGCATAGCTGCTTGCTTTTAGTTACCACGTTAAGTATTTGATATTGTTATATTTGTTGGGCAAAGGTATAATGCTACTTTTGGTTGGCAAGGTCTTGTTTTCAGTGTACGTATTGGTTACTGATCCTTATGAGGCCCATTTTGAGAAATATTTCCATGTTTCTTGTTGCCTTGACTATCCAAGTTTTTGATCCTCTCTGTGTGTCATCTTAGCAAGCTATCTTCAGTAAGAAAACAGGTTGTTTCCCCAATATGCAGTGACGGTTTCCAAGTTGTGAGGGTTTGGAGCTTTGTCGTTGAGATTCTAACTTAGTTAATGTGCTTTCTTTCCTTGTTACTTCAATGGTTCAACCAAGTTGATGAAATTGTAAAATTTCTTGTTTAAAAGCGTGATTGGACAGGGCATTTTTCATCTGTGAATGTCCATTGTCCTTATCATAGGTAGTAGTAAATGAAGGTATGGGATGTGGACATTTGATACGAGATATAGACCGTGCAATTTGAAGCTTGCAAATTTAGACTAATGATGTAAATTTATACTAATGATTGTGCTTATATAAAGCTATGCCTTAGGTTTATTTTTGTTAATGTATGCGTTCTCATGCAAGTGGTCTAAAAGATTCATGGTGCTTAATACTAGGTTTCGCTGTTGGTGTGCAATTTTGAAAAAATGTACTAAATATGTTTGTAGGGTTTAGTTAGAGTTAATTTCAGATATCCTGACAAAGGATAACTTATTAAATTCCAACTTGGTGTTCCATAAATGATTGAAATTTTTAGAGTTATTTTTTCTGTGGAATGATCAATTGGTGCTGCAGATGACGTTTTCTAGTGTCTCTATAGGATTCTAGCTTATGATTTTCATCTTGTTGAAATGTAAGCTCCTTTTTCCGTTGGCAAGTACATAAAATAGATCATCATCTCCTTGAAAGTTTCTTAGGTTAACCCATTCTACGTCTCATATTTTTGGTTACTTAAGGCGATATAGATTCATTGTAAGTGGTAAGCTACATTGTACACAAGATACTAAATTTTCAGTTCAGTCTGGTCTTCCAACTGGAAGTGACCTATCATCCACTGTATATTTTTCGAGTTCGTCAACATCTCTTTATTCACTAATTATTGCACAATTGTGTAGGTTGTACTTGATGATCAATTTCTTGACCTATTATCTGCTCCTAGGTACTACTTTTTGTAAGTTGTTAGCATTGTCCTCAGCACCTT
>JAOTQK010000020.1:17848044-17860443 GCA_025642025.1 Rhododendron ferrugineum
GATGATCAATTTCTTGACCTATTATCTGCTCCTAGGTACTACTTTTTGTAAGTTGTTAGCATTGTCCTCAGCACCTTTGCAATTCTCCAGTTCTTGCAGCATTGGTTACCGTATGATGTGCTTCACTGATTTGGTGTTACGACATCAATTAATGCTAAGAGTATACTGCTTGAAGTCGTGGACTCCATACGTGTAGAATGGACCAATGGTCAATTCATTCAAGGGAGCAATCAAGTGTGTTAAGGACTGAAATGAACTAGCTTTATTTTTGAGGTGGAAAATATTAAACGAAGGAACAATCAAGGTTTGTTGTGGCTGACGTGGTACGTGTGGAAAGTTCAAATGAAAAGGCGAACACTTGTAGGAAAAGTAGGATGTCTAAATAGTTGTTGCAAACTCAAATCTCTAATCTGCCTCACTAAAGTAACTTGTTCAAATGGCGGATTGATACTGACGCTCATTTCATCCTTTCTGAAAGGTTTGACAGTTTCCTGAGTGTCATCATTGATGTTTCTAGCAAGCATTTGGAAATAAGTCAAGAACATGCTTTAACAATGTTGCTTTCAAGGTTAATTAGCCGACAAAGCATCTCAGCATTAGCATTTAACTTCTACTTCTCGAGTTGAGTGGAATTATGGCGTCAATCGGCCTTTGTTTTCTTCCTTAAATCTATCCACTGTTGAGTACCCGATGGAGAGTTTCATTTGGTAGGATGGACATTAAAAATCTTCAAAATATGCAAGTTCAAAATGTTTGGACTACTGTGTTTGTCATTTGAAAATAGGAGCATAGTGCAATCAGTCCGAGGCTTCTTTTCGTATTAGGGCTTATTATTGTGGTTGGGAGAAAGTCAGAGAGAGATTTTGAATTAGTTTGTTTTGGTGTTTTTTTTAAGGTAGAGAAAGGTCTGGTTTGATTATATTCTTCCTGCCACTTTACATTTTTGGACTTTTTTTCTTTCTAAGATATGGTTGGGGTTGCCAATTCTGGTTGATTTTGGGATGTACACAGGACATTGTAGTACCCTTCTTGAATTGTTTTTTTAATAAAGAGCATATATTAGCAGGGGGTTTGTTGCTTTGTTTTAGGTTCAACTTCATTCCAAATTAGCTACCTGGGGACAAAATGTTCCCAAGTTTTTCTTCAACTTAGGTCGTAGTATCTTGGGTATGAAAAACTTTTTCTGGTCATATATAGATAACTACAGTGGTTAATAAGTACTATGAATAGTTATGTAGCACTGACACGCGACACGAGATAAACATGACACCGACACTTTGACACAAATTTTAAAACATGGAGGACATGACACGCTGGATACACATTTGCATAATATATATCTCTATTCAATTAGATGAATATGTAGCACATTTTGAGTTCATTGAGTTTTGATGATGTTCTGGTTGTGTGATCCTTCTACTCCTGGGTAGAGCTGTTAAAGAGCTGAGCCAAGTTTATTTTGCAGTGTTTGAGTATGTTTCTTTTTTTGGTTTGAGGTTGTCCATGCTTAACATGAGTCAGGATAACTTGGCATAGCTTGTGCTCAGCTTGTTGAGATAAAATAATGATTGAGCTTGGCTCATGCTGGCTCGACGTGAATATGGCATTGTTGAAAAGCTCAATTGAACCGTAGCACAAAGAAAACCTTTCTTGGTGGATTGAAAAAGCCCGCAGCTGCAGAAGTTGTTGGGTCATTCTTTTTGCTTTCTCCAATTATTCTTGTTCGTTGGATCTATTAAGTGCATTCCAAGATATGGGACGGCTATGTTAATGCGAAGATGTGACCATTTTAATAGACGGCATCATATGTTGTTTTCTGTGATATCCTTTTGTTCTCCCTTAACCACAGAAGAATTTAAGGAACATGACTCGTTCCATTCTTTATGAAGTTCTCTCACATCATACAAAGAGCAATGCTTGAGGCATCTCATTCGTTATACTCCTAAATCATTATAGTGGCATTGAATGTGTAGTGACTTGTCAGCATAATCCTTAAAGTAATGAATGGTTCAAACAGAAACAAATGACAAGTGTATCTATTAAACGAAATTGGATTCAAGCCCAACCAATTCAAGCTCACCTTAGACCGAGTTCGGGTTGTTTAATAGTTGAGCTTTATAGTAAACTCGAGCTCTACTGCTCTACTGACCAAATTAGTTTGAACGAGCTGAAAAGTGCTGAGCATCAAGACATTTGAACAACTTGATTTGTTAGCAGTCTTATTAATAAGTCAAATTATCCTTCATTTTTAACTTACAATTGCCTATGGTGTTATGGATTTTTGATGCTTGGTTATTTATTGCTGGACAAGTTCTCACACTCCTGCATTTCTTCAGATTTTCCGTACACCTGAAGGGATGCTTTCTAGTGAGCAAGGTGTTTATGTTGCTGAGTCTATTGCTTCTAAGAACACGAAACAAGCTAAAGGCCGGTTCCGGGTTTATGATGACCATGAGGTTGTGGTAAATTTTGCGTGCCTCTTTTTGTTTGTTTTCAAATGATGTGTGGTGCAAAAATTATTTCTGAAAAAACGTATTTCTTTTGTTCCTTTCCAGGACGAAGTGAGTTCTAATCATTCTGTAAAGCGAGAGCATGCTAGTGTTGGGAAAAAAGAAAGTGGAAAGTTAGCAAAGAAGGCTGGTAAATTTTCATTGCAGTCTTTATATGCTCAACCTGTATTTTTCTACTACTTGGTATGCAGTAATGTTTCCTTTTGATGAACTAGACAAGGGAAAGACTGCAAAAGAAGAGGCACGTGAGATGCAGCTTAAAGATGAGGCATTGACACGTGAAAAAGTCTCGGTCATACAGAAGAATTTATCTTTGATGCTGAGAGCCCTAGGGGAGATGGCTATAGCTAATCCTATTTTCACACACAGTCAACTTCCTTCTCTGGTCCGTGTTTCATGTTGTTTTGTCCAGTCTTATGAATTATCACAATCCATTTTCAGGTTCATATTAGACATCGAATGCACTTTCAAAATATGTTTGGATGTGTATTTAGTCGAGTGTTTTGATGTTTTTGTTTTGGTTTGAATTTCCCTAATTTCGAACTTAATTTAATTTATTTTCTTTGTAGTACATGTATATCATGGTTTTAAGGAGGGATTGTATCATTGTAGTATTTGGCTCATAAGTTGTACAAGTACCTGGATGATACAGTGACGTTTTACCTGACATTGTTTTTCTTTGTCCTACATCTTGTCATTGTCAATATTTGTCGCTGCAAATATGTAACAAGGAGTATAGATATGTGTCCTTGTGCCCTTGATGAAGGAACAACAGAAAATTATGTCTCCTAAACAATAGCAAGGAACTTGTATTTGATAGCTGTCAGCTTGGGCAACTTCAATCATATTTAGCAGTGACAGGCCAGGCAAATTTAAATCTCAACAACTACTCTCATATTGAAGACAATCTGTCTCCTCTAACTCGTTAAGACATTAAACACTTTATAACACAAAATGTCACTACTGTGTATACATTTGAGAGCCTGTTTGAGTACACTGACCTTGGATTGCTGCATATTCAGCTCCTATTGCAGCTGCTAGTGCAATTTTCTTTATCTACCCTATTACTCAAGGGACTTTTTTTGATGGGATGCCTCCAGGGAAGAAGTAGAAGAGCCCAAATTCAGTTGAACAGATTCAAACTTAAGAAGGATCTTTCTGATTCTCAAAGAATGAGGGGCAGAGGGATTGATCGAGAAAGATCTCTTGTTTCTTCTTATAAGATCGTAATTGGATCCACACAGTTATTTTTCTGGTTAATAATAGTATATTTTGGTTAGTAGTTGTCACAATATTGACTGCAGTTTTATGGTTACGTTTACTTTTCTCTTCTGTTATTCTTTTTATATTCTCTTTCTAAGTTCTTTAACTTTCTTAGTGTCTGTACCTTCATTTAAACCATGACAAAGTAAAAAACAAGCTTGTTTGTTTATGTTATGTAAGATGCGATGAAGCTCAATGATTTGTTACTTTACGGAAAATTCTAGCTTTTCTTTATACTGCGTTTCAAATTTTGAATCTTTTCTTTTTTATATTCTTATATCAGGTAAGTTTTGTTACCCCTTTACTACGGTCGCTGATTGTGAGTGATGTGGCATATGAAACCATGGTGAAGCTGTCCAGTTGTACTGCTGCTCCTCTGTGTAATTGGGCCATTGACATTGCCACCGCTTTACGCCTTATCCTGACTGAAGAAGTTACTGTTTTATGGGATCTAGTTCCATCTGTTAGCAATGGGGAGGCTAATGAGAGGCCATCCTTGGGTCTTTTCGAGCGAGTAGTTAATGGGCTATCCATTTCTTGCAAATCTGGACCTCTTCCTGTTGACTCATTTACTGTTATTTTCCCTGTAAGTTATCCTACTTAATCTGTCGAATATCATTTTGTTGACTTCAACTATGTCACTGACTTTATCTTGTAACATGCTGTATTAGTTAATGGAGAGGATACTGTTGTCTTCCAAGAAGACTGGACTTCATGATGATGTTCTTCGGATTCTATTTCTACATATGGATCCAGTTTTGCCCCTTCCTAGGCTTCGCATGCTATCAGTTACGTCTAATTTTTATTTTGGCATAAAATCTTCAGTAGGTTTTTTGTTTGTTGTTTTTTTTTTTATTGTGTTTCAATTTTTGTGCTATATCTCTGTCTTATATTCCACAGGTTCTTTATCATGTTCTTGGTTCTGTTCCTGCTTATCAAGCATCTATCGCGCCAGCATTAAATGAGTTGTGTTTGGGTCTACAGCCGAATGAAGTCGCATCTGTATGTGCTGTTTATGTAATTGTTTTTTCAAATGTTTGATTTTAAATCTCACGAGGTTTCCTTTTATGATTTCTGTAGGCTCTTTATGGAGTTTATGCCAAAGATGTTCACGTAAGAATGGCCTGCTTAAATGCTGTAAAATGCATACCAGCTGTTGCTAGCCGTTCTCTTCCTCAGAATGTTGAGGTTGCAACAAGCATTTGGATTGCTTTACATGATCCAGAAAAGGTGGAGCATGCTCATTGATATCTTACTTATATTGAACGTAATCTTCTTAATGTGATGAATATCTTGACAATAGTAGTGAACTTATCCATGGTGGTTAGTACGTTGAATGTTACTTATTGTTAGTGTATTTTGTTTTCCTTGTTCTCTTTTTTACCTTGGTCTTGTCACTTTTCTCCATTCCTACGAACATGTCCTTCCTCACTTAGATGTGTTCACCCTGTCCATGCAGAGAACATGAAATATTATTTCCGATATGCTGAGTACCTTGCTATACATAATTGTGTCGGTCGTAGCTTTAATTGTTTTCATGGCATTGGTTCAAAGTCTTCAAGTAATTTGAAAATTTGCCTTCCGGGTGGTTGATTTATATTTGCTTTTCTGTTCTTACCGTTATGGGCTCTGTTGTCTTCTTAATTAATTGAGAAAGGAAACATTAATATTTTCCATTGCACGAATCAGGGGTTAAATTGGCCAATATGACAAATTAAAAAAGTAGGCCTTGTAGAAGGTTTTTGGGAGGAGTTAATAGGGGACAAATGATAAAAATGAAAGGAAAAGGTGTCTTCATGGTATCATGTTATATTGATATGAACTGCTATTCATCGAGCCTTGGACTTCGCTGGCTTCTTGTCAGCCTGATGTGTCTTTCAACATGTTTGTTTCGGAATGGATACCTGTTGACTGAAGGGGAATATGGTTGTGTTTTGAGGAGCTAGCATTCTTCTTGTGTACAATCAAATGGCATCTGTCGTACTTTTTTTTTGCAACTGTATGAGTTGATATGTTCTTGTTGTTTGGATTTCAAATTCGTGTTGCACCTATTTTTTGTTGTGTGTATTTGATTGGAATTCTAAAATCACTTGTGATGACTAGTCTAAGTTATTTAAGCTTGACCTCATCAAATGGTAGTGGGCGGTCAATTTAATGAGTGGCCAATTGTAGTCTGAAATGGTGTTTTTTAGCTTCCAATATGCTTGAAAGAATACTTGAATTGGGAGCAGGTCTTGTTAGAAGTTGGCATATGTAAAATTGTTAGGGTCCAAGAGTCTTGTGGATAGTTGGTGGTGAGGGTGTTTGTGATGTGGCCCGTTGCATAATTTTGGTTGGCAACAAGATGGTGCTAGGCTTGCGAAGGTGTAAGGCCAGAGTGCGAGCACACTTGGGTCAAGATAAGAGGGCAGGTGGCATGAAAATACTCGGAGGACTCCATGCTTGAACAGTAGAGTGTACAAGGAGGTATGAAGCACCTCTCCATGTTTGTCGAGAGCTATGTAGCACTGATATGGACACGCGACACGACACCGACACTCAAGTTCTAAAAAACTTGAGGACACGACACACTGGGGACACGTTTTAAAAATACTTGTGTGTTCAACTATATGAATAAAAAGGCTCTAAATTATATATGTAACACCATGTATACCGTCATATGTCACTCAAAAAAGAAAGATTTTTGTAAGCTTTAACAAGAGTCGCAGATAAAAGAAAAAAACAGCTTATCAAGAGTCTACTATGTTGTTTAACACCCCCGATGTGTATTGCGAGTGTCCCGAGAGTGTCCGGAGCGCTTTTTTAGATTGTCCTTGGTGTGTCCAAACAAAAAGCGTTGGAAAAGAATAGGACACTTCGCATTCGAGCGTCGGACTCGCGTCCAGAGAGTGTCGGGGTCTGACGCCGGTATGGGGCCTCCGACGAAGTGTCCGTGCTACATAGGTTGAGATGGTTAGTCTTTGTCAATTATCATCTTGTGGAGTTTAAAGGTTTTAACTCAACCCCTAGAACTGACTCCAAGGATGTTGTGGGAGGTTCATGAGTCATGACACCCCTTGACTGGGGCTCCATCCTCGAGTTTTAACTCAACCCCTAGAACTGACTCCAAGGATGTTGTGGGAGGTTCATGACACCCCTTGACTGGGGCTCCATCCTCGAGGGGGTCGGTAATTCGTTCCTCAATGTAGCTGCTGCCTCCATACTGGAGCGATACTGTTATTTCTTTGATTCTAGTGCTGGAGCTGGAGATCGAACTTCTTCAGTTTTCGCTGGGTTAGAAGACTCCAGGGGTTTTACTTCTATATTCTAGAATGTGCTATTTACACCTTGGATTGTACTTCAAGAGATTGAATCTGGCAAATACTCTCTTTTGCTTTTGTTTGCTTTGTTTACTTGCATATTGATTCATATTTAGTGAACTTGATTTCCTCCCAATATTACTCTGCCTTTGCGATTGGAGATATAAGAATGTCCTTCAGGTTCATCTCATTTACCTATCTGATGTTCCGTTATCCCGTCCCTCTATGTTAGACTTTTAACTGTTCGGTATAACTTATTTCGTTTACCACGATAAGTTAAATTGGATATAGAGCCTGTTCTATTACTTGCTTATTCTCCAGTTTTGACCTTAAGGACCAAAATCCACTTCAGAATTCTGGAGCAATTCTTTCAAAATTGGTAACTTTCGATTTCCAACACCTTTTATTTTGTACGAATCCTTGTTTCTGGATTGTTTTAGTGCTTTACCTTATTCGTCTAATGGTGCTGCTGCAATCTCCTCTGTGGTATCATTTGTTTAATTTTTCTCATCTTGCTTGCTATGTTATTCTTGCTTACATAATATGTCATTTATGGTTTTCCTGCCTGTATGGGTTCAGTCAGTTGCAGATGTGGCTGAGGATGTATGGGATCGCTATGGCTTTGACTTTGGGACAGACTATTCTGGGCTTTTCAAAGCACTTTCACATGTTAACTACAATGTTCGTTCGGCTGCTGCTGAGGCGTTGGCTGCTGCTTTGGATGAAAACCCGGATACTATACAGGTGGTGATAAATTGAAATTCGACCTGCAAACTTGTAACAAGTTCCTGGTGTACGTTCTTTTTTTTCCGAAGTAATAAAAGTTATTGAAAAGGCATCAAGGGGATGCCACCCATGCAGAAAATGAAGCAAGGAATGAAAAGGAAAAGGCCAAATAATAAAAAGCCTTGTACACCCTCTAAACGCCAAAAATATCTAACATATCAAAGAATTGACTCAACGAAATTCCTGGTGTATGTTCTTCATGGATTAATTATATTATGCAGGAGTCCCTTTCAACTTTATTTTCATTGTACATCCGTGATGTTGGCTTCGGTGAGGACAACATTGATGCTGGTTGGATAGGTAGACAAGGAATTGCGTTAGCTTTACATTCGGCGGCAGATGTACTTAGAAACAAAGACCTGCCTGTTGTAATCACATTTCTGATATCACGAGCTCTGGTAAGATATGTATTGGTATTATGGTTGCATTTTCTTGGAAAATGTCATTTCCTTTTGCTTTGCTTTACTTTGTTAGTGAATTAGAAATGTTTGGAGATGGGTTGGTAAACGACAATTACTTGTTCTTGGTGTTGCTTTGGCACCGGATTTTGATTTGCAGTAAACCTGTGCTTTGCAAAAAAATTGGTTCTCGTATTTCCCTTACACTTAGAAGATGGTTTACGAGAAATTAATGCTGGTACCGACAACAATGCTCTTTCTCTAAAATGGAGCCCCCGCAAACATCTTACCCTATCCCAAACACAACACTCCATTTCCTTTTCCCTCCCGTTTTCTGACAGTATCTATCCTTTGATAAGTCAATATTTTCCCGATGCAACTAGTGAAACAAACTTATGTTTGGTTACATCATACAAGCAAGAAGCATTACCAGACGTTAAGAGATTTGAAGTAGAATGATTGTATTGGGCCAAATAAAGGAAAAGAGAGTACTTCATGAATTGATGACTTGTTATATCTCGGTAGCGACATACACTTACTGGTTTGATTGTTTACTTACATGAAGTTTGATTGGGATGCAGCTATGTATTTTCAATTGTAATCAGTTTGTAGAAACTTGCGGAATGCAGGCTGATCCTAATCTTGATGTTCGAGGAAGAATGATTAATGCTGGTATAACGATTATTGATAAGCATGGAAGAGACAATGTGGCTTTGTTATTTCCAATTTTTGAGAACTATTTAAACAAACAGGTTAGTATTATTTTACGTGACAAGCTTTCAGCTCAAATTAAGTTCAGCGTGTATTTTGTTTTTCTTTTTACTGTGGGAGTAGAAAGTTACCTTTGGGTATTAATAATGGCAGAAGAGTGGTTCAGTATTCTTATTTGACTTGTGTTCTTTTGTCAGGCATCTGACGAAGAAAGGTACGATTTGATGCGTGAGGGTGTTGTTATCTTTACTGGAGCTTTGGCGAAGCATCTGGAAAAGGTTGAACTTATGGTCCCTAATTTCTTTAAAGGTAGTCTAGCATTTCCAGGACTATTCCTGTTAGCATTGATAAGTATTATTGTGGAACAGGATGATCCGAAAGTCCTCACCGTTGTTGAGAAATTGTTGGACGTGTTGAATACTCCATCTGAATCAGTTCAACGGGCAGTCTCAACTTGCTTATCTCCACTAATGCAGTCAAAGCAAGTACGTTTGAAGTGTTAACTATGAACGGATTCAGGATAGTGAATTGTTTTCTTGTTATCTTCCTATCTTTCAGTCTGTCCAAATAATTTGGATGCAGTTGAACTTGTCACCAGCTTTTGGGAACAAGTATCAGGATTTCTTCTGATGAATTACTGAATTCTACGGCTTGGTGATCCTGTTCTTAACTTGTAGCTATCTTTTCTTAGTCACTAAGAAGAGCTTACAGACTGTGGAGGCTCACATATACGCATCCCAGACGTTTGGGAAGCACACATTTGTGGAATCTGGATAATGTCCCAGGCCCATGTGGATATGTCCCGGATACGCGTCAGTCAAACTTGATATGTGTTTGATCGTGTTCCAGTTTTATATTCTTAGGTTTTGCCAGGAACACGAATCTTTCTTCTCATGCACAAGAGAGTGAGAGAGATGGCATCTTCTTAACTCATAATTGGTTGAGTCCTGATGCTTTTTCCGATCCCAAGATCACCAAAGAAGGAGAAACAAGTGAAAGCGCAAGCATTCCACTTCTTAGATGCTCATTAATGTTGTGGTGATGTCAACTTTGGTGTACTTTTCCCCTTAGTGCTACCATCTATTGTGATTATCTCACTCCACCTAACCACTTCGGCCGATTTACGATAGACATGGCCAAACCACCTTAATCTTTTAATTTTCATCTTATCTTCTACCGGTCCTAACCCTACCATTCAATGCATATTTTTGTTTCTAATTCTATCTTGCAATTTCTTTACCACTCACAAAGACAAATATAAATATTTTAAGCTTTCGTAAATATTTGCCAACCTTGGAAGAACCTGAATACTTCACTTCCAATTTTGTTCGGCATCTATGTAACACGGACGCTTTGTCGGAGGTCGTGTAACGGGGTCAAACATTTGCCGGTCATCAATGCTCTTCAGACAAGTGTCAGACACTCAAATCCCTAGTGTCCTATTTTTTCTCAACGTTTTTAGTTTGGAGTCTTTGGGCACTCTGGGACAATTTAAAAAAATGCTTCCGGAAACTTTTGAGACACTCACAAAAAAAAGCCGGGGGTAGCAAACGATTAGGAAAGTCGTATTTTTTATGTAATGGATGATGGTTTATATTTGCTCTTCAGGTATTTCAATTGATGTACCCATAAATGGTATTTTCCATAGAGATAGTATTCTTGTTTATTTCGATGATCCTCGATACAGAAGAAAGAGTTAATAAAAAAGACACATACATTCGGAAATAGTTTTTGTTTGAATACTTTTCTAAATGATAAATCTGATTGAAAGGTATATATGGTGTGTAACATGTTTAGTATGCATAAGTATTATTAACGAGTCCTCCAGTTTTTTTTAAATTTAGGTGTCGGTGTGTCGTGTCACGTGTCCATGTTACATAGTTCTAAATTCATCATTGGGGTTACTTGCATGTTCTTGTTTGCGGCATTGAGCTATTGGAGATGGTTCTTTTTTGCACATAGTTGAAATCTTGGTACATACCTTGTTTATTTGGTCAACTCATCTATAGTATCTATTACTCCAACTGAAAATGAGTCACGATATGTGATCGTGTTGTTTCTGTATCCAAATATATTTATAAAACCCAGAGTTGGCTACTACTACGTCGAATAGTTGCCAAGACTAGGTATTATTCCAAAGGAGTTCAAGAGGCTAAGTGTACATTAATTCCCAATTAGTTCTTCATTTCATTCAAAAGTTAAAAGGGAGAACCTTGTACGAACTAAGGCGAACTAAACTAATACAATCTAATTAGAGTGTTTTGAATCAAATAGAAGAGGTCTAGGGCTTCAAATCCACCATGAATTGTTGCAGACTTGCTGTCTAGGGATTTATTACTGAATTCAACAATGATCTGTCCGTGGCTTCTCGTCCTAACATTATCGCCCTGGCCATGTTTGCAGATTAGGATTATCTACCTTAGGCTTGGTACAAATATTTGCTAAGGCATGACTTGTCTTATCAGCAAGCCTCGTCTCTCCTGACATAGCCTATCTTAACTGTGCAAAAGCAGATTAATGAAAGCTGCCATGTAAGCATGAATTGACAATCACAGAAAGTAAACACATGTGGTGAGTAGGAAGATTCAAAGAAAATTAATGCTATTAAAAAGCTGATCTCATACAACTGTTGAAGGCAGCGATAAAAGAAATCCTTAACATAAATACAAGACAATGTTACTTGGCTAGGGTTTCATCTATACCTAGGAAAGGTTCCTTAGCTACACATGTCTTCGTAGCCTCCGCTTTCTCTCCCTAGAATCAACCCCCCTGATAATGAATAGTGTATGTATTTATTGGCATAGGAGGCTTCTAAGTAATCCTAAATAGGCTCGATTTCTAAAAAATAATAAGGAAATTCTGATGGAATAATCCCAGCATTTTTAACTCATCTTTCGGGCACAGTTCCACCTAGTTAACCTCTGAATTGGGAAATTCTTATTTCACACAAAGTTGTGGCGAATGAAATTATCTTTCCAACCCAACTTCAATCATCCCAATCGGACATGGGAAGAGAGATACATCCAAAACACTGATTTGTTCTGAGCCACTTCCAACCGAGATTGACTTAAATCCTATATTTTCTCCAAAACTATATTTGGTTTCCTTGATTAATTCAAAGTCTTCCAAGTCCTTCAAGTATTTTAGGAGTGTACTTATTCCTTTATATTTCTCACTTGGGCTTTTCCAAATTGCGACCTGGTCTGTCTTAGTGTCCTTAAACCTCCAAATTAAAGCCCAATTCAGGCAAACTGCTCCAGTGATATATAATCATAAAATAGCCGAACGTAAGTCAAGTAAGATGGGGTAAGGACTTAACAGATAAATTAACAGGATTTGTGGATATGGAATCGGCTTACATATGTGGATATGGACACGTGTGTTAGTTACACTGGCAGCATCCGGTGCTAGATTATGTTCCATGCTGTCTGT
>JAOTQK010000020.1:17866765-17886626 GCA_025642025.1 Rhododendron ferrugineum
CCCAAATCAAATAAACTCATCAAATTCTATATTTTCCTTAAATTTCCAACGTTAAATAATCCTTTAAATATTTTTCTTAAATTATGGGTCTTTACAGAAGTGATGATTGAAATCTAATACTAAAATGCAAACATCCTATGGAGGTCAAATACAAGATGTTGCTAGAGTCCTAACCTAACCTCTCGACTTGCTTGAAAAAGATGATGGAATTAATCCGTTGGCTAAAAGCTTAGTGAATGGCGAAGCACCTATATTAGAATAAGTTTCCAAAACATGGATTGAAATATGGTTAACAAAAATATGGCATACGAAGTGTACAACAAGATCATAAAGACCAATGAACCATTTAACCAATAATGAATCTCAATGGTGATTACAACATTATATCCAACAATAACGGAGAAACACAATAATACCAAATAGTTACTACCAAGTGCCAGTGAAAAACCATCTAAAAATTGGATCCAATATTGAAACTTAGAGCATTAGGGTCGTAGGTCTCTCCTGGGTCTCTTCCCTAATGGTCGGAGTTGCCCGCACCCTGAGGATTGATTTATATGGACTTTCAAAAATGATTGTTCCCAATAATATCCATGAAGTTCTCACCAAAAAGAACGTTTTGGAGCAGTGATTGAAAAGCGCGAGGCAAAGGTGAGGCGACAAAGCCCGTAAAAGCCTAGGCGATGAGGTGTGAGGCGAGGCGAGTGCCTCATTGAAGCGAGGCGAGCGTTGTTAAAAAAAGAAAGATATACTACATAAATGAGCAATATTCACTCATAATATCAAAGCAAGAATACTGACAGCCCCTGTTTTCACTATTTCTCCCCTCAATCAGTCTTCTACGGCACCAATCTGCCTTCTGCACACCTCGCCGGCCTTTGTCTGTCTGTGGCGACACTCGCCGGACCCTCACCTGTCCCCGGCAATCCTCGCTGGACCCTCTTTTGTCTCCATAGATCTGGGCAAACCTGTGTTTTCACTATTTCTCCCCTGAATCAGTCTTCTACGGCACTGATCTGCGTTCTGCGACACTTGCCGAACCCTCGCCTGTCTCTGGAGACCCTTGTCGGACTCCCTTTTGTCCCCGGCGACCTTGCGGAGCAGAAGTAGATGCACAATGAGATTCACCCTGGATTGACTTTCTTAGTGCTCTATATCTGATCTATCTATCTCCTATTGTTACGAGAAATCCCTTCCTTCCAGATCAAATCAACCCGAGGTAAAAGGGATTCTTTCCCTGTCCTTCGACTGTCTTTCTTACTCTCCATCCATTATATCCAATCTATGAGAAGGTATTGTTCCCCAAAATCTTCAATAGGATATTTCTGGGGGTTGTTGTGAGCAATTGTTTTGACTGTTTTGATCTCATATTTGCAACACCCAGCCATTGGTGACCATTGTTGGACTCTTTTTTGTCGCCACAAAGCTTCTTCAGACCTCTGGAAGCTTCCAGCAGCCTCCCGACAGCTTTGAGAACATTACTGGATGTTATTTAGCCACCGGCTAGGGTCGCCGGACTTCCTTTTATTTCCGAGAAGCTTGAACAGTCTTGATTCGTTTCAGTTTTTGACCGTTGCATCAATTTTTTGACCTCCGATGCCTAGTCGAGCTTTTAAGTCACCCCACGCCTAGTCGTTCACCTCATGCAACCTCGTCTCATCTCACCTCTTAGGCGAGACAGGGTCGCCTCACACCTAGTCGCGCCTAGGCGATCGCCTACTCGAGCTTTTTCAATCACTGTTTCGGAGCAATAAATGATTTCACTAAATGGTTAATGCATGCCAAGAACCAAATATAATCAAATATGCGTTTCCAAACATCGATTATGAGTTTTCTAAATGGAAAATTTTAAGGGTCATAGAGGCATTTCGAAAGTACGTAACATGCTTAACCAATCACTTCATTCACTTGGGTCCAAAGGTGATGCAATCGAACAACGCAAAATGAGACTAACCTGAACAAAAATGGAACATCTATAATCACTTACTATGATAAGTATAGTGTTATGTTATCTATTGCAATCTAGGACTACCCTAAGAAAAATAAATAACTAAACACAAACTAAATCAAGCCAAGTTGCCAAACAACTACAAAACCCAAAACTCAAATCTCCAAGTCCAAGTTTCGTGTACTCAATTTTTTTTTTGAACAACAAAGTAAAATTTATTAATCTTTGAATAAGTATTACAAAGACTAAAAGGAACAAGGATTAAACAACATCACATCCCCAATCATGTGCCAATCCAAGACCTAAAAGAGAGAAGAACCTAAATTGGCAAGCTGCCAACCAGGTAACACCAGTTGGGTCGAAGCCCAAACACCAAAAGGGTTGGAACACCAAATGGGCCGAAGCCCTAAAACAAAACCCAACCCAAAAAAACCTAAAACTCCTAACCCTACCAACACCCCCAGCCGCTGCTCCCCAGCCACACCACCTGCCGAACATGCTCCACCACTGCCACCAAAACCACCCTTCCAAAACGCAACCCAACCTTCCAAAGAAGGCGGCCCAGCCACCGTGCACCACCATCTACAGCCACTTTGGACCACTACACCACAGCAGCCACATCTAAGGGGACAAAGGCGCAGGTTGCAGAAGACGAAGCACGAGCATCGGACCAGATCCACTCGCCGTTAGGCAAGACCGAGATCACCCATCAGTGAAACGGGCGGGATCACGCAACAGCACCCACTTGAAACTCCACCCCCGAGCAGAACCCTAGCAGGCGAAGAGACAAGAGAGAGGGGGAGAGTGTTTCTAGAGAGAGAGGGAGGGGAAGCTTCATCTACTATTGTTTTATAGTTCCATGTACTCATAAGTTCATAACGTCTACTAAATGCTAAAACACACTTGTTCTTTTACACAACCACCAAAACACATAATCCCTACATTTACATAATAAATATAAAACTAGCTTCTATTTAAACTACAAACAAAAGATGCACATCAATTCACCATACACAGCCGCACATCACAAGTCACAGCAACCCGCACCGCTACCACATAACGCCACCCATTTTATCAATATACTAAAAAGGTTCTGTCCAACCTACCAGTTCTATGAAATGAAATAGATGAAAGGTATTTTATTTGATGGAGTTTAATTTTCAATCCTATATTAGAGAACCAAGGACAGAACTCAGAAGTTCTAAGACCACCCCGAAGAACATACCCTGTTGCACCTCTATCTCCCAAAAAGTTATTTCATAGTAAAACCCTAGTCTAATATAATTATACTTCAACACCACTACTACCCACGTAGCCTCTTGCACTTTGCCCTTATTGTCAACATGGCTTGTGATGTTTGAGACAATATGTAAAGTTGTTAATGCAACTGCTCTTTTTCTGTTATTTTTATATTGGACCTAATGATCTTTGATAGTAGTCCCCCTGTAGAACATCTTAATGCATAAACCTTAAATGATCTGCTAGGATCTTAATATTTTTTGACCTTTTAGAAACTGGGATACTTCTCTATTCAAAAGTGTCGCCATTTTCTTCAAGGAAGATTCAAGATTGCACAGCATGCTATCAGATGTCATTTTACTGTTGGTACTATCCCAGGGCCTTGATGATAAAGCTTGGCGAACGAAGCAAAGTAGTGTTCAACTTCTTGGAGCTATGGCTTATTGTGCCCCACAGCAACTCTCTCAATGCCTTCCTAAAGTTGTTCCAAAATTGACAGAGGTACCTCCATCAAAACATGATCTTGTCGTTTCCTAGTTTTGATTGGTAATTTTTCATTTCAGGAAACATAAAAGTTTTAACATTAAAGTTACTCTTTTGATTGCAGGTGCTAACTGACACGCATCCTAAAGTTCAGTCAGCGGGGCAAACTGCCCTTCAGCAGGTGGTACTTGGTGTTTTTATTTTGTTGTGTATTTTGCCTTGCATTCTTGTGTAATTTCTTATTGTTTTGAGTATGTGCCCTATTCCTAGGTTGGTAGCGTGATAAAAAATCCTGAAATCTCTGCTCTTGTTCCTACTCTTCTAATGGGTCTTAGTGATCCCAATGACTACACAAAACATTCCCTTGACATCCTCCTCCAAGTAAGGATATCCACTTCATGCTGTCAATTATTATGCATCTATTCCTTGTTATATATTCAATTGAAGAATCCGTAAACGGTACTTTGATTTATTGCAGACGACATTCATTAATTCTATTGATGCTCCTTCGCTCGCACTTTTGGTACCAATAGTTCATAGAGGGCTGAGAGAAAGGAGTGCAGAGACTAAAAAGAAAGCTGCACAGATTGTTGGAAATATGTGTTCTTTGGTTACAGAACCCAAGGACATGATTCCTTACATACGTTTACTACTTCCTGAAGTTAAAAAGGTTTGATTTAACTCTTGGGTGGCTTATGCGTTGCCCAATCTGATGATAGCTTGTAATAATTCATGACCATTTTGAAATATAGGTTCTTGTGGATCCAATCCCTGAAGTTCGGTCAGTTGCTGCAAGGGCCATTGGTTCTCTCATACGAGGAATGGGAGAAGATAACTTCCCAGATCTTGTTCCATGGTTGTTAGATACACTCAAGTCTGATGGTAGCAATGTAGAACGGTCTGGAGCCGCTCAAGGGCTAAGTGAGGTTAGAGTTTGTGGACTAGTGATTATTGTGTTCTTCTTTTTGGAACTCTGTTGTCCTCGGTAGTTTTCTGGTTCTTGGTGGAGAATTTAATATTATCTCATCAGCTACCTGCTTGAATGAACTCCTTGATTTTGCTTTCATACGTAAGTCGCGTTTATATTTGCAAAACAATACTTGTATTAACCTATGGTGGGCATTCAAAGTGTCTTATGGATGTCGTGACAATACTGGATCCACAAATGTCTCCAGACTCCACTATTAACACTACAATTACTCACCTAAAAAAATGTACGAATTTAACTTTGTGAGCTCAAAGCCCAACGAGTGGAAAACATACCACAAATGGATAATACTGTTAGACTTGTCCCACATCGCTCATCTAAACCACCCAAGCTTGGTTAATAAATTCTAAAGGCTACTCCACCTATTACCAATTGGTTTTAGGTTGGAACCCTCCAAGAAATCTAACAAATACGGCATAGTTCCATACAAGTAAAGGCGATAACATAAAATTTATAGCAACTTCGATTTGTATCTCATTAATACGAGTGCGTGCAACATTATTCAACAAGCTCCAAGTGGTGAAATTCCTGTTGGATTCAACATTGTGCTTAAGGTTACCCTAGGATGGCAGCATGGCGCCCTAGTCTTTTGCCTGACTTGATCATGAACAGGGTCACCAGGATATTGAGTTATTCATGGTCCTTTTTTCAATTCATTGAGCACTGGACCTGTCAACATTTGTGGCTTCTCTTAGCCACCAAAATCACCACGTTCTCCTTGCAATGACTGGGATTGTCTTTTGGAATATAACACATAATCCAAGAGACAAGTTATTTTGGTTTGAACTTTGAACAAGATGGATAGTGTGACAATCTCAATGACGTTCGACGAGAGAATATTCAAACAAGACATAATATGCATCAGCATGCTTTCAATTGCGTAGAAAGGTACGTCTCTAAGGTAGATAAGCCATAGGTGCAATCATCCCAACAAGAGGTAAGGACCAAGTGGAGACCAAAGAAGGAGAGCATGTTAATCCACTCACCTAAAGTTCGAGGAAGCACGGTGAAAAAGGTTCCACAAATTGGAATTGATGAAGAGTCGTCGACAGACAAATAGTGAGAAGTCACTGATCCCCAGTCCCTGAAGCGCGCCCCCCCCCCTCTCTGTTTGGTTTCCTGGATCGGGTGCACAATGTGGCATTCTCCAATTTATAATTCTGGAATTTGTACACATGTCAACATTCCATGCGTTAAAATTCTAGATTCGTCCACCACCTCCTTAGAGCATTCTAGATTATGTAAGACGTTATCCACAAAAAAAATTCTTCTCCAAAAGACTATATCCGTCATTATTCTATTCCTGGTAGATTTCTCTTTAACGCTCCAAGTTGCCCTGCTCTATGTTCTTTGAGGTTCTTGCATCTTCTATTATCTTCCAGGGCATTCTCAAACCTTCTATAAGATTCCAGATTCTTTACATTCCAGACTCTTTTAAAGTATTCAACAAATTTTTGGTATCCTATAGAACCTTATGAAATCCTATAGTACTTTTATGAATTTTGTTTTGCCAAATTCTATGCAACCTTATTTGTTTCACATGTCACCTGCAAATTTGTTAATGTGTTAGCTTAACTTCAATTACGAGAATTCCCATACGTTCATCAAAAGTTACTACCATGCCACTAGGTAAAAGTAGCTCGGGGTATTACAGGCTGCGTCTAAATGTATTGAAGACGGTTCTTTCCTATGAAGATGTTCAATGGAGAACAGAAGTCAGAATACACTCTCTTATCTGTACTTTGCCTCCTATGTGCGTCCTTATCTCAACATAGCAGCAAAGACCATAGGATTCTGATTGTTGTCTTCATCGCCCCTCCTTTCAGGTCTTTCTAACCACGTTGGCTACTAGGTGTCTTTTAACCTCCCACTACTACGATAAATTTTACTGTTGAGCTCTTGCATGAAGCGGAAGCGTGGGAGAGGAGTTAAGTAGAAGCGCCTATGGTTAGGAGTGCCGAGAGGAGCGTATACGTTCTACATTTTTTTTTTTTTTTTAGATGGAATATAAGCTCACATATAAAGCCCGTCATTAAAACAGCCCAAACAATATATAATAAAGTAGCCGAAACAAAATGAATAGATAAGCTCCGTAGAATATTATAAGGCCCAAATTGAAGCCCCTTTTAATATAGTAGCCCAAACAGACCCATCATTTCTTCCATTTAATATAGAAGCCCATCTATAAACCCAATCATTTCCAACATTTTCTTCCTTCGATCTGCTGGTGCTGTTTGTCTGACCTTCTTGTGGTGCTGCTCCAAACTGTTACTGCTGTTGTCCCGGTCTAAGACTTCGCATGGGCACAGCTTGCTCCCATCGTGTTTAAGATTGCGCTCCTATCTAGATTTAGTCGTGTTCCAGTCATGAATCTCACTATGGAGTGCAAATTGCAATCCTCTGCCTGGACTAGGAGCACTCAAGTAGCAAGTAATTAGGCCAAATTTTGAGGTTCTATCTCCTCTTAAGTGAGTAGAGCTTTTGGCATTAAAATTTTTTTGGAATTGGATTAACTAATTGAGTTCAAACTACATCTACATGGACTTTTGACCAAAGCTCCCTTAATTCAATATGATTGGGAGTTTCAGATAATTATAAAATTTTATTGTATTTGAAAGCGCACAAAGATTAACCACACAGACTAACATTTTCATTGATGTTACAGCTCGGAAATGTCTCCCCTTCCAATGAATGATTAACTTTTTAAGAAACAGAGGTCATCTATATGTTCATAGGCAGCAACTTCCTGAATACATATATGCATTAGCGTGGAATGATCAAGTAAAAACTATATTAGAGAGCTTGAAAAGATATTATTTCCAGTGCTCACCACTTGAAATTAGACACTCTTCTTATTGCATAGATTCCTGGATATTAGTAGAGTACTTGAGTGTTGTGTGATTATAGCGTTGATAGATATGTTTGGTTTGTTATTTTTCCAGCTATCTGTAGTTAAGATTATTATAGATGATTGAGAGCTGTCCCTTTTCTCTAGGTTTTGGCTGCACTAGGAAAGGTCTATTTTGAACAGATACTTCCTGATATCATTCGCAACTGTTCTCATCAGAAAGCATCCGTGCGTGATGGTTATTTGACACTTTTCAAGGTGAGGAGGATAAAATGAATATTTGGGATATGCAATGGCAGTAATTGCTTCACGAAATTTCTTTTGTTATTTGTTTCTAAATGTATTTCTTTTGTAGTATTTGCCAAGGTCATTAGGTATCCAATTCCAGAACTATTTGCAACAGGTGTTGCCTGCTATCCTTGATGGTAAGTAATCTTTTTCTCCTTGTCTTTGTGTTTTGTATCTATGTGTTCAGTTATTAAGTCATTTGTACTCTCCATCATAATCCTTGCCCCTGCTTTGAGATGTCGTCTGGTTGTACCATTGTACAGGCCTTGCGGATGAGAATGAGTCTGTACGTGAGGCCGCACTCAGTGCTGGGCATGTCCTGGTTGAGCATTATGCAACAACGTACGTGCTTTTTGGTTGTGCATCTAATTGTTCCAAATTTCCGTGCTCTACATAATTCTGAAGTTGATCTAGGTGATGTCATCATTAAGTTCTAGGGATTACAAATTCATGGAGGTAATTAGTATCATGTTGGTAGCTTAAGCTTGTAATAAAGTACTTAAATATGCATGATAGAAGTTGGTTAATTATCATGAAAATGATGGACGGCATGTTTAGGGAATCAGTTTGCTTTGTATTAACACTTTTTTCTGACCATTTCAGGTCATTGCCCCTGCTCCTTCCAGCTGTTGAAGATGGTATTTTCAGTGATAGTTGGCGTATTCGACAAAGTTCTGTTGAATTGTTGGGTGATCTCTTGTTCAAGGTACATGCTACTCAACCTTGTCAAGGTTATTTTCAAGGAATATATCTTTCCTATTATCTGAGATGGCCGATATCTTTTAGGTAGCTGGAACTTCTGGAAAAGCACTTCTTGAGGGTGGTAGTGATGATGAAGGTGCAAGTACCGAGGCACAAGGACGTGCTATCATTGAGGTTCTTGGAAGAGAGAAGCGTAACGAGGTTCTTGCTGCATTGTATATGGTTCGAACTGACGTGAGCATAACAGTGCGCCAGGTACTTATCGTGTAAATGAAATGACTTGATTTGCTGTTAGCATATTCTGTCCCCTTTTAGATTTTTTTTTGGGTCATGTAGACTGAAGTCTCTTCCTCTTTCAGGCTGCCTTACATGTGTGGAAAACCATTGTTGTAAATACTCCAAAGACTCTGAAGGAAATTATGCCAGTGTTAATGAATACTTTGATTACTTCTCTTGCATCGCCTTCCTCTGAAAGGCGCCAGGTCTGGCATTGCTCTTTTAGTGTTTTTTGGCTATCATGGAGCTTCCACAGTAGATACTGATATGTATATTTTTTCAGGTTGCTGGGAGATCACTTGGTGAGCTTGTTAGGAAGCTTGGAGAGAGAGTGTTACCTTTGATCATTCCAATTTTATCACAAGGGCTAAATGACTCTAATGGAAGTAGAAGACAAGTGAGGGTTTTTCCCCTTTAAATTCCAGTTTACAGATCTTAGCTTTCCTTTCCGCTCCAGCTCGATAAATATCTCTTGGGGATGTGGCTGACAAATATGCTTCTTTTTTTCTTTTTTGGCAACTGTTGTGAGTCGTGACCAACTAATTTCACATAATTATGCGACTCACTAACTCAACAAAAATATTCGGCTGGTGGCAATAATAAACTTTTTCCATTTACACTCTTATACTGTTATGAATCTTGTTGTTGTCGGTGTCGGTGTTTGTGGCCAAATGCAACTTAGTTAGATATTTTTGGTAGGAAACTTGGTTTGGGGTCCTAATGATATTCATAAGCTCGTGGTTGATGGGTGCTCAACTTGTAATACAAAAGACAGTACAGTAGATTTTCAACTTCCTCCTTTTAAATTGTTTCGTAAAATACTATATCTTGAGGATATATTGTTTTGTCAAATCAGAAGGCATTTCTTGTTTTTGTGTTTCATCTTTTGTGTATTGAACTGGGATATGTGTCACGTATCAGGGACAGTAAGTATAAGTTGGACAGTTAGTTACACAACATACAATACATAATCTATTCCATATCTGAATGGCAAATTTGAGGATATAAATTTTATGAATTTGTACCGTACAAGATACTTGACAAAAAGATATTAGGGGTATCTTGGAGTTCAGTTCCTCTCTTCATCCATCAAGTCAATTTAATCCTCCCACGTAACATGAGTGGCTTTAATTTATCCTCGTCATATTTCTTTTCCTTAAAAATTGCATGTTCCGTTCTCTATATTTTCTTAAGACATCATTAAGGTTTCAATATCTCCATCTTTTATGTTTTCAAATGAGTTGCCGAGAAGGAAAAAAATGCTAGGTTATAGCTTTCCCAAATAAGTTCGATTACAGTAATAGATGATGTAAATCCTAGGTTATAAATACTTGTTATATGCAGCCAAGGTAGCAGCAGGTTAAACTACTAAGATGGTATTACCGTAATACACCTGTCTTGGTATGAGTGAGTATGTAGGAAAAGGTTTAATCATTAGAGACTTAGGAGGGGTAAAAAGTGATCGGGGAGGTAGTTAGTCTTGTTGTTTTGTTGAGTTTGTACTGATGTTCTCTTATTAATTCTATTTGCATGTAAGGTAATTCGTAACTGCTTTGAATCTAAGCCGCTGACTCTACATATGACTTTTATCTCATCTGATAGTGAGCATTAGTTGTTTTGTGGAGTTTGTACTCATGTTCTCTTATTGTGGTTATTGTAAATTTGTAATATTCTATCTTTGTCCCACATCAGTGGGTTAGAAGAAGATTCAATGATTTAGAATGCATCACGATGTACTACCAAATAATTTGGGGTTAAACATTATGGGCCACACTGTTATGTGGGCCGGTAAAGTGTGAATCTTTACACAAATTTTATGAAAATGTTAATCTATGTGGTAACTGGGTAAGGCATGAACGTAAATAAGAACTTATCAGCAAAAAGGTGGTGTTTTCCAAGAGAGAAGGGATATAAAGGAATATGAAAAGGACGTGTCCAATGCACGAAGCTCTCGTATATGCGGAATCAGAGTCTGGGGAATAGAAATTTCATAGGAGAGTGGTTAGAATGTCTTATGTTGTGAAAGTGTGCCAGTTGATGGTCGTGATAAATGTTTAGTGCAGGATTTTCCTTTTCTATTATTTGTTCCTTTTATTCCTCTTCAGCCCCTTTCTTCTTGGTTTTGTTTTCTAGAAACAAAAAATTCTATTAGTTGGTCCAGAATAGCAACAAGTATGAGCTTTTCTTTCTAATCTTGTCAATCTGTTGTGTTAGTCTGCAAGTCTAATTTTCTCTGCACTTACAGGGTGTGTGCATTGGACTGAGCGAAGTGATGGCCAGTGCTGGCAAGAGTCAGTTATTAAGTTTCATGGATGAGCTGATTCCTACCATCCGTACAGCTCTTTGTGATAGGTCTGTTGATATCTTCTTTGTATGTGATGTTGCCCATAGTAGATCATATTTCTTTCATGGTGAATGAGATCTTATGGTGCTTGTATTTATTTAATAGCATGCCCGAGGTTCGTGAGTCTGCAGGCTTAGCATTCAGCACACTTTATAAGGTGCTCTTCTGATGTTTTCAAATTTCAAGTATCTTAGATGTTTATTTTGCCTAGTACAAATGACCTGCAAATGAACTCAATTATCATGATGTAGAGTGCTGGATTGCAAGCAATTGATGAGATTATCCCAACACTTCTGCATGCTTTGGAGGATGATCAAACCTCTGATACGGCTCTTGATGGCCTCAAACAGATCTTAAGGTTAGGATATTCCATGTCTTGCATTAACTGCTGCACTTTTTTAGATGTTTTGTTGTCCTAAAAGTTCTTTATTCGTGAATTTTAGTGTCAGGACTACAGCTGTTTTGCCTCATATTTTGCCCAAGCTTGTTCACCTTCCTCTGTCGTACGTATACAGATCTCCTTTACCTTGGCATTGTTATATTTTTGAGTTTTATGCTTTGTGCTAAGACTTTTGGTTTTGTTTATAGTGCATTCAATGCACATGCTTTGGGAGCTCTTGCTGAGGTTGCAGGACCTGGTTTGGACTTCCATCTCAGTACTATCGTTCCCGCATTACTTGCTGCAATGGGTGATGAAAACATGGTATGGAAAATTTTAAGTTTACTCTCCCTGACAAATGGTAATGAAAGTGACAATGTTGGATATTATTACCTTTCTAATTTGAATTTGAGTGCCTTATATGCATGTCCCCTCACAAAGTTAAAACTTCCAAAAGAGATGGGGGTTGTAATTTTTTAGTACTCCTCCGTCCCATTTTGTTTGTTTTTTATGGGGATTCCAACTACTCTTAAAATTGTTGAGATTTCCACCAGCACCCTTCAAAAAAAAAAAATGCAACCCCATGCACTTTAAGTCTAATTAAACTTTTTATGGGGTAAAATTGGAAGGTTGCTCTATTTTGGTTGCTATTTTCGGAAATGAAGCAAACGACGGCCCAAAATGGAAAGATGAGCAAACAAAATGGGACAGAGCAGAGTACTTGCTTGTGATGACAATATTTTTGATATGATAGTCATCGAGTTGTTTTGATCCTTTTTACTATGGTAATGGACATTGCTTGGCTTCTGTTTGGAAATTTAGGAAGTTCAAACTTTAGCAAAGAAGGCTGCAGAGACTGTTGTCTTAGTCATTGATGAGGAAGGCATAGAACCATTGATATCAGAGCTTCTCAAAGGAGTTGGCGATCATCAGGTATGTTTTTGCTGTGGAATATTTGGTGATCTCCCTCCCTCTCTCCCTCTCTCTCTCTCACACTTCTTTTTGGTTGCAGGCTTCTTTTAGACAAAGTTCTTCATATTTGATTGGATACTTCTTCAAAAACAGCAAGTTATATTTGGTCGATGAAGCACCAAATATGATATCCACCCTGATCATTTTGCTCAGTGATTCAGATTCAACTACTGTTGCGGTAATTCCCTATAATTAATTTTGTTTTGCTTTTCCTATTCTATGTTGCAATTAGGGTCTTATCAAATACCCGACAGGTTGCTTGGGAAGCTTTGTCGAGAGTTGTCACTTCAGTTCCGAAGGAACTTCTTCCTTCGTATATAAAGTTAGTTCGTGATGCTGTTTCTACATCCCGAGATAAAGAGCGTAGGAAAAGGAAGGTAAGTGCATAGTTGCACTGCATAAGGATGACCAAAATGGAGGATGCTGTGAGCATGCAGACAGTTTCTTGCGTCTTAGACTCTTATGTAATTTGAGTGTCCTCAAGTTTGTTTTCCTTTTTTCTTTTTGTAAAACGACATGCAGGGAGGGCCAGTTGTTATACCTGGCTTGTGTCTCCCGAAAGCTCTTCAACCCTTGCTTCCTATCTTTCTCCAGGTATTCCTGCTTATCACAGTTGACAGTTGTATTCTCTACCTGAAGATGCTTTTGGATAATTTTATATTTCCTATCGTAATTTCATGTCTTTTCCATTTGCTTAGTTTAAATGTTGAAGCAATGTTCCATGCTTTGATGAACATACTTGTGGTCTATGGACTCTCTTAAATGTCTTGAGTCACTTGATTCTCGACTCCAGGAATGTGTCTGTCATGTATCCTTGGACATTCTTTTGTTTAAATTCTATTATTATTATTGATGAAATGGTCCGAGGCACGTTATAAACAATATTTTACCTTGGACAAGAAGCACATATAGAGTAAGAAATATTTTACCATTTTCCTGTTCTTGGACGCCTGGGAAATAGAAAAGCACTAAAACCGTGGACATGGATTTTGGCAAGCTTTTGACATGCAAAGATGGTACAAGAAAATCTAGATAGAGGTCTGGGTTATGATCTCTGTGTTAGGTAAGTGTGCATAAGTTCAAATGCAAGCAGACTCATTCATCCAACTTGAAATCATTTGTTGTACTACTTTTATATGGGGATCAGGTGATGCATGATACAGTTAAAATAAATAAATAAAGGATCTGTTGATGGGCAAATATTTTGGTTTTGAGATGATTTATTGCATTATGGTCACTAGGTTATGTTTTCTCCTATTTAAAACAAATGCAGCCGTTGCATTTTTTGAAATTGAAAATTTTGGTATATTTGACAACAGGATCTGTGTCCTTTTCTGACTATCTTTGTTCGAATATTTTGGATTCTGATTTGCTGTTTCATCTCCAGGGTCTTATGAGTGGATCAGCAGAATTGAGAGAGCAGGCAGCTCAAGGCCTTGGGGAGTTAATTGAAGTGACAAGCGAACAAGCACTCAAGGAGTTTGTTATTCCCATTACTGGGTATGAATGACGATTTTTTTGTTGATGGGAGTTCAAGTTGTACGTCAAATGTTTTCATGTCAGTTAATAGAACCATCTATTGTGACTTTCATGGAAATCGAGATTTCAATAAGCTTAAGAGCAGTTTGAGGATGCTCTGTCAAAGAGTTGGTAAATTTTTTGTTTCGAATACTAACCTTTGTGATGCATTTTTTTTATTTGCAGGCCTCTTATCCGGATAATAGGTGATCGGTTCCCTTGGCAGGTGAAGAGTGCTATTTTGTCAACTTTGAGTGTCATGATATCGAAGGGTGGAATGGCCCTCAAACCTTTTCTTCCGCAGCTTCAAACAACATTTATCAAGTGTCTGCAGGATAACACAAGGTAGGTTTGAAAGTGTTCTTTTTAGCATTTTTTCGCCAAACAAGAGGGCCTTCACTGAGTTATAATTACTGTCCGGATGTTATTTGATCACTTTCTCATTGCATATGGACTTGTTGATTACTTTTGTGGACTACTCAGTGGAACTTTTGTTTGCTTGGTTGTCACTTGCGGAGTTTTGGTTGTTTGACCAGGATGCATTAGTTGCTTTTTGCTTATACATAGTGCAGCCTGCTTGGCCCTTTATCTCCTATGCTTATGAAATGCCATGCCATTCCAGGACTGTTCGCTCGAGTGCTGCCCTAGCATTAGGGAAGCTTAGTGCACTGAGTACCAGGGTTGACCCTTTAGTTGGCGATCTTTTATCTAGTTTGCAGGTGATACTCGTACCATTTAGCCTTTTCACTTATTTGATTTTATGAGCTTCACATTTTAACTCTTGTGATATTTGTTTATCAGGCATCAGATGGTGGTGTCCGAGATGCTATTTTGGCTGCCTTAAGGGGTGTCCTCAAGCATGCTGGGAAGAGTGTGAGCAGTACCTTTAGAACTCGTGTCTACACTGCCCTTAAAGATTTAATTTATAATGATGAAGACCAAATTAGAGCCTCTGCTTCAAGTATGTTGGGCATCATTTCAAAGGTTTGTGCAATTTAGACTGATATTTTGTTCGAGTACAATTGTTAAACGCTGAATTAATTCTTCCTCTTTTATGCATGTTCAGTCTTAGAATGTGCTGATGTTGGTTCAGGCATAAGATTCAAACAATGACTTTGGGTTGTACATTGTCAACCAAAATTTTGTTACTCAGGTTATTTAAAATTGAGACGCGCATTCTAAAATGTGATTCAGAATGTCCACAATCATAGATATAGTGATCGAGATTGATCCCAAAACTTTTTTTACCTTTTTCAAAGGTTTCCTTTGGAGAGAGAATAAAACATATCTAAGGAACAATCAAGAGAGTGGAGTGTTTATTCAGAAAATGTAAAATAAATGGGCAATATTGCTGCTAGAAATATGTTATACATGATGTAAGACATTAATGTTGTGTATCTTTTCTTGTCAGAACAAAACCTCCAAAGCACCTTAATTCAAATTTCGCTGACTTTTACCACATTCTAGAGCATGCGCATACTTCGTTAGCTGTCTCATTACATTTCCAGAGAGCAAACGGATTGCATTTTCATGATCGTAGGACCTCTCTTTATTCGTTTCAGAGACTAAAGTTTTAATTATGTTTTTATACCTTTAAGTTATCAACCTAACTCTCAACTCCTGATACGGCAGTACATGGAAGACAGTCAACTCTCGGAGCTGCTTGACGAACTTTTAAATTCAGCTTCGTCTTCTAGCTGGTCTGCTAGGCATGGCTCAGTACTTGTAATCTCTTCCATACTTAGGCATAATCCTTCGATGCTTTGTGCATCTCCAAAGTTCTCAATTGTCGTACATTTTCTTAAAGAGAGCTTGAAAGATGACAAGGTATTACCATCTTTTCGAAATGACATTTTGTTTTGTTAATATGCTTGGTTTCTGATGAACTTTTCATATAGTTCCCTGTTCGTGAATCATCAACGAAAGCATTAGGAAGGCTTCTACTTCATCAAACTGGGAGTGAACCCTCGAACACCAGTGCACATCTGGAAACTCTTATATCCTTGGTAACAGCAATGCAAGATGACTCAAGTGAAGTCAGAAGAAGGGCATTATCTGCACTGAAAGCAGTTGCCAAAGTACATGCTTGACCATTTGCCTTTTGAAATGTGATGTACTTCTGGAATCTCGTTAAAGAATTTTGAGGTAGTTTAACATTGGAGTTATATGCCAGGCTAATCCTACAACAGTTATGAACCATGTTGCGATATATGGGCCTGCACTGTCGGAATGTTTGAAAGATGGAAATACTCCTGTGAGACTCGCTGCAGAAAGATGTGCATTGCACTCCTTTCAATTGGCAAGGGGTATATTCTTTTGCTGCATTTCTGTTGTGTCTATGACTATATATTGATCCATTTCCCTTCTCTATGTAATCTGATACATGGATTTGACCATTTTTAGTGCGACTTTATATATCTTTGAACAAATAGAGTGGGCTTTGACATTTTTCTTCCCGGTTTTCCAGGCACTGACAATGTTCAAGCTGCTCAGAGATTTATATCAGGCTTGGATGCAAGACGATTATCGAAGTTTGCAGAACACAGGTATGTAATCACCCGTTCCTTTGTTTTGATTATGCAGCTTCCCTTTACCTTGCAAGTTTGCTACCCTTGGATGCTCTATAACTACCAATAAAATACATGCACAATGGCAGAATATTTACATGTGTGCCTGTGCATATAACCGCACAATTAAACACAAGGGAAGAAACTGAAAAACAAACTTAAAGGAGTAAGCTCAACCTGGTTGCATCGTTGTGGTCCATACTCAAACTCTTCTGGTCTGTACACGTGTTTATGGACCAAATTATGTGCCATGCACAACTTATCTGTGTAAATAGTATGGATTCCCATTTTGGTTCGATCTACACGAATAAATGACAAATGTAAACGTAAATCTGGTATATAAATAAACAAACTAGTGACCGGAAAATAATTGGTAAGTTTTTGAAAATTTCCGTATACAGTTCAAAATCTACCATGGTTATTGCTCATCTTTTTAAAAGCTATTTAAGTAGATTTTTATTCCATGGTAAGAAATGTATGTATGCTATCTATAAAAAAGAAATATGTTCATTAAAGTAGAGAAGAATAAAGGAGGAAACTAAGGGAGACCAGCTTGTCCATGTGGTATGACATGCATTTAAAGAAACCAGTCACCCAGCAGACTTTGCAATTCCATAGAGATGGGACACATTACATGTGTTTGAATAACCTGTACAGAGGTAATGCAACATAAATCTAACTAACTTGAAAAGTGGTACATTTCTTAACATACCATAATAGCGTATTATAGTTATTGTAATAATGACATTCTAATTAATGAAATACAATTGTAAAATATTGCAATATTTATGATGTGTATGTCAGTTGCATTCCCTATAATGGAGTGTCTATAAAGTGCCCTTGCATTTGTACTGCTTTCTTTGAGTCAGTCCGGTTGTTTAAAAGAGTGGGTTCCTCACTTTCTCTGACCTCGTGTCAAAGATAAAAGGGCTTTTATCCTTCTCTGAGTTTCATAATTGGCATTCCACAATTACCAACACTGAGGGAATTCATGAGGAAATCCGATCCCACAGCATCACTGCCTAATGAAGTGTCGGACACGCTTTTAGGGTTGTCCGTGTCCGTCACGACGTGCCTCTTTCGTAGAAATGTCTGCTTCGTACACCACCTCTCTACCACTTGACTACCACGAGTTCTTATACAGTCACAACCAATTTATCACTGCCTACTGCCATTCCTCCACTTCAATAATCACCACTCCACTGGTGTCGCCAGTCACCACCACCTTCACCTGGCGTTCATAGGGCCGCCACCACCACCAACACATCACCAATATAATGTAAAGACTCTAAGACACAATTATGAACAGTAAATACCTGTTTCAACTTCGTATCAAGCACTTTGTTCCAATTCAGCACTTGTATTAGTATCACACTCCATTTTCAGCTTAAGACTCTCAATATTCAGTTTCGAGTACTTAAATTTCAGCTCTCAATATTCGACTATCAGATTTATCAAACATCACTATACTTGATAATATGGTGATCCCATAATCGAATTCTGGGTTCTTGAGCCATTTGTGGGATATGTTTATGCAGCGATGATAGTGAAGACAGTGAAGATGACTTGTCAAGTGGCTGATAAAATGTTGGTTCCATGATCGGTACTAATTTTGGTTCTTCCACAAGGATGGAAATATTTGTTCAGTTCGAAATGATCAAGAAGCTGCAGCCAAAGTCTTGCGGCAGTTTTGTGGTAATTGGGAGGAAATTGTGTTGTACAGCTATAGAAGAGGATTACACCCATTTTTTCACAGGGTCCTCTTTTCATAGTCAATTTAATCACTATATCTGACATCACAAGAGTTGTATTTGACGGATGAAGGCATAGAGTTGTCCTATTTTTTGTGTGGCTTTTGTCTGGAATTTTGGTTGCTTAAAGCGAAACCCATAGATAAAACCGAGATCATGTTGTGTTTATTGGCCGATGCAATTGGTTTCTGATTACTTCTTTCTTGCTGGAAAATAGAGTGCCATTTATATGTATGTTTTGCCATTGTTTCTGAAGATTGGTATAGTGAAGCTTCGGATCCCTGCATATTTAGAGCATTCCATAGCTGCCAAATTCCTACCCCTGATGGAAGACAAACTATATTTAAATGACAAAACCTGATTAGTGCTTGTTTCTAAGAGGACTTATCTTTTCGATTTTTGCTTCGTGCATTGGAGAATTAGGGTTTGTTTTCGGTAGTTGACAAGAGCGTGATTGCATTATAGTAGCTCTGTATAATAAAACTTAGGCTGATTGTTAGAACAATTCTCTCTATCCCCAAACTCTTAACTTAAGCAAACCCTAGACTTTACATTCTATCCTGTCACTACCCTCCGGGCTCCGGCTGCCACTACCCTCCGGCTGTTCTGTTTGTGAAATCCCATTCTTATTGATCAATACTATGACTGTTGCTAAATAGCACCTTGGCTTGATTCAGGCTTGTTTATGGCTTCAATGGAATCCTAAGTCTACCGGATAACAACAAATTAGGGGCACTGAATCTTTCATTTGATTCAGTATGTATATGTAATACATATGGTGAATTACGGAAGTGGTCTCGATATATATTTGGAAACAAGATATTTGACTTATGTTTTTAAATTGTCGTGAGAAAACCTACATGAGTAATAACACATCAGTTTTTATTGAATGACAGAAATAGTCATGAGTTCTGCATGTTATTGTTGTAATATCTACTCCAATTAATACTACCTCCATCTCAAAATGTTTGTTTGGTTTGAAAAATGAGAATTTATAAACAAAAATATTATTATTTTTTAAAAAATAACAAGTTTTCTCGTAAATAAAAAAACTAACACCCTGTAGTCTGATAATATTGCGGAAACACAGAGTCAGCACAGAGGTTTCCTTTTTGAGAGTGAGTTGCAGAAACTGTATGGGATTTTTGCCATCACCATTTGTGGGCCTTGCCGTGCATTCATTGTGGTAATTTGAACCATTAATCTTGTAGAGCTCGCAAAGTATTCATGAAAAAATTAGCTTTATTGAACATTCATAAGTATATCAAAAATTGAATGTAACGACCCGACTAGTTGACCTGTTAACCATTCGTCTAACCACGTGACTTAAAAGGATAACCTCAAGTTATACAGTAACTGGTTGGGTTTTCTTATGTATGGAATTCACTTTCCATAATTCCTCGATGTGGGGTTTTACAATCTCTCCACCTTAGAATGCAACGTCCTCGTTGCATTGACCCAATAACATTCCCCTGGGGGCTATGGTGTGGCATTTAGTTCTGCACAACACAATCAATGTGCTCGTATCAGATTCTAGAGGTGACCTCCACCATGTAGA
>JAOTQK010000020.1:17955501-17972302 GCA_025642025.1 Rhododendron ferrugineum
GATAAAAATTGGTGCATTGTCTATTTTGTTCCTAAAAGTATATTTCATTTTGAAAAATTAGTGAGTAAAAGTGTAATGATGATAGGTAAGTAAGGAAAGTGGAAGAAAAAGTTGATGTGAAAAGTATAATGATGATGTCTTTCTAATAAGTTAGAGTTACGAAACAGGACATTTAAAAATGGACGGAAGGAGTATGTTATACCGTATGGCAATAGTCTCGAGTTAAAACAGTCCATCAACATCAAACAAATAGAGCAAGTGTAGTAGCCAAGTGGTAGGCACCGCATACTCTCATGCGTTAGACGGGGATTCAAACTCAACTAACTACTCTCATGCTGATGTTCGTCGAGGGAAAAAAACGTCAAATGAATAGGAAGATTAGCGAACGAATGGGAGCTAGAGAAGTAGATAACCAACATTAAGTAACGTACACAATAACAATAAGTTAACGGTAATTAATTAAACGAGAATAATAGTTAATTGGAATAATTCTATGCAAATAAAACAACGGAGAAAATAATTAAACAACTACAATAAATATTGCAATTAGCAGGGTATATATACATCGCTTTCAACTGTTCATGGGTTTACATCCGAACACTTTTAACAGACACCCTGCATTCTTCAGGGAGCGGCCACCTGAGAAGAAAAGGAAAATAATGAGAAATCAAACGAACCAAATGAAGGATGAAAGATCAAATAATTAGAACAAAAACACCCACTTCTCTAATAAATTGCTCGAATTTATCCGAAGTATACACATAAAACTACCCAAAGTACAAACTCGTTTCTTTTGACAAATGTGATGAAAAAATCCATGAATTTAAAGCCTTTTTAAAGACGGGTACAAATGTATGAAGACATTAATCAAAATGCTTAATAGGTAATTTACCTATAAAATTTATCTGGTCTAGTCTCTTCGAGCTTCACCTTTAGCTTCAAACGGCCACCACTTGTTGCTCTTATCACAACCACCTTCTCAGATTTCCCCGCCGTCTTGTCCCATATTATGCCACAGAACTGCAACAGGAGAACGATTACACAAACATACACCATAGCGCAAGTGGCAAATGACTAGCAAGAGGGAACAAATGTGAAAAATGGAAAACAGGGTTCATACTACATAGTGGAAAGGCTTCTGGCAGTCAATAGTCCATGGAGGCATCAATAAAGGCCCCTTAACAACCTAACAGGGAGCCTTAGCAACCTAGAGCCCAAGACCCACCCATATGTACAGCTTATAGCATGCATTACGGGGCTAGAGCCCCCAACACATCCCTTAACAACAGTGATTTTTCTCATTTTCTTCCTTTTTGGGACTAGTTCTGTGATAACAACAATGATGATAAAAACGATATACCTCCAAAAAACTATTAACATTGTTGTGTGCGCATCGAACAATAACATCACCGTCGAGTATTCCAGCACGTTCAGCAGGCGACCCTTCTATAACCTGTTGATTGTTAGCAAGAATATGCAGCGGAGTATAAGATTACTAGGAAATAACTAAACTGAGAGACAGATTAAACCCATCAATATATTCATATGAACACCAACATTATCGCTGTTCTAACGAGACAAACAAACAAAAACAAAAAGGAAATTATTTTGGTTAAAGAGGGAGTGTAAAAATCATTTCTCTAAAACTCAAAGGCAAGAAAGCACTTGATTAGAACACATGTGAGTGCATAAATCATAATACATTCCCTGTTTCCTACACTTACAGAAAATTAGGGTTACATGTACCAAAAATATCGAAACTGTCCATCAAAGGAATCTTGATTATTGTGTTTTATGTTTCAAAATTACAATTGCTGTGATACTGTTTTCAGTCTCTGTCCAATAAAGTTTCTGGTTCAAACAAAGAGCTCAAAATGCTTCACCACATTGTCGATCAGGACCATTTGTGAGAAACCAGGGAAGCTAGCCACTTTCCTTGCAAAATACATGAAAAGAAGCTTAACTTCTAGCTTTCCTTGCAAAATACACGAAAAGAAGCTTAACTAGAGCTCTTTCAAATTCCGGATTGCATTGAGAAAAGCGCCTATAGAATCCCACGTTTTCAAAAAATGGTGGTCTATCTTTTTTTTTGGGGGACCCACTTAATATGGTTATAAAGGTAACTAACACAAAGAACACCAACATTTGCTTAAGCTGCAAGAGTTCAGGTTATGTTTCAGTCAATAAAATCCTGATCTGAATCTCATTTACCTTGAAAGTGAGTTGCTAGCATCTCTAATCCCTCTCACTTTCCCCAGGAGCTAGGAAAGAGTTATCTCTGCCTGTCCTTCCTTTCGTTCGGGGCCACTATTAAGGCACTCTGGTCAGTCTCTCGCTCTTTAAATAAACAGCTATGTTAAGAATCATAAATCAATGCCCCATTCTGCGATATGAAACTTACATGAATACATCACTAACGACACACCCACGCCTGAAACTCGTACTTGAGTCCATGTATCAATATCCAGTGCTCGATTAGGAAAGAACTAACAATTGATGTGTTAGGCAGATAGAGTAAACACGAACAAAGTTTCGAGAGTTCTCAATAACCGCCAAAAGCATAAAGGTTACCATATCTGACTACCATTTGAATCCAAAAGGTCCAAGAGAATCCAGTAAACAAAAATTCCCCAGAAAAAACCAATATCTATGGGGAAAAGGCAAAGAAGTGGAATATTGATGAGTTATGCGACCGAAGAAAATTACCCCAATTAAGAATACTAGAGAAGGGCGATCAGGCTACTTGGTGGTCAGCGAGCCCTTAAAAATGAGCCAGCATTAGCTAGCACATAATTTAAGGATTCATCGCTAAATTCGTAATCTTTTGCAACTACTTCTAAAAGAACATGAGAAATTTGCTTATTTCCATTGTTTAAAATAGAAAAGGTATAGAACCTTTTCCTGCTTTGAGTAGTTGTAGCTATTCCACCATTTAGAAATACATCTACTTTCCATCCCAAATAAGAAAAAGTACTGACCCATTCTGCCAAAATCAAAAATCCAAAGAGCTTGTAGTCTATTTAGTGACGCATTAACTCGGAGTAGCATGGGAAAATCCGGTTAACAGGATCATAAATAATAAATGTCTACTTTCTACTATATTTTATTCGAGCCATTGGATGCCTTTATGACCCATTACCCTGAACCTGATCTTCCAACAGCCCTAAGCAGATCAAAAATTTCCCCTAGTTGTCCTCATAACCGAGCTACTTTTTAACAAAAGTGTCAGACATAGGTAGCCATGAATCTCATGCCATAAGGCACCTGATACACCATACTTCCCAGGAAAACCTACTTCTTACGGTTTCAGAAAATTTGACATGAAAAGCAGTTCCATATTGGTCCGTAAATTACTAATGAAAAAGCATATGCAAGATGGTCTTCCTTTACAACCAGTAAAATCTTTTAAAACGGATGTGCATATGACTCGAGCATTTTGGAACATAGTTATCCAAGGTGCAAAGCACATTTAAGTGTGAAAGCTGTCGAGCCTAGATAACTGGAGAGGTGCCAAACACAGGATTGGATTATGTTTCCAACCTTCGAAAACTTTCCTTTTATTGCACGTTCAAAGAGTCGTGCACGCAGCTATTTTAAGACTCTACATGGATGATAACAGATCATGTTCTTTTCTTCGATCCTTAAATTTACCCAAAACAAAATTGTTGTTCTAGGCATTGAAGATTATGAAAGATTCGAGATAAGAGATAAGTAGTTTATCTCAATCAACTTTGATTTACAAACATAGATGAATCTAGTAATCAACTGAGTTAAGAGAGTAGAAGCATTGATCTCCTCTAATTACAAATGCCATTATGGTGGAACCATGTAAACCTTTCGCATCTTCTCTCTCTATTATTGTCCCTTCCATTCCTTGTGTGACTTGTGTCTATATGCATTCTTATTGATAATCCAGGTACTAACTCTTCTCTGTAACGGGATGATTTGGATTGAGTGCGCCCCTTATAGTTGGTGTTTGATGACGTTTTCTCATAAGAAACTTAATACCAACGATATGTATCAAAAGAGAAGACCAATTTGATTTTCACCCTGATTCGTCGGTCCTGTGAGGGGAGCCAAGAAGAGTATGGATCTTTGTTCTTACATTCCCTAAATGGGAGAAAGTACAGCGTTTGGTGATACTTCATGGTAGTAAGTACAGCATTTGGCAGTAGTAGACTGGGTAACTCATCATAATATGTGTTTGTTATGCATTTTGTTCAGAGGCTTTGGTTCAGATGACAAAGTGGGACTCTTAAGGAGTCGTGTGGTGTGTGCTGTTACACAGTTCTTTGTCTTGAAAGGAATGCTATAATTTTCTAGGATAGAAGCGAAGACATGAGAGTATGTGGAGACGATTCGTTCTCTTGCTTCTTTTTGAGTTGGGCTGCCTCCTCCTTGCAAAGGGACACCATTACTTTTTATTACTACTAGATAGACATCATGTAGGGATTTGTACTTTTTCCCCTTTCTTGGTGGACTATTGTTGCTAATCAAAAGGGACAAAAAAACTGAGATTGGGACAAAAGAAGTCTAATCACATTTAGTTGCACCAAAATATGCCACAACATGACTTTCTGGCCAGCATCACAGTCAAAGTACAAAAAAAGACGGATTCCTGTCAATTATTTAACAAATCTATTATAGAACCTCACAGAGTTGAAACAAGAGGTCAAGATTGCTTGTGGCCACAATAATAGGTTTGGAATGATCCTGACACCAACAACCTCAGTTCTAAACACATGCAGTGAAATTTCTTGTAGTTTTACTGTCGTTCTATTTAATCATCTACAAAACACAGTAGCAGAGAAAATACCTTTTCAACAAGAACACCTTTGGAGACATTGGGAAACTTTTGGATTATCTTTTCCAACAGGCCCAACCTTGCAGCACAGAGATTAGTCATCTGCATTCCAAGCCAATGTCGACAGAATCCCCTGTGCACAACATTATAGCGTCTAAGACAGCTTAAAAATGAGACTTAATAGGAAAGACTCTACAATAAAATGACACACAAAGATTTGGAACATGCCCGTATTTCTTAAAATGCTCCAGCCATTTCAAAGCTATGTTGATGGGTAGAAAAGGAGTACACAGCCGGTCGTAAAAATTGACTCCAATGACGTCTCCATACATATTAATAAGAGGTCCACCAATGCCACACTAGCAAAAGAAAAATCATTAGCTCAAGAAATAGCCATAAATACACATAATCTACTCAAATGAAACCAAGAGCAAATTGCATTAACTTCTACAGACACACAGACATACATACATCAATTGCCTCCAAGATGTTTTAGGGTAGGATCTCAACCTCATCTGTGTTCTATATTTGAGGACATAACTCTTGCCTAAAGAGAGTAAAGTACGCACTTTTGAAATCTTACAGTTCGCCCTGAACAGCTCCTTACAATCAAACTCGCACAAATCAAGGCTGGACGAAAAAAAATAGAGAGCAAGAGTAAGTAATTATCAAGAAATTGCCATACAAGAGCACCCCACAATTTATACAACAATGCATCCTTGATCTGTGGAAAGATTACTAAAGGCTAACATATATGGGATACATTCTTGCATTTTTGTTTAAGAAAATCACAGCATGTAGGCAATTTCGCGTACCTGAATTTCCCTGGGGCAGCCATAATCTCATGTGGTTCCTCAAAGTACCGGCCAAGAGCAACAACCTTGTCTCCAGGACAAAGATGAAATAAATCAGAATGGGGACGAAGCTGAAAAGATTCAGAACCCGTCCCGCTCTGGATTTCACAAGGATGTATACTGATAGAGTCATCCAGATTCCTTAGACTTGCTGGTTGCAACAATGCACCAGATTCAATCTTAACCAAAGCAAGATTATAGTGGAAATCGCAGGCGTACACTTGACCATCCAGTAATGTACCATCTGATAAATACACTTCAACCTGCGATAGTAGTGAAACCATTTTTCACATCATTGCAAAATTGTGATTGGTATTCTTCTAAACCATAAAACTACTTTACAGATATGAGACATAGACTCTTGGAAATGCATAGTGTACTCGCCGATAAGCAAATAAGTTGTGTGTCCGAAAATTTTGTTAGCACACATCTCGAAACATCTTTAGTAAATCAAGTATAGCACAACTGTTCATTTGACTCTCATATAATGCATGAAATATGTTGAGAAATCTCAATACATCATCTTCCCTTGTCCCTGTGTCCTTGATTTGATAACACTATGGCCCAACACTCATATGCGTACCTCCGTCCACATACCTCCACCATTACTCATACCCAAGTCCAGGCAACATAGATAATAAAACTACCTTGATATCATTAGGTAAGGCGTCTGATTCAGCAGAAGTTCTGAAAAGACTGGCTGAAGTCAAGATAGTACTAGTACTGAGGTGTGCACCATTAGCTTCCTCGCAATCCACAATAGTGCCGGAGCCCATAAATAGTGGCTTCCCACCTTGAAAAAAAAATTGTACATAATTAGACATATAAAAACATTACAATCGAAACAGGTATTGTAGTAATAACAATTTACATTTTCAGAATATGCAATATGAACCACAGTACAACCTACCTATACAAAGGAAAAATTAGTGTTTTACCTGTGTAATTCAGTTTGTTATCATTTCAGGTGAAAACTGTTGAGCTAGAAACAATTAACTCATAATTCCAAAAAGTCAGCATGTTTCTTGCCGAGTCAACCACTGGTACTGGTAACCAACAAAAAACTAGTCTTATAATCATCCATAAGTGTGAATTATCTTGCAATGAAATAGTACTTGAAGCATAACGATTAACGACTCCCCGTCTATGACCTCTCTAATCACTTCCCCAAAGATAGACAAACTTTACATCTACTAAGCAATCAGTACTGCACGAATTCAAAGACATAACACACTGAATTTTCACACATGATCTTCGTATTACCACCTGAAAGTATTAGCAATCAACCTGGAATGAGGATACATAAAGTAATTTGTCTAACAATCAGCTAAAAAAGATTTTCAACCTGAAAACAGTTTCAATCCGTAGTAAAGATACAGGACAATGTCAGCTTTTCACAGTTTAAATAACTTTTTTCTAGCTATTATTATTCCTTCCAAAGAAAGGGTTTACATGGTTAGACCTAAACGGTTCAAAATGGAACCAAACACGACAAAAAGGCTAACAGTTCCAGGTTGGATTAACCAAAAAGCATTAATTACCAACTCAGCACATTCTCATTCTCTATAGGAACAATGAACAAAGATTGAAGTGAAGAGTCAAAAGATTATTCATGCCAATTGAACCTTAGCTGAAACCCATCCAAACAACAAAGTAAAGAAAGTATCAGATAGCAATTACAGGTTAGTCAAATTTCCCAAGACTCCAATCAAAAGGTGTAATCCCAGCAGTAGTCCGATAATAACTTCCATACATTGGCTTTGTACAACCACCTGAAAGTATTCGCTATCAAAATCCCTCCAAAATGAAATAACACCAATACAAAGAGAAAAATCATTCAGGGTCAAAACCAAAAGTGCCAAAGAAAAAACCAAAAAGTGTCAGGAGCAAAATTCTTGACAGAGCAAGATTATGACCCCAATTTCCTTAGCTATATTACTTTCTGTTTGCCTCACCCATCTTGAGACACGAAGTCAGTTGAATACTGATTTCAACTACAAAGAGTTCTACCTTCAACACAAAACTATGTACTTCTAATTCTTGAGAGAAAAGTTTGTTTTTACATAAACTATGCTAATATTGTCCTAGAAGACACTGAGATTACATTAATAGGTTGAAACCCGCACACCTGATAACGCCTGAATGCAACTGTTTAGCTTAATCAAATATGGGCTGTAAAGAAATTTCAAACAAACAATAGGTTTAAACGATGCCAAACATAAGAAAAAGTGAACATCAAATTTCAATAGAGCAACATTAAATTAGAAAAATACCCTTCTCATGAATCTGGTAATTGGTTCCTAAGGACAATCATTTTGAGCTTCAAATCATGTCCGTGCGAGGGGGTGCATGGTTTGTTATGAGGAATTGTTGTGGTTGGCTTGTGGTGGCCGTGATCAAATGGAGGAGGGTCTCAAAAAGAAAAAGATCAACGGATGGGTGAGGGACCAAGTGATGATTAGGGGTCCAAATTTGGAAGTTCATATCAGGGTGGGATTCAAAATTTGGAAGCTAAAAATACCACATCGTACTAGAAAACAATTGTCATGACTGCTAAGGTTATCCAAAAATAAATGTCAAAAAGCATAAAAAAGAGGAGAGTGGTTTGGGGGAAGAGAGAGTCCCACGTATGGTAGAGATAGAGAGTTCGGACCCTCTTGGGGAAACTCCGCTCCTTACTCAACATTACTCACAGGAAAACTAAACAAACACCTTAAAACCTCTCTAATCCTTTACCTAACCAACCACCGATTGAGATTACTCAAACTCCTACCAAATAAAGGGAGACACAAATCCTTAATCAAATTTTTCAAAGCCATTTTATGTCTTTTAAATTTACACAGATGCTTTGCCCATCGGAGTACATCATTAAAGCTTTTACACAAACTTTCACCCAAATTAGAGCAAGGGCTGGAGATAGTTGATAGCCTACTACATTGCCATATCACAGGTGATAAAGATGGAAAAGAAGGACAATCATACTGAAAAAAATTAAAATGGAACAGTTTAATAAACGTTGACCTTCAACGGAAACAAAACGGACAACAAATGGGGAATCTTTCAAAGCAGCTCCTTTCGTACCAATGTCCAAGTCCATATTAGCATAGGTGTAGATGGAATGAAAGGACATAAACCAAGGGCCATATGGAGAATAAAGAAAAGAACAAAATATCATAATTCAGAAAACATCAACCTGAAAGGGAGACAAGGCTGACAACAAATGGAGAAGCTTTCGTAGCAGCTCTTTTCGTGTCAATGTCCAAGTCCATATTGGCAGAGGTATAAGTATCAAACTCTTCCCAAAAAGAATGCCGGCCAATTTCGCAGGGACCTGTTCATATCATTATCAAATCAAAGATCAAAAATATAAACCTACGCATAATTGAAAAGAATAAAGCCTGAAAAGTCTGTCCTACTTTTACTGTCCTAAACTACACTTGAATCCTTGATCAGAAAACAAAAACACAGACTGAAACGTCTCCAAACCAACAAGGAGAAAATTGAAACGTATCCAACACAAACAAAATGGCACAAAAGTGAAATATAACTCATCCTTCCACCCAAGTAACACAGTTTCAAGCAGAAACATCATATCATTTCAACCTGCAATTCAAATTGGTTCTCCAATACAATTCGAATGCATTCTATCCGCAACACTATTGTCTCCACTCCCACACAAAAACATCATATGGACACTGGTAATCGGCCATGGAAGCGTTCTGGTGCAGCATTTTGGTTTGAATTGCAGTCAGCCCCCCTGATACTCCACCAGGTAATTCAATATTCGTAGTTCAAAGCTTGTAATATATACAATGTATAACGCATAAAAAGCTAGACCTGACTGAGTACCATCAGTGTAGATTTGCATACATGACATATGTACATACATATTAAATTTGTGGGTGAAAAATAATGAGCATAAATTTGAAATTTAATTGCCTCATGCAACGTGTTGTATAACACTGTTAGAATGCGTAAGACAGCATAGAATTATGTTTGACCAACTTTTTATGAACCACTCGCGACAAGAATGTTCATAAAACTGCTGAAAAATAAATTCACACAGAAGTTTTATCCATGACCTGTTTGGGAAGATAGAAATATAAGAAAGTAAATGTGTAGAACACTACAATTTCCTGTTATAACAAGTTCTTTAAAGCAAATAAAGAACAAAGCTACTTTAAGAAATCAATAAATCATGTCAGTATACTTATTGATGATCACTCTGCTTCTAGATGATTAAAGACGAACATATTAACGATTCCTGTATTAAAGCCTGATTAGATAGTATTTCTGTTTATTAAGAAAACATTTCTAAGGCTTGAATCCAGCAAAACAAAGCAGAAGTGTTTCCTGAAAGAACATGAAAATCCAAATTACCATCACTTGCTTTCCTCGGACGTACACACCTAGACAATTTATGTTACGTTCTGAGAATCTCAGTAAGACTACAATTAAAGTTTAATAGAGTTGCCTCGTCATTAAGGAGATGGCGTAGAAATTTAAGGACCCACGAGTTTTTCATACTGACTGTTTCCCTCCCAATCGACATTGCATATGTTGTAAAAATAACTTTCTAAGACAGTTTGTTTGGAGTTTTACTTTGCAAGGAATGCCACATATCCATACCATTTAATTAATTTACCACAAACATGCAAGTTAGAGCAAAAAACTACGTGAACTGCAATACTAAATATCTAGAATTGCTACACAACTATGAATGATTTCCAAAACAATGCATTCAAATTACATGTATTTTTGACACAAGGTGAGTGAGTAATGAGGAAGAAAACGCGGACGTTCATCTAAATTATCTTTGACCTTAAGACTGGGGTTAGATAACTAAGGTTATCGACTTGTGAAATGTGAGATAGTATATGTGGAACCATGTCCCATTCCAAAATGCTCTGGCAACATGTGGAAAAGCACACTACTGGATTAACACATGCACCCGTAAAACAAGAATATCATCACTCATCGGCATGGGGTATTAGAGAAGTGATAAGCACCGAGATTTTTTGCCTGACAGGAAAGAGGAAAAAACAGAAAACAAAGAAGTAATCGAAGAAATTTTGGTGCCATCACGCATGTATAGTACAATGAAGAGCAAACAAAGGAGAATTTGTTTCAAGAAAAATAAGGGGGAATACTTAAATTTTACCAAGATAGTTTTCCTTGGATTCAACCTCTAATGATCGTTCCTTTTCAATCTTCTAATTTTCTAGATCATTGTCAATTAGAGTCGCATCACATTTAACACTTTGGTCAAAAAATGAAAATCCCAGATATTGCAAATGTATAAAAGATGTTGAACTAACATTGTCGAGATACACGCATGAAGAAATGCCTAATTGGAGGTCACATCATAAGACCATTCATGGTCATGGTCAAAGTGAGTTGACTTCAGGGTTCAAAATCACGGGATCCGGATATGTATCCCAAACGGTGATATCGCCATTTATTGGCCAATAGCGGATAGTATCAAGCGATATATATGCAAATAATGCTATAGGAAGACCAAAATCACATATAGGCCAGTTCTATATGTAATGACCGCTATTTCGAACCATGGTTGGCTGAAATAGTAAAACTACAGCAATTTAAACACGACGTGGGAATACATGTTGTCAAAAACCCTCCTCAAATCCATTTCTTAGTTAGTGGCTATTTGTTTCCCTTCTCCAGGAAACTATATTACAAGCAAATAAACCCTGAATAACATCCCGCAAACCCTGAAAAAAACTTAGAAAGAAGGATCAAAGTCCACGAATGTCCATAGAGTCAGGCTACAACAAACAATTAGGTATACAGACTTCCAATTCCGAGATTGGAAGACATACCAGAGAAAATGGAGGGCTCTAAAGCTTTTCAATAAGGGATTCAGCAGCCCAACAAAGAGGTGAAGTAGTGGTATCGTTCTTTCCATTACAAATTGTGCGTCCACTAGCGCCCTTGTCTACTTGTCTAGAGCAAAGAGAAGGCAAAAAAATGCTGCCAGAGCAGCATGAGCGGACTTCTATTGCTACGTAAGAATAGAGCAACATTTTGTGCCACACGTTTGAATTTGAAGGTAAAGAGCTCAATTGTTATATGGTTTCCAACTCATGCAGCAGAGCAAAACAACGTTCCATTTTTTTATGCACATCCATCCGCATTGCAAGCAAGCGGTGTGCCACAACCCCATGCTTCATTTTTGTTATCTAAGGTAGGAAGTAAAGACGGAGAGCTACCGGAAAGGGGAGAGGAGAACAGAGGTAACCATCAAACTATAGAACCACACCCAAACAAAGGCCCTCGGACAAGCATGAAGTATAGCAACATGCAAATAACAGAAACCCTACGAAAGGCTTCATCTCAAAGAAATAGAACGTTTGATTATAGAAGCTCTAGTTGTCTATATTGGAATTATTTTTGGCGAATAAACTCTTAAACAAAAAGGATGCCGACCAAGATTCGAACTCGGGCATTTCTTGTGGGATGAAATCAATTTACTGCTAAACCACAAGAGCCACTTTTCCTAAGATGCAAATAAATTATGTATATACTTAATTTAGGAAGGGGGCTCCTCTTTTGGGCCTAAAATTTAGAGGCCCTGCGCGACGGCCTCTTGGGCCTTGCAAAGGGTAGTTGCTTTCCAAATCTATGGATTGCATACGTAATATCGTTGATTGTTCCAGTTACAAGTTGCCTCAGGGGGAAGATTATTTTCGAAATTAAAGTTGGTAAAAACCTACCTTTGGTCAACCATGTCACGGGTACATTTGCAACTAAAAATGCATGAAGAACATTGTTTAAAAGGATAATTTTTAATATATTGTAAGGATTAGTGATTTTGAGTATTTATGCTCTCAAATTCTTGTACACTAAATTAAGGGCCCTATTCAAAAAATTAGCTCTATGCTCCATAAATCTCAGAGCCAGCCGTAGGCACAATACGGCAGTGTGACAGGGAGGTGTAGTGTGTCTTGTATACATGCGCGTGCAGTTGTGTAATCTTGTATTGTGTAGTGAGAATATTCAATACAAGTGTATCAGTTTGAGGTGTCCAAACTCAACAATAATCATAGAGTTAGACTTTATTTACTGGCTAAGAAATTGCTCCTTCCCAAAACTAAAATAAAATAAAAAAACAATGCGCGACCGTTATTTTACCTACCCCAAGACTCGGGGCGTCCCCGTTTCCATGGGCTAAAGCTCGCCATTTTTTCCTCTGGGTCGCGAGTGTCGAACACCATTTTTTTCCTCTGGTACGTTGGACCTGATAGTAAAAATTTAGACAGAAAAAAAAAAAAAACCAAGTTTTAACCATAGAAACCAGAAGCAATCGCGCTGAGAAAATAACCTCAAATAGAGCGATGAGAGAACGACCGTGCAATCTGCCGCTGCCGACGGCGCCCGTGGCGGTGGAGCAGATACTTGTAGCAGTGGAGATTCCGACCTGGGACTGAGGTATTGTACGAGAATAATTTTGTTCAACCCTTTTAAGGCTCCGTTCGGCTATAAATAAGCAAATTGTAATTTATATTTTTGTCTTTCATTCAAAAAAAAATTTGATATTTGTTAGTTTTTTGTCAATTTTTTAAAAATTATTGCATCGTCATGACAAGAGAAATCAAAAAAATAAAAAAATTACGATTGAAACCTAATTTTTTTGAATAAAGACAAAAATAAGCCAATAAGTCAATTTTACTTTTTAGATTCCTATGTAATAATCTCCAAAAAAATTGACGAAAAACTAACAAATATGAAAAAAAATTGAATAAGAACAAAAAATAAACCAGTTAGCTTATTTAGCCGAACGGGACCTAAGAGGGAGGGTGAACATTCTAATGGGTAGAAATTTTGCAGGGTCCACAAAATCAAGCCCTGTTAATAAATAAAGTTTACGGAGGTCAATCTTGGTTATTCAAAAGTATTTTGGACGATCCAGATTAAATACAAACTATTAATGGTAAGAAATATTATTTATTTTCGGTAATAGTTTAAAAACGCATATCAATCGTTGATTGCCAAAACGGACTGATGAAATTGCGCAGATACGTGAATAAGTTTATCTCTAGTAGAAATTATGTAGGATCCACATAATCTATACATTTTAATTTTTTTTTTGGTAATAATGAGTTAGTTTGTAGTATAACCGGGTGAAGAAAATTATTCTCCACTCCGAAGGACCGAAAGAGTATATAATATCAGAGGGAAATTGTGAAAATAATCCCTGAGCTTGTCCGCTATTTGCATTTAGGACTTTAACACAAACAAAATTCAATCAAACACATTAACTTTGGGTTCCGTTACGGGTGATTTCGGTTCTGTTCGGGTTGAAATTTCCAAAAACTGATTCGGTTCTGTCCAAATATATCCAGGACCGATCCCGATCAAAGTTGAGTTTGGTTCGGTTCGGGGCGAGTTCAGTTCGGTCGGGAATTTCGGTCTGCCCTAAATATTAAATTTTTATTTAATTTAAAGTGTATATATGCAAAATATATAAAAATATACAGTTGGTCGAGTCGGGTCGGTCCTGATAAAATCACAAGAAACCGAGGCCGAATCGAAATTTGTTCGGTCCGAAAAAATTCCACCATCATCCCGACCGAAAACCGAACCGATTGGTCGATTTTTTCGGTCCGTCGGGCTTTGTAACACCCTAGGTTCCGTCAACAATTAGATCCCTGACGTCAAGTGCATCAAAACCCAAACGAAAATGGTTTGCGGGGCGCTTATTTGGACAAACCGGCTGGACAAACGCCTAAATTGCATGGCCGGCAATGATGCGGCCAAAGTGCCGGGGAAAATTTCCAAGCAACCCCTAAACTTGCCCCGCAATTGCAACCTCACACCTGACCTTATGGAAATTGCAATTCCACATATGCGTATGTATAAATGTACAGTGTATATGTGTGATTAGGGGATAATTGGGTCCCCATTCACCGTTGCAGCTTACACAAATTCTATTCTATTGAGAGGGTTTCCAGCGGGAAAAAAAATATTGATGGATGATGATAGTTAAAAAAAGAAAACAAATTGCTGAAATTTATTTTATTGTTTTGCTATTCTACCCTTACTATGTTTAGAGAATGAAACCTACATGGATATGTACATATAAAAATAGATAAATAGCGTAATCGGGGCAGATCGGGTAAAACGAGACCGGGGGAAGCAAATACCTAGTAATTTGTATCTTTATTTTTATCTTTTGAACTCTCATCACTTGTTAATATTTTTTTTGATGAAACCCCTCTCATTTTTTTTTTAAGAAATCCCTCTCATAAGAATAAGAGGGTGTTGGCTTAGTTTTTTCTCCCGGTTAACCTTTTATATATTTTTAACTTTTTTGATTGAGACGAATCCCAAGAGTAAAAAATCTTGACCAATATATGAAAAAAGTTCACCAAGGTAGTAATAAAAAGGCCAAAAAACTGCCTTTCTAGTACCTTTTTTTTTTGTCTTTTTAAAGTATTTTCGTCTCCTTGTCAAGATTTGTTGCAACAATGAATGTTGAACTAGTAATTTCTTGAGCCCGTCATCTCCTTGATTGTCCCCACAAAGTCCCCAACGAGGAACAAGGCGGCATGCCATAAAACAAGCCCCAATTCGCCACTTTGCCATCCCTAGTTACAATTAATTCCATTGATGATCCACTGATCATATACATACCTTGTACATGCATACACACACATCTAGAGGGAGAAAGAGTGTGCGTGCGTGCGTGTAGGATTGCAATTTTGATAAGATCATATGTGAGATTGCAATTGCATGACAAATTTAGGGGGTTTTAAGAAATTTTTCCTAAGACTTTGGCCACAATCATCGCCAACTATGTAATTTAGGCACCGTTATGTCCACGTAAACGCCCATTAATTAGACCATTTTTGTTTGGGTTTTGACGGCATTTAGCGACATGGGTCTACAATTGTTTAATAACCATACATACTCACACAAGCACTTTACACACATTCACAATTTTTGGTGGGTCTCACACACTAAAACTGCAGTGTATGTAGGCCTCAATGTGAATGTAAGTGAGTTTTGTGTAAATATTTGTGTCAGTTTTTGTGGTTGAAGAATGATTGCATGGGTCTAATTGTTGGGTTTTGACTGCATTTGACGACAAGGGTCTAATTGTTTGACGAAATCCAAAGTTCAAGTGTTTAATTGAAGTTTATTTAAGTTCAGGTATCTAAATGCAAATCGTGGACAAGGTCAGTTTTTTTTTTGAAATTTTCCTTTAAAAAAAAAGTATCCTCTTTCGGAAGACTCGTGTATCGGATGTCCCCCCAAGGGACGGAAGAATGCTATAGATTATAGAACCAAAAAAAAGGGGCGGCTATTCGCAGTTCCGTATTTTCTCCCTTAGCCCGTTAAAAATTTTCAACTATACTTGACAGTTAGTTACCGAAATTGAAATACATTTTCAGCATCCAATTACCGAAATATAATCTTTTTTTCAACAGCTATTTACCGAAAATGTATGTTCGGCAGTTGTTTACCGAAGGTTGAACATATTTTCGATATGTAGTTACTGAAATATAGTCTTGTTTTCAACAGCTATTTACCGAAATGTTATGTATGATGTCACACCATCGGTTTTCAACATAATTATAAAGGATTTTCATAAATAGAAACCTCACAATAACCGTACAATATCCCAAAAGAGTTGACATTCTCATTCCACAATTCCACTTCATTTTCCTTAATTATCCAAAAGATTACATTTTTGGCTTCGAGGCCCAAATTAAGTACCAAATGTCAAAGAGAGTTAAGAGTTTACAAATATTCCTTAAACTAAAAGATTTACAAAATAGAGTTACAAATATATCTTCCAAAATAAAATTACAAAGATGACTCGGTAACTCCTCAATGTTAGCTTTCAAAACACTGACCACGTCCAAGCAATCCAAATATGCAGCTATTGCCCCGAGTTAGTACCTGAAAATGATGGAAGGACTGAGCTACACTAGCCCAGTAGAAAGCTCTAATTTAATAATGTATGCATATGACATGTAGGAATGATCACAAGATGGATAATAGTAATAAGCTTCGATGAATGGACAATTAAGGCAAATTCGATTCCAACATTTCACTTTCAAAACCAATCGTACGTTCCAATGAAAAACCTTTCAAAGCACCATGTGTCATAACGTGT
>JAOTQK010000020.1:18017876-18028161 GCA_025642025.1 Rhododendron ferrugineum
TTAATATCCTTTTCATAGTACCGGTCCTCTTGCTGGCTTGTTGGCAATCAGCAGAGCTTAGAAAGTCACAGGTCCTAGGTTCGAGGATTGGTATCTACAGGTCATAGAGTCGGGTCGAGTCGAGTCCAATTTCGTTAAGTTTAGGTGTGAGGTATTTCAAAATACCTCTTTTGCCGAAGTTTTTTTTTTTTATTTTTTTTTATAGAATAAATTTATCAACAATCGGTATAAAATTTCACTTTCCCACTACCGTCCATTATGGGCCTTACCGAGTATCTATTATTGTAATTTGGAACAGTTTATATTATAAGACTTTGCAGTATAGTATTGCCATGCAAAAAATCAGCTTCATCGAAAGCTGATAGATATATCAAAATTTGACTTTTGGTTTATAAAATGGACAATCTGATTTCTGTCAGTAATAATAAAGATAAACTGTCCATTTTATAAAACCAAATTCAATTTTTGATACTCCTATCGATATCCGATCGCATGGTTACACTATTATGTGGGGTCTACAAGATAAACGGTTTAGATCAACAATAAACACACGGTATGACCGAAAAAGACGGTGGTGAAAAAGTGGGATTTTCCATCACCAGTGGAAAGAATATAATCTCTTTTTTTGTGTGTATTGATAATTCATAAATATGGTCGAATTTCGAGAAAAAAAAATCCCGCCAGAACAAATCCAAACAAACCTGAAGGATAATTTAGGACCGTTTAATGTAAGATGCCTAATCCACACTCCTCTTGGGTTGCATTTGGACAAATTTTTTTTGGAATTTTTGGACATGATTTTTTTTTGGTTGTTTTTATCTTAATTTACTATTTCCGTCCTGAAAAAATTGTTCGCTCCGTAAACCAAAAACTTGAAAGATACATTTTATCAAAAAAATTCAAACTTTTTTGTCGCTATTTATTAAACATAAATGAGTTCTTTTTATTTATGAAAAAAACTTGTAATTTTTGTTGATAAGAATGTATTTTTTTAAGTTTACGTATTGCGGACCGAACAATATTTTTGGGCAAAGAAAATACTAATACTAAAATATTGGTCAAATTTTAACATCACATTGCTTAACTTTGATGAGAGAAACGTCAAATCAAGTCAAACGACGTGGTATTAAAATGTGACCCATGTTCCTCTTATTGCAATCCCAAACATCTCTCCATATTCTAGCTCGGTTCATTTTCGAGCTGAATCCACGAGCCGAGCTTTCATAAACTAGTGGAGTCATAAATAACTCGAGTTTGGTTCTATTGCTAAACGAATTTAAAATTCAATATCTTTTTTTCACAGATTTAAAAAGCCGAGTCTTGATCCGCTCGCGAACAGGTCTTTTTTTAAGTTGAAATAAAAATGTTGTCAGCCCCTCCGATTCATCCCCCAGCTACCCATTCTCTACAGACACACCCCTATACAGACACGCACACGGGGGAGCAAGACAGAGAAGATCTCTCTCTCTCTCTCTCTCTCTCTCTCTCTCTCTGTTAACTCTCTCTCTCCTGATTTGATGCGCCTGTTCCTCAATCCAACCCCGATCAAATTCATTCGATCTATATTCTCTTCTCCCCGTAACAAATCCCCACCTCTCAGACCCATCCGCGCCGGATCATCGCCATCGACGGCGATCGCAATGGCGACGATCACGAAGTCGACGTCCCTCGGAGCGGTCGCGGAGGAAGGCATCGCGAGGAGGTTCTGGATCAAGTTCAGGAAAGAGTCCACCTTCGCTCTCTACACTCCCTTCGTCGTCTGCTTGGCCTCGGGGGACCTCCGCCTCGACACCTTCCGCCAGTACGTCGCCCAGGACGTTCACTTCCTCAAAACCTTCGCCCAAGCGTCAGTATTCTCTTCCCCCACCCTCTATCGGCTTTCTTTCAGTGCACTTTTTTAATGTAGTTGTATCGTTTTGAAGTATGTTGCTCTTTCTGGTATTGTTTGGTAGCTGAGGAATAAATAAATGGAAAGTAAAGAGAAAGGGGAGAAACGAAACTGATCTTAGGGCTCGCTTGATTCACGAGATTAACGGTCCTACTCCTGTACTGTTGTCTATTTGTCCCAGGACAATTTGTTCCAATCTCATGTTTGACTGCTGCGAGATGGATTACCTCCCAGAGGGAGAGATAGGTCATTTTTATAATCTGAGGGTATTTTTTGTAATTTTTAATACTGTGAGTTTCCCAGGTGCTCTCCTTAATCTCGTTTAATCCCGCGGTTCCCTCCTGCCTTGGGATTATAAAGTACCCCCATATAGGATAAAAATTAATCATAGGATTATTAATCTCGAGTCTCGACAGCCATTTTGGGAACCAGACATGGGATAAAACGTAGGATTAGGTGCAGTTAGTCCTATCCAAGGACCAAATCCGTAAATCAATAGAGGCCTTAGGTTATTACTTAGGTGCAGTTACTTGTTTGATTCACAGTTACTCTTTTTGGTTTGTTTCGTAGTTGAGGAATGAATGGAAAATAAAGTGAAAGGGGAGGAACAAAACTGCTCTTGGGGCTTGCTTGATTCACGAGATTAACAGTCCTAGTAGTGATAGTCCTACTCATGGACTATTTGTCCTAGGACCAATTTGTTCCAATCTCATGTTTGACTGATGCGGGACTACCTCCAGGAGAGGTCATTTTTATAATCTAAGGGTATTTTTTTGTAATTTTTAATACCATGTCGAAATGAGTTTCCCACTTGCTCTCCTTAATCCTGTTTAGTCGAACTGTTCCCACGTGCCTTGGGATTATAAAGTACGCCCATATTGGATAAAATTAATCCTAGGATTATTAATCTCGATAGCCATTTTAGGAACCAAAAATGGGATAACATAGGATTAGGCACCTAATTGCGCCTAATCCTCGAATCAAATGAGGCCTTAGGTTATTACTTAGTCAATAAGATCTTAAGTTCGCTTGAGTATTTGGCTTAGTTGAGTTCCGAGTTCATAGTTGAACTTATATCTTCATTTTTTTAACATATGGACATTGAAATTTATGTGAGACACCTAACTAGCAGAGACATGGAAACACGAAACTGCCATCGCCACGACCACCGTGGTCACGACTTTAAATTTCAAAATTTGCAGGACCACGCATTGAACATGTTAAAAAAATCTACTTACAACTTTATTTATTGAGCTACATATGAAATTAGGGTTTAGGGTTTCGTATGGTGTCTACATTACTCAAAAACAGTCCAAACATATTAGAACTAGTGGTTTTGAAATTGAAATTCCTATTTCGATATCCACCCAATCACCAAGCAAGCAATAGGAATTGAAAAATAATGATGAACACCGGATATGTGTGGAAAACCTAGATGGGTAAAAAACCATGGGAAGGAATCAAGCACTAAAGAAAACATTGTACGGTTACAATCGAACTTACTACACAATTGAGAATCCTCACAATTGACTCAAGACCCATAGCCGAATCCTCGTTCACCATACCCAGTGCTTGACTGCCGCCGTCTCGAATCCTCAAGCCTTCCGATTAACCTTCCAAAAATCCACCTCAACCATAGAGATTTAATGTAACTTGTACCTCTTGGAGATTACTTGAGTGAGTATTGATCAATGGATCTTTTAATATCTCCAAGATACAGAGAATAGAATTTCCAAGTAGGTTTTCTTTTGGCTGCTCTCGTCGCCCTAGAAGTGGAGAAGATATGTCTATATACAATATACGGATACCCGATTGATTACCCCATAAACCTGTTGTATTCCAATTTAGCTCCTTTAAAACCGTTTGATCTTAATTGCTGACGATGTCCCACCTTTGGTCATTCGATTCACTCACTCTCATTACATGAACCATGACTCCTTCCACTAATACACAGTCAAATCAAAGTAGATATCAACATGTTCGAGACAAAAATCAAAATAAATAAAAACTAAACTAATACACAGATCTTGAAATCACTTTACAGATGAAAGTAGGGTTTAGGGTTTAGTAAGGTGTCTACATTACTCAAAAACAGTCAAAACATAGTAGATATCAACATATTCGAGACAAGAATCAAAATAAATAAAAACCAAACTAGTACACAGTTCTTGATATCGGTGCTTATTGAAGCGTGATAGAGATGAAAACGGTACATCGGGAAAGCCTATCCAAAACATCCGTGAGTGGAGAGTGATCTATTGCCGATAGAGTCTCAAAAAGCATCTGGTTCCAACTTTCTTGAGCAATGGTGTGACCTTTCTCACAGCACCTTTGGGGCTGTCTGAGAGAGGCTAGACCGAAATGTAAGGGGGACATATGAGATGACCCTAATTTGTAGGGATTTGGTAGGACAAATGTAAGGTGGGCTTGCGGTTCAAGGCCAAGGCCCTGAATGAGTTTTTAAGGCCCAAAATGAGTTTTTAAGGCTAAAATATTTATGGGCTTTAAGAACTCATTATTAAACCACAAGCTCACCTCATATTTGACCTACCGGCCTAAATACTCATAACCTTTTTGGGCCTTTATAACTCATTGGTTCTTAAAAATTCATTATGGGCTTTGGCCTTGAACCGCAAGTGCACCTCACATTTGATGATGCAGGACGAGATTGAAATTAGGCCAAGTATAATCAAACACAAGAGAAAGTGGCTGCTTTTGGGGCTATGAACAGTAGACTTGAAATTTTTTTTGCAAGAAGAAGGAGATGAAGCGTTAGAGAAGGATAGGTCTAGGCATCACACCTAGAAAACCCAAGGCATCACACCTAGGGGCTCTTTAGCATCACACCAAAGAAAATATTGCATCACCCAATCTAATAGCTTGAAAGCTACTCAATTTTTCATTCATTCAATAATGATTTGCCATAAGGCTTACAGTCTTATTTATACCCATTTCAACTTGACTCTAGAACGTCCCAACATGAAGAACCTTCAACCAACTTTAGACTCCCAAAGACACATTGAACATAGACTTTTTTACTCCATTAACGACATGGAAAAACTAAATGACTCCTTGATCAAACTAATTGACTCTAAATACTTTGACTAGAAATTAAATAGACATTTTGACTTGACTAGAACCCAAAAGACACTCTTAAGAATCCATCACATGTCTAGCCAATATCCTTAGTAGGACCCATGGGCAATCCTTACCCTCCAAGACCAAATAATGGTTAAATTACTGGAATGCCCCTGCCACCTTTTCTGGACTGCATCATTTGACCTACCGGCCTAAATACTCATAACCTTTTTGGGCCTTAAAAACTCATTCTGGGCTTTGGCCTTGAGCCTTTTTGGGCCTTGAACCGCAAGCCCACCTCTCATTTGACGTACCGGTCTAAAATCTAAATACTCATAACCTTTTTAGGCTTTAAAATCTCATTATGAGCTTTGGTCTTGAACCGCAAGCCCACCTTACATTTGTCCTACCAAATTCCTACAAATTAGGGTGTTCTCATACGTCTCCCTCACCTTTCGCCCTTGCCTCTCTCAGACAGCCCCAATGGTGTCCAGTTTCCTTCGGTCTGTGAGAAGGTCTCACCATTGCTCAAGAAAGTTGGAACAAAAGCTCTTCTCCGAGACTCTCTCGGCAATCGCTATCCACTCGCTTATGTTCTTGTAGGCTTTCCCGCTATACTGTTTTCATCTCATCACACTTCAGTAAGTACTAATATCAAGATCTGCATATTAGTTTGGTTTTTATTTATTTTGATTCTTGTAATATGTTGATATCTACTCAATTTTGTCTGTTTTTGAGGAATGTAGGCACCTTACTAAACCCTAGATCTGTGTATTAATTTTTTTTTTTTGGGTCTCGAATATGTTGATATCTGCTTTGTTTTGACTATTTTTGAGAAATGTATACACCTTAATAAACCTTAAACCCTACTTTCATCTGTAAAGTGATTTCAAAACCACTTGTTCTACTATGTTTTGACTGGTTTTGAGTAAAATGTCGACACCTTATGTAACCCTACACCCTACTTTCATATGCAAAGTGATTTCAAAACCACTCGTTCTGCAAGCACAAACCCACAATGTACAAATTCTCAGTTCATCAGACTGTATGAGCCGATACACCATTGACATCACTGGTTTGAGTCGCTTGACATTTCACAACACTTTTTCCTTTGGTTTTTCTTTTTCATGCTGATTTCCTCCCCATTTGCATCAAGTTCTTTTAAACAATCTACATGTCAATTATTGTCATTTATGATTCTTTGACCAAAGAAACTTCAATTTGGAAGGGCTCTCAATTAGGGTTCCGCACATGAAGGCCAGGTTTGGGTTTGATTTTTGTGTCAAAGCATCAAATTGGGTTCGATCAGAGTTTGATTTCATGTATCTAACATGTATGCATATATATAGATCTCGCATTGACCAGTGAAGGTAAAACCATGTATTGCATATACAACTGCCACAACGGTTACACTGGCTGATTTTCTCTTTTTAAATCGTAACATGAATAGAATGAACCAAAGGATGATATATTTTTTGTAGTCAATTGGTAAAAGATTCGTAATTTATTTGATATAAGAATAGTTGATAAAGTTATATAATGTCTCTTTGATATTTCATATCTGCATATGCATGGACATAAAAGTTTTAATGTGTCGTTGGACAATATTACTGAACTTTTTCCGTTTTTATTTGGGATTTTCTAAGGTATGAGTTGGCGGAGGAGTGTGCAGATGACGATGATGCAAAGGCTTCAATCAGTCAGTTGAGGAAGGCTGTCCTAGAGGAGCTAAAAATGCATGATTCTTTTGTCCAAGTAAGACATTAAACAATGTTTGGCACAAATAATGTTTCGTTACAAATGTGTTGGAAATTTCGATAAGATCACGACTACTCACAGATTGTTTCTTACTCCTCCCAAACCTCTTGATATGGGGTATTAACATATTCTCGCTCTTTGATCCCTTGATGCATTTTTTCTGTGAAATGTTGGTCTTTTTTTTGCTTTTTTCTTCCTGTTTTACCTCCGAATTTATATTTGTTTAGTAAAGTACTATTAACAATAAGGCAATAGACGTCCATTTCCTTGTTTAAATAGTGATTCATGGAATCTCGAATATTCGTTGTATAGGAATGGGGTTCTGACATGGTCAAAGATTGCAGACTCAATTCAGCTACAGTTAAGTACACCGATTTCTTATTAGCAACAGCTTCAGGGAAGGTTGAAGGAGTAAAAGGTCCTGGGAAACTTGCGACTCCTTTTGAAAAAACAAAACTTGCAGCTTATACTTTAGGTGCCATGACACCTTGCATGAAGCTTTATGCCTTTATAGGGAGTGAGCTCCAGGCACTTCTTGATTCCAACGAGAGTAGTAGACACCTCTACCAGAAATGGGTCGATAATTATGCGTGTGAAAGTTTTCAGGTTTGTACCATTATTAAGCGCACTGCGATGTTTCAGTTCTTTTTGTTATACAATTCGCATACTGATTAAAGTTTCTGAGGGATTAACTGTCCACTTTACTGGTAAGTTAAGGCATCAGCACTGCAAACAGAGGACTTGTTGGACAAATTAAGTGTTTCTTTGACCGGGGAGGAGCTGGACATCATTGAGAAGCTTTATCATCAAGCCATGAAACTGGAAATTGAATTCTTCTGTGCTCAGCCACTTAATCAACAAACAGTCGTTCCTCTGTTGACGGAACACAAACCTGCAGATAATCGTTGTTTGATATTTTCTGATTTTGATTTGACGTGCACCGTTGTTGATTCATCTGCCATATTGGCTGAGATTGCAATAGTAACGGCACCAAAATCTGATCAGAGTCAAGCTGAAAATCAGATTGTTCGGATGCCATCAGCTGACTTGAGAAACACGTTGGGAGTTCTTTCTAGGCAGTATACAGAAGAGCATGAGCAATGCATTGAGAGAATTTTGCTTCCTGACAAAGGTACGGACGGAACTTTTGAGGCGTTCTTGTATGACATTTCAACTTTCGGAAAGTGTACAATAAACTGTGTGACATTTCTTTTGCGTTGTTTAATAGTGCTCAGGATTTGATGATCTTAATTCTGTCTTTGCAGCTGAGAGATTCAACTATGAAGGTCTGCATAAAGCACTTGAGCAACTTTCAGTTTTTGAAAAGGAGGCAAATTCTAGAGTGATTGAATCTGGAGTACTTAAGGGTCTGAATCTTGAAGACATAAAACGGGCTGGGGAACGTTTAATTCTCCAAGACGGTTGTACAGATTTCTTCCAAAGCATCATAAAGAATGCAAATTTGAATTCAAATATCCATGTACTTTCCTATTGTTGGTGTGGTGATCTCATTAGATCAACTTTTTCATCAGGTATGTTCCCCATTGATTTAACTGTACAATATGAGCATAAAAGTCCTGCATTTAGCTTTTACGTTGCATGTCAGATTTACTTTCTTAGACCGGCTTTCACTTGGGGATATGCTGAAATCTGTTGTTTTTGCATTCAGTGGAATCTGCTGACATTTTTCACCTTACTGGTACTTGGTGTTTTTTTGAGTCAGACTTTACTGGTACTGATACTGTCAATTAAGTTGAATGTTATAAATCCATTCTCTTCTTCAGGCACACTTCTTTAACCCAATTAGTTTTAGGGTGTCTCGCCATTCTGTCAGAGGTTCCTCTTAAAATTAGCATCATCTAGGGCTGTTCAACAATCCTTTCTTCCAAGTTCCGACTAATCGGACGGAACCAAATTGACTCTTCCAGACACGGTCCGCTCCGAACTGCACTGATTTGCCTAGAAGCAGTTGGCTCCATGAAAAGAGCATTCTGTTGAGTATTAAGGAGATTTGGTCCGTTGGTTGGTTTGGTCAAAGACACCCGCAGCAAATCCGATTCCCCTCCTCGAAACCTCCCCTCTGTTCTCCACTTCTCCTTTGCTAGAAAACCCTCCCCCTTGTTATGTTTTAGGTTATATCTCAACAAATGCCCCTCATCTAAAGCCCGTTCCTTTTCAAGGTTTTCTTTATCGGTTTTGCTAACCTCCGCCCACTAGGTGGAGGATAATAAGCACATAATTCCAAATAAGTTCGGATATCAATGCATATTTTACAGATATTAATATACTTTCACAAATATCAATACACTTTTCTCTGATATCAATGCACTTTTTATCTATTATCCTACACTCTTTGGGCGGAGGTTAGAATAATCCTTTCTTTATTAGTAGTTATAGATGAAAGAGCTTGTTAATTTCGCAATGTTGGGATGTAGTTACTGAACTTTGGATGGGGTAATTTTCCTCTTTCCTATGTGGTATTTTTGTGAAATTGCTTGTTAAGATGATCAGTTCTCTTTGTTTCCTCTTCTTGGACAGGGGGTTTGAATGTTCTGAATGTACATGCAAATGAATTTGTCTATGACAATTCTGTATCTACTGGTGAAATTGTTAGAAAGGTTGAATCGCCCATTGACAAGGTTCAGGCTTTTCGAGATATTCTTACGAATCACAGAAGTGAAAAAAAGGACTTCACTGTTTATATTGGGGACTCAGTGGGTGACTTACTTTGTCTACTTGAAGCAGATGTTGGAATTGTGATTGGATCGAGTTCAAGTTCAAGTTTGAGGAGAGTGGGGAGTCATTTTGGTGTTTCTTTTATTCCATTGTTCCCTGGCTTGGTTAAGAAGCAGAAAGAATGTGTTGAAGGAAGCTCTTCTAGTTGGAAGGGACTATCTGGCATTCTTTACACAGTCTCTAGCTGGGCTGAAATACACGCTTTCATTTTGGGTTCGTAGAAACACTTTTTGTGCCCACGCACTCATCGTATGTATGATAGAACACACATATACAGGTTGGTGGCTAGTTTTATTACGGGCCATGGATCAGTTGCTTTCCTCCATTTCTGTAATTCTACAGGGTCTTCTATGCAGAGTCGTAAACAGGCTTCTTTTGGCTGGTTGTGCTAAGCGGGGTACTTACTATTTCTTGGTGTTCTCTTTCTTTTTCCATCGGCTATGATATTTCCTCTTTGTAGGTTGTATTGACCTTTTTGTTGAAAATGTTTTGTCAGGTATTGAACGTTTTATGCGGCAATCATCCCGAAATGGAGGGCTATCGACACTGTCCTACTATATGTCAAAATTAAGTGGTACTCTTGTGCTTTCACAGGTAACAGGTTATTGCTGTTCGGAATTTTGTAGAATGGCAATTTAGAGGAAACATGCTATATGTGGATGTTGTGGCACTGGTTCTTATGGAGATAAGTTCTTGCAGGCCATTTCTTGATCTTTCAACTCTCCATAAGTGAATTAGTAGTATGGCCTAATCTTTGATGTCATACTGCTTTTATAATCCGATATCAGTCATTCTTTTTTATGATTATTTTGGATGCGAGCAGAG
>JAOTQK010000020.1:18235695-18250029 GCA_025642025.1 Rhododendron ferrugineum
TGATTTTTTACAGGGCCCCATAAAATAATATTCAAAAATTTATGGATATTTTTTTAGATTTTTTTGGGACCCGAAATGGGGCCAAACGCATTTGTCTCTGCGTGGTTCTCTGCGAATTGTCTCTGCGGAAAGCTTTTTCGCTTGAAATTTGGGATGCTTTTGAGACAAAAATACCGTACTGTGTAAAGATTCCTTACCCTTCCTCGTCCATTGTCGTCTCCATCTTCCTCCTCCATCACCGTCATTGTTGTGACCCCCACCCCCACCGGCGGTATTTTTGTAGGTAACTCTCGAGCAACATCTTCCCAGATCGATGGCGAACTACGGCGGTGCTCCAATCAATATTTTCCCATTCGCGTTTCAGTTTGCAGTGCTCCGACTGACAAAAGGCAAACACAAACGGCAGCGAAGCGAGGCACATATCACCAGTGGTGGTGGGGGCTCAGAACGACAGCAGTGATGGAAGGTCTCCCATCTTCTTTCCTAAGCAACACAAACAATTGCAACTTTCGATAGGTAACTCTCAAGCAACACTGAATAATTCGAAAGTTAATTACCGAATACAGCTATATAATTCAGAATTTAAATTTCGAACAATATTCAAAAACTCTAATTTCGTAATTTTCATAAACCAAGTCCCGATAAAACATATCTAAAATTGGATTTTAACTTTCGATTTTAGTAGCAGTTTTCGGGACTTAAGTTCCAAACAAGATTCGAAACTCAACTTTTGAATTCTTTTGACTATTTCGAAAGTTAAGTTCCAATTTTGGTAGCAGTTTTCGAAAGTTAATTTCCAATTTGGGTACGTACTGAGATTCTTGATTTGACTACAATCAAGAGTTTTTTCCACATGGATGAAATCGTCCCCCTCCCTAGCAAACCAATGAGGAACTACAATACTATTTTGTGGTTGTGGTGGAGGTCGTGAAGAACATAGTGATGTAGGAGGATGTGGTGGTGGTGTTGATAACGGGAGTCATGGTGGTAGAATAGGATGTCTTGGTTGTGATGGTTATGGAGGCCATGCTAGCGGTGGAGGGAATTTAAGAGGAATGGTGTGTTGGGAAGTTTTGGGAAATTTATTGGGTTGTGTGGAATAAATTACTCCGTATGTTTGTAAAAATGTGTGGTATGTTATACGAAGGAATTGGTTTTTGTGGGTTGCAAATAGCAACTCCCTTAGAGAAGCCTAAAATGAATAAAAATGGAAATAAATAAATAAATAAATAAATACAGTACTCTAGAAATTAAAGACGGAGAAGAGATCAAAACATATACTTTTGGTTTTGGTTTCGTTTTAGTGTTGTCTAGGAGTACTTGTCTTTATACAAAATGTTTCTGCAACTTTTATTCTTCTTGTATTTTTAAAATTCCTCTCACATAGATGGTTAATTAAATTTAAAAATTTCTGAAAACAGAATAAGAATTACGAAACATAAATAATATGGTATAGAATTCATTACTGGGTAGAACAAGGCGCGCCCCAGGACCTTATTTGATTATGGAACCAAAACTAACAGGATTAAAGAATTAATGGTTTGTTTGGAACCTATTGAAAAAAATGAAATGAAAGAAAAATTATTTTATCTTGTTTGGTTCGAGAGAAAACTGAGATGAAAATAACAAAATAGAGAACTAAATGCAATGATTTTTCCTTTTTTCCCTCAAGTTCCTTTATACTTTGTTTGGAAATTTAGAAAAGTGGGGGAAAGTGAGATGAAAATAAGAGAAAAATTATACTATTTACAATTCTAGATTTTTCTATTTTTTCTCTCCAAACCAAATAACGGGGGAGAAAATAGTGTTTGGTAGAAGGAGAACGAAGGGGATAAGAGAGAGGAGGAGAGCTTATGCCCTTGAAGGGGCTTTAACTAATCCCACTCCTCACCCTACGATAAACTTATTTGGGTGGGAAGAAAAACCAAATTGACTCTTTTTTGTATTTTCAATGTACTTCTTCTGTTCCAATTTGATTGTTCTTTTTAGAGTTTGTGCCACTTGGGAGCTAATCCTCCTCTTAACATATCGACCTCTTATTCACTATTTTTTCTTATCTATCCAAAATCTTATTCGTCCGATAAACGAGCCTTAACGGCCTGTTTGTCAGGGGTAGCCGCCCGGATACGGAATAGGCCGGATAAGCTTATACTGGGCCCATCCAGATCCTGGGTTTGATAGCACCGGCCATCTTGGATAACTTGTCCTGGTGGGAGAAGCAACACCCCTTCAACAGGTTCGTTAGCTTATCCCCTCTTTTGGCCCTGACCTCCAATATCATTTCTACGTTTTCCACCAGCAAAACAGAAATGAACGTGGAGAGAGACTGAGAGAGAGAGGGGTTCGCGGGTGGAGAGAGAGATAGAGAGAGAGGCAGTCTCACCAACTTCCGCCGACATCTCCGGCCAAGACTAGTCGGTAACCCATCGATACCTTTCCCGTCGGTCCCCGTAGAAGGGTTCATATAACCTCTCTTATCCTTCACCAAACAAACCGTGGCGGACGGTCGTTTGAGTCGCACGGGAGAGGATACGGACTCTTGACGGGCACCACCCCACTCTAGTGTATCTGAAAACCACTTCGCATGATTAAGTTCTCTATTCAGACAACTTCTTGCAGTGACCCCGCTCATCTGCTCTGTCTACACAGTTGAACGACGGTCGAGAGTAGAAAGAAGGCTCAGGGGTGAATAACAAATGCCTCAAACAGTGTGGTTCCTCAAGCCTTTCATTTACTCTCCGCCTACTACTACTACTACTACCAGTTGGAGGTTCGTTATCTTCAGTTTCTCCTTATCTACTTACATACACAAACACATAATGTGCATTTGTAAAGAGTCCCACATAATCAAGTAGTGGCGGCTCCAGGAATTTGTAGTTGGGTGTTCAGAAATTATCATAACTGGCTGATTTATTCGCCAAGTAATATACGATACAAAATCTGATATATTATTATAAATAGTGCAGTCAAAAAACATAACCTCTGTTCTAAAAAAAATTAACTACGAGGCGAAATGAAATTGAGAACTTAAAAATATATACTGTATTTTACGATTTTTTTTCTCTGAAAGTTGTCGTATTGTGTAGTGGACAGTGTTTTGAGAATGGAAGGGATAAAATTTTACAGCTGTCCTAGACGAATTATCATATTTTGTGACAATGTTTAATATTAATCTACTAAGTTCAAAGGAATATTATTCAAGTTAATTGAGTTTTGCAATGTAGTTGATTTTTGTTAAAGCTTTGTTCATGATTCTATAAGCTAACTAGGTAACAAAAAACAAAATAGTTATTGTTATGAATGCGAAATTAACATATTTAGACCATCGACAATAAAGATGGAGAGAGAACGCATAGCAGAATACTTACACCAATAAATTCATCTTTTTCTCTCTTTTTTTTCTTTTTTCTTTTTTTAATTATGATTGTGTGCTTTATTTGAGGTAACGTGTTAGGTGTTCAAATATGAATTATCTGGATTGATGAGCTGTAATTGGGTTGTGATTGAGTGTTTAATTGGTTTTGGGTTGGGTGTTCAATTCTTTTTGGGTCAGGTGTTTCAAGACTATTAGAATTGGGTGTTCAAAGAAAGGCTAGCCCATAATTTTTACATGTATTCTAAGCAATTTTATTTTTTTGGGTGTTCAGCTGCCCATTAAAGGCTGGCTGTAGAGCCGCCTCTGCTACTTGGTGTTCACCTCAAGGGGTTGGCCAAGTCGCCTTGGCCTAAGACTTAGGGATTTGCTCCCACCTAAGGTCTCAGGTTCAACTCTCCTTGCCAACAACTCTTAGGGCCACCTCACCCCATGCATAAGCATGTGAAAAGACTGTGTGAGGGGCAGTAAGATTAGTCCGGGGTGCGCATAAGCATGTGAAAAGATTGTGTGAGGGGTAGTAAGATTAGTCCGAGGTGCGTGCAAGCTTGGTCAGGACAACTTGCATTACCAACAAAAAAAACTACTTGGTGTTCCATACTGATGGGTTTAATGGGCCTTCACGTCTGGCTTGTTTGGTTGCTGGGAAATTCTTATATCCAGTTTTTAAGGGTCAGAAAAGTTCTTCCTAGATACCCATGTAGTTGCATTACAAGGCTCAGTTTTGTTCTGTTTTCTTGGTTCCAACTGAGTGGATAGTAAAAGCCCTCTTTGGTTGCTGTGCTTGGAATCTGATTTAAAAAACAAGTGCCTTTCCAGTACAAAAACACTCACTACTGGTCACATCTTATCCCGAGGATTGGCATTCTCTTGCTGTCATTTTAGCTTAATTCGCCCAATGTACGGATTAGGCAACATTTTTCACCCAGCTGGCATGCTTGCTTCAATTCACTCATCCTTGCAAGAGTAGTTTATTCCTCTTTACACCATAGCCCATAGGCCCCATACATTTAATGGTATGCCTGAGTCAGACCCTGAACCCGGTTTATATTTATACAAAGGCCTGAAGCAGAAAACATCCTATGATGTTTTGTATAAAATGTGTTCTTTTAGAAAACATTTGTAGACATTCCTAGAAAACAAGTTCCAAGAACCGTCAACCAAATGAGTTTTGTTTTCCACCACAAAAAGGAAGCCAACAATCAGTGGAAAGAACCCTCCCAAAAGAATAGACAGCACTGTTTTCTTAATAACCATTGCTTGTTAGAATCCCATGTTTCCTTCAGTTTTACCTGCTAACCTTGTTTTTATATCCATGGATTGTTTTTTTTTGTGTGTGTGCGCGCGCGTGTGGGGAAGAGCAAGAAGTGTTAGTTGTTAGTTTATGTTAGTGTGGTTTGATTTTGAACCCTTGTCTAATGCATGGGAGTACATGGTGCCTACCAATGGGCTACCAGTCCACTTGCCCACGGATTGTTGTTTCTCATTTCTTTATCAGTGTGTTTGTCGGGTTAGGTTCATTCTTTGTGTTTCTCTATTTGGGTTGAAAAATTATATTCTTGGGATAATTAATAACTGTCCAAGTTATGTACTTTGGTTGGGATTGTAATGTTACTTATGTATTGTGTCTTTCTCGCAGTAAACCAATGATATGCAGAGGCTTACTTGACAGCAACCTAACAATACATAAAAGAGGAGAGGTAGTTTGTTTTGGTATGCTGGCCCCAAGAAAGTTCTTGCGAAAGAGAAAGAAAGTGGAAGTTTTCATAGATGCAGCTGATGAAGCAGATCAAAAAAACTGGAGGGAACTGATGAATGAAATTGATGAGTCTGGGTCTGCAGTTTCAGTACTGAGAAGCATAAGGATTGAAAAACACTCACTTCCTAAGGACCTTGTCGTGGGCACCCTGGTTAGATTTAAGCAGCTGAAGAAATGGAACATTGTTAGCGAGGTAATTACTGAGCTCAGTCCCAACCTCTTATTTTTTCGTGTATTTTTTCATGTCCATTCTTGTTTTTCATCTTTGCTTTGACATTTCATCAATTTTGGAGAATTTCTAGCCAAACTATTAATTATAAGTCATGCATAATCACCACATTATCAGCATTCAAGTGAATCTTATGGTTATGCCTGTAGTTATGTAAAACTTTAAGACTTGAATGTCACATAGTTCTAATGCTGTCCCAGTTAATCTTCTATTCTAAACAAAAGAAAGTAGTTAAAGAATGGGGATGATTATGCATTTGAAGGTACCAATATATGACAATAGTGGGCACTAGACAATTCAGCCTTTGGGTTATTTTGGACATCAATGCGTATTTTGGATTATAAGCTGCCTCATCTTCCATATATGGAGAGACAATAGTCTTCCATATATGAAAATGCTATTTTTGTGTTTATGGTTAATTTCTTGTTCTAATCACATCTAGTGCCTGAATTGTGCAATAGATTCTTGAATGGCTTTGGCTTCAAGATTGCTGGGATTTTAGTGAGATGGATTTTCTGATGCTTATTACGGCTTATGGGAAGCAAGGGGAGTTTAACAAAACTGAAACTGTTTTGAACTTCATGACCAAGAAGGGTTATCCACCGTCTGTGATATCCCACACTGCCCTTATGGAAGCATATGGAAGAGGAGGCCAATACAATAAGGCAGAGGCAACATTCCGGAGGATGCAATCTTCTGGCCCTGAACCTTCCGCTGTAACGTATCAGATTATTCTCAAAATATTTGTTGAGGTGATTAACCTTTGTTATACCGTCTCTTCAAATACTCCAACTCCCTGTCAACCTGACTTATGTAGTTTCACTCTTAATTTTTGTTACTAAAACTACATGAGAATGAATGTTGTGGTCAAGAAGCGTGTAGAAGATTGCCAGACATGCAATTTGAAGGTTGAAAAATTAAGTCCTTCGGGCTTTGTAGACTATTGACTCTGGTATGAAACTTGATCTAAGGATTTGCGCTAGAGTTGTATGTATCATGTATCTTACTGGTATATTTGTTCCTATAAGCAGTGTAGGTAATGGCATTGTTTTGTACTTGAATTTCTATGATGGCGTGCTGTACTAGTTTGGATAAACATAAAATTGCGGCCTGGATTTCAGGAATTGAATAGCAGTTTCAGAACCCATGCACACTAAGAAGCAAGGGCACATATATGTACACTTGAAATGAAATTTCTGGAAAATTGTGACACATGCACAGCAGTGGGCACGACACACAAGAAAACTCACACACACACACGCACGTGTTTTTGCATATGTTTAGCTGTTATTCGTTATATCTCCTATCCAGAAACAACCAAAACCAGTTTTAATTTGCAATTCTCAACTTTTACTAAATTTGATATCGTAGTTTTAGACAAGGATTTTATAGGGGTTGAAATTTTCGAACTTGCAATTTTGCCTTTTATATTTATTGAACATCACACAAAAGTGTTTTGTGCTTCATAGTATGCATGAGGCAAATTTAGCGATTAGAGAGATCTCAAAATTTTTCCCATTATTACATTGACACTTTTTCTAGAAGAAAAAAAACATGAAATGATGAGTCTAAAAAGAGTGGAGTTTTTGCACAATGCACTGAGAATGTGAGCAGGTGCCAATGCTCCTATAAATGTGTTTTACATGAATACTTTGCAAAATAATATTCTATTTAATGGATTTTTATTTCCTGAATTAAGTGCACTCTCATATTGTAATCTGCAAAAGTGTATTTGTATTGTACCAAATGTTAAGCATATGGCGTACCATATTCCCATTCCCGTACGAGTACATGACCGATTAATGTAATGACCCGCTCCCACCCTATACAATATTGTTCGCCTTGAACACCAAACCCCATCAGACTTCCCAGTGAGGTCACCCTTCCTTGGATTACTCCAAGGCGAGCATACTTAACTATGAAGTTCCAATGGATTTTGATGCCCTCACGGCTTTAAAAGGCCTCCTACAAGGTAGGATGATGATTTATTATTTATAGCACACAACTTATACTTCCCAAGCAATGTGGGACCACCGCCGCCTGACCAGTCTCGTCACCAATTAGACAGCCCCCGCACGGGTCCCAACCGCCCTCATTGACTACTACCTGGAACTCCTAGGGGTGGGGCGTCACAAATAACATTGAGTTGTATCCAAACTAGAAAGACGAGTATCACATATCACAAATAGCTTTACTTTTCTGTATAAAAAGTAGTGGATATACGGCCATATAACTGTCTTCAAAATATTTCGTTTTTGGGTTATGATATTGATGTACCTTGCTTCAACGCATGGCAATGTATTTTATCGAAGCTCATGGTTAATTCTGTCTTGCAGGGGAACAAGTTTGAAGCGGCTGAAGAGATATTTGAATCCCTTCTGAATGATAAGAGTTCACTGTTGAGACCAGATCAAAAGATGTTCCATATGATGATTTATTTGTTTGGGAAAGCAAGGAACTATGAGAAAGCTCGTAAAATGTATGCATTGATGGCTGAGAGGGGAGTGCAAAGATCTACAGTTACTTATAATAGCTTAATGTCGTTTGAAAGAAGTTACAAGGAGGTCTCAAATATCTATGATGAGGTAAAATGGAAGGATTGTTTGAGTAGTTATTGTAGTACATGGTTATAGTTAACCACAGTTTTGATTACAGTTTCATCTTAGCTTGATTATTAATTCGTTTGTCTTCTAGTTTAGGATGAAACATGAGGATATGTTGCCATTGCTTTTCAAAGGTTTTATTTTCAGTTATAAAAATATTTCCTTCTCTATGCCCTTCCAGTTTTGCTAGAAGAAGTTTTAGCCATTTCCATTTGGGAGTTATATTTCTTCCATTGTGACCTTTTTCTTGTGCAAATTTGTATTTGTTTGACATTGTTGAAATTCGGTATTCAATGCGGTTCATGTCTCTGGTAGCTAAGAAGCGCGACCAGTGTGCGACACGAAGGACATAGTCTTGGCACCATCAGATATGTGTCTATTTTTAGACTGTTTTGTGTTTGGATGGACATGGGACACGGTTGATAAACCATGGGGACACACTGTGGACACATTAGGATGTCATAATGCTATTTTAAAAGTTAAGTCTCATCCGTGTCCCATGCTTCTTAGGTTTGCAGGAATGCTGATATTTTTCTAGGGTTTGCAATTTGCATCACGAGATTTGAAATCTAATAATGTGCACAATTGTTAGGTCTGTAGTGGACTAAGGAGTGGAAGCACTCACATAGAGAAGAAATAAGAACACTGTGTAGAAGAGCATGAAATAGCATGTCCCATCAATCCTGGTTCATACATTTTGAATACTCAAGCAATGAGATTGCCCTATTGCTTTATGTACTTAATATGTGGGATAAAACGTTCTCATGAGCCCAAGGTCTTGGTAAGCACATCCTGCCATGGGTTTTGACTTGGCATTACAGGTATCAATTTGTCTTTCTCATCATTATTTCTTGGACAAAATCCCGATCAGGTTTACTTTTATTGTTGACATCTTTGGTATATATGTAGCTGCTCCAGTTGTTCTTCATTGCTATGGGGAGTTCCTTCTAGTGAGAAGAGTTGTCTTTTACAGTTTTGGAGGCAGCCAACCCAAAACGAATTGTTGGTATATGAGAGGCCTCTGTACTACGGGACCGAGTTTGAGTGTCTTAGATACGCCCGGTGGGACAAGTCTTTAGGATTACCGACGTCATGTCACGTGCAGCATAACATGCTGCAACACCTATCATGCCGCCGCCACCTTCTTTCTACTTTCAGCGGAAGTGGTTTCTCACGACTCACTAAGGAAGTCACTGATTGAATCTGACCCGCGGTTCCGATGATGCTTTCCCCTACCAAGTGTTTATACTTTCTAAGGTGAAACTCACTTGCTGGATGAGATTGCGAATTTTTGGTCTTATAACCGACGGTGTTTGAAACCTTTACACCCATGCCAATGGTGTTTTATAGGACCAGCACATAGTTATCGATAAGGTTTTGGGTCAAGGCTTTTGTCAAGAGCAAGCTTCCTATGACCCCTTTCCTGATGGTCTAGCTTCTGCTTTCTCTGTCTCCAATGAGGTTTCATTTGACTGCCCCTAAACAGGATGAGCTTTTAGGGGGAACTCCCTTGCCGGATGAAATTCCCAATTTTTGGTCTTAGAACCAACGCAAAGTCCATTGATGTGGGACGAGTGCAGGGAAACTCTGTCCTCGAACTAGACAAGCCAGATTGGAGTGGCCCATGTATGATTAGGGATGAGCCTAACCTTGTCTTGCATGTGGAGATGCAAACGCCCTTACGAAGAGAGAAGTAGAAACCAATCGGGAAACAAATGCAAATGGGAAGTCCTTAGCTCAAGACCTCCTGTGATACTATGCTAGATTGCCGATTAAAAAATAAAAATAAAAAAACCTAAACCTGTTAGAAAATGTACCCATCAATGTATATCAAGTTAACGAATAGCCCTAGGGAATTGATTCAAAGGTGGTGTTCTGGTTTTTGGGATGGTCTATCCTTGAAATTGGCTACTGTATTAGTTCTTTTCGAAAATTTCTTCCGGTAGGTTATGTGTAAGAATTTAGTCAGTTTGCTTGAAGCTGAAGCTGAGACTCAGTAATTTATTTTATGATGTATTGGGATTTGGGACCAATACATGAGTTAATCACCTAGTCACAAGCATTCTTTGTGGAAGATAATTGTTGATGCTCCTTATAAGTGTACAATAATAGTTTTTCATATTTTAGCTTACTTGTGTAATGCTATCAGACTTTTGAAGTAAATGCTTATTTTAGATGCAAAGAGCTGGTGTTCGACCCGATGTCGTGAGTTATACACTGCTCATCAGTGCTTATGGAAAAGCTAGAAGGGAAGAAGAAGCGTTGGCTGTTTTTGAGGAGATGCTTGATGCAGGTGTCAGGTGCTTTGGTATTCAACTTGTGTTGTTATGAGATGTATAGTACATGGTTGCAAAACTTAAGATATTGAGAAAAACCTTGTTACCTTAATGAAGTTGTAGAACTTCAGATATTAAAAATCTTTGTTACCTAACTTGCTTGGATTAGTTTGACCTTGCATAACGATTCTTATGTGGCCAGATCCATCATGTCGTGAATAAGAGCAATTGGATGTTATTACAATAGTACATTACATCCTGTATTGTGGACAAGGGTGGAGCCACATGCAAAGGTGAACCTAGATTTCTCCCCCGGAGGCCATGCAGCACCGACACATCTAGAGGTTGCCATATCTGTGTATGACACGTTGGGGGCACACGACACACAAGGGACATTCCGAAATGTGTATGGGACACACCACGCCGTGTGTCCATTTAATTTTAGTACTTTCGTATGGTGGGACACGCCGGGGTCAAATGTGTAATAGAAAACATGTGTACGTATAAAGCCATACACCATAGGTTGATAATGCATTCAAGTTTTTCAACTAACATAAATATTTTGTGGCTGCAATGTAGGTTTGCATGACTAAAAAATTTATTCAGAAAGATTTGTTGTGTCCCCTATTTCCTGCCCCAACTTGTTGGGAATTTCTTTGTCCCGTATCCGTATCCGTATCCATGTTCCAACGCCATGCCCGTATCCATGCTACATAGCTAGTAGGTGTATCTGTCCCCACCTCATGTACTTGCGTCTCTTTTTTTTCCAGCTGAACATTGAATTTATGAATTCAGCTTTCACAATTGTTGAGAAGATTCTTTGTTTCATATTCTTAATTTCTTGATGCTACTTAGGAGATCCTGTGCCCCCTTTTGATCCACACCCACTTTAGTTTAATCTAGAGAGGTATCCGTATAATGCAAATTGTTTTTGGCTAGTTTATAATTGATATGGTAGTGGGATTTACATATCTTCCAACCAAACACGAACATTTTGTGTTGGTTCATAAACTCCAAACAGTAACATGTGCACTTAGATACAGGTCAATCACGATCCTTGTATCTCCAACTATTTATCTCCATCAGTAACAAAGAGGTAGATGCTACATTCCAACTGAAACAGGCACTTCTTTTTAGCCTGCAGAAGTCTTACTAGGATCTAAACCTTGCAAAAATATGAACTACTTGGTCAAACTGGTTGCAGAATGGGCAGCGTGGTAATAAATGGGCCAGTTTGTTACGAGTAATTTATACCTGCATTTGTAGCTGGGTTGAGTATGGCTGGAGGCGGTGTTTGATGGCTGGAGTTCGTGGGAGGGTGGCCAGAGGCACTTGCCAGCAAGTGGTGGAGGAGGGAGGAGAGATAGGAAAGTTGTTTTAGGAGAACATTCTTTTTTTACTTAATAAATTTTGGAAACTAGGTTAACTATTAGGATTTTGTCAAGAGCAAAAACAGCTCCCAACACACTTTTGTTTACAATTTCCAAATCTTTAAAAGTGAAAGTGGCAGTGTTACCCGGTGTAGCCTAGATGATCAGTTTGGTCTTTCAAAAAGCTCTAAAGTCGTTTTCTTACCTTTGTTTGATACTTGGCATCAATTGCAGGCCAACACAAAAAGCTTATAACATCTTGCTTCATGCGTTTGCTCTCTCTGGAATGGTGGAGCAAGCTCAAATTGTTTTCAAGAGCATGCGGAGAGACAGGTAATCTGAAGAGATCCTCACTAACCTGGGCATCACCCTATTCTTCATCAATTGCTACATCATCACTTTAGTTTACTGTTATTATTTACCTTTCCGTTTTGTATTTCCACTGTTCTTTCTCTTTGGCATTTTATTTTTGGTCTTAACCATTTGCCTCTCTTGGCTTTTCGGCATGAGTTAAAAGAGCATGTTGGAGAAGGAACCAGAAGTTGTGGATGAGTTTGGATAATTGTAGCTACAATAGTGCAAAATGAAGCAGAAACATGATGCTTGTAGTGCCGTGCTTACTCCTTAACCTTGCTGTGGAAACTTATATGGTCGATGTTTCCAGTGTAAAGTTTTAACACTATACATTCAAAGAACAAAAATTACTCCCCTAATAGTGAGGTCTATCTATTAACTTGATTGAGAGAATCCATATAGGTGATTGAGACATGTAGTTTAGTATCTTGACATATATCTCATTCTCTATATTTCAGAACCTGGGTGCCCAAGATATGTCCATGTCATAGAGTTTATCATAATCAATATTACTTGGGTAGTGAGAAAAAACCAATGAAGGCGATGTCCATTAGTTCATCCCCTCCTGACAAAAGAAAACCTCCCTAATAATGGCTCGTGTTTGGGTGGTTATTCACATCTTGGGATAGTAGTCTGTTATCAACCTCATTGTCACCACTTACCTGTGAAATCCAATGATTAAAACCAGAAAAAACTGAATGTGGTTGAAACGAAATTTTGCACCCTCAAGAGACAGAGTACAGGTAAAGGCACACTTTGCCAAAACCTGAATTTTGTCCTCTTTCCACCAAAATTGTTCATGTTGCGGAATTGATCCCTTATTCCCAATAACGCCATTTATGTGTTCCATCAGTTTTTTCCCTGTGTTTATTGAGCTTCAGTATTTGCAGACTGCCATGTAGTCTCAGGATGTTTGACATCTTCAATTGACAGACAACTGAATTAAATCCCTGCAATCTGGAAAGTGCGATATTTCTTCTATGATGTTTTTTTGGGTTTATTTGTCTCTAAGTGGTTATGAAAGGTGATTGCGTGTTTCAGTTTTGAGACTGTTTGAGCATTAGGATGCATCATTTCTCGATCCCTCATATTTTTGTTAGTAAATGAAATCTGTCTGTTTTACTATGTTGGTAATTACTATTGTCTCAATTAATGCAGATGTACGCCTGATCTCTACTCTTATAATACTATGTTATTAGCTTATGTGAATGCATCTGACATGGAAGGTGCCGAGAAATTCTTCAGAAGAATAAAACAGGATGGATTTGAACTCGATGTTGTCGCTTATGGGACACTGATCAATGGCTACGCAAAGGCGAACAATCTTGAGAAGATGATGGAGAAATACGAAGAAATGCGTGTTTCTAGTATCAAAGCCAATCAAACTGTCTTGACAACAATCATGGATGCATATGGGAAGAATAAGGATTTTGACAGTGCTGTTGTGTGGTTCAAAGACATGGAATCTTGTGGGGTTGTTCCTGATAAGAAAGCAAAGAACGTTCTTTTATCTTTGGCAAAAACGACGGAAGAACTAACGGAAGCTAGGCAACTAGTAGGACATACCGATTCTAATGCCAATGAAAACACTGGTGATGGGTTCCCTAAGTCGGTTATAGATGAAGATGAAGACGAAGACGAAGATGAAGACGATGACTATGACTACGATTTTGAAAAGGAGATCCTTTCTGTTCAATAACGAGAAAATGAGTCGATTGCTTCGACTGACGAGCTTCAATATAATGTTTTACATGTTGTAAAGTCTGATGCTCCGTAAAGTTGGAATGTCTTGTATGTAGTGGTACATTTAAAATTTTAAATGACTAAGCTCTCGGCTAAATCTGGTGAGTTCAGTCTGAGAACATTTTATGACAACGATGTCATTCCAATGTATGCTACGGCATCAATCCAGGTTTCTAAATTGTCCCTCTAAATACGTGTTCCTGTTGGATAATGTTACCGCAATGCACAAAATGTAAGTTAATTTGTTCCCTTGGAGTCCAATATTTTGTTTTCTTTCTCTTCCGCTATTGTAACATTCCCAGGAGTGAAAGCCATGTTTCCCCACAAACAGAGGGATTTTTAGCAAGAGTATCAAGCAGGGCGGGGTACATTACAATCCCAAAATACATAGTTTATTTCATGGAGTTCTTTTGCAGAACAAAGTTGTCTTCTTCATCTCTATATGTGTTGAGGAAACAATTTCTGCCAGCAAGTTCTATAGTAAAACTCAATGCACGATGAACTATCTAAATCAGCTTTGTTGGAGTTGACGTTGTTGCCATTGTCATCGGTGGTACCGTGGTAGCTCCATTTCTTGTTTCAACCAGCCTACGTACATTTTAATACATGTTGGGAGATTTCTAATTA
>JAOTQK010000020.1:18251911-18264108 GCA_025642025.1 Rhododendron ferrugineum
TCTCTCTCTCTCTCTCTAATATTTCTCTGTGTATGCATACGCGAATGTAGTTAGGGCAAAGGGGGAAGATGCATCAAGGGTATCCGCCCGATTTGGGTCAGCTCCAAGCCGTCATGAATGCTATTGAAATGGCTTGCAGTTCCATTCAGGTATCACTTCTTTTTGTTTCTCTACTTTCCCCGAGTGTTTGTGTAATGAGTCTGAAACATTTCAAGAAGAGAAGTGGTGGAACGACGGCACGGGGCAGTTTTCAATCCTGATCTTGAGAAAATTGCTCATGGGTAGAGCACAAGCGAATAATATCAAACTTAAAACCATTTTCGAAATCAAATTATCTACGCATTAAAGTGTAATATTTGAAGATCATTAGGAAACTTAGACACATTTAGGGGGAAGACTAATGTGTTTTTAAAGAGATACTTGAAAGAGAGTAAAATACTAGGGTTGGTAGTGAAAACATCAGAAATCCAGGGCGGGTCCCTTCTAGCATCTGCCCCTGACATGACGAATCAAGAGTTTAGTGATTCCCAATGAACTGTGCAGTAGATGATAGTAGTTTATCTGAGGACGTATATTGAATCTTGATATCATTGGGACCTGAGTTACATCATGTAGTTCGTTAAATACTAAATTTAGGCTTCCCTTTTACCATATATCCGTAGGAGTTTCGGGTGCATCCCAAACTGTCAGGCCTTCCTAACTTTAGTAAGAGGATATGTTAAGTTACTAGTAATCCCAAAAGCTCAAGCTATTAGGAAATGGGCCCAACAATGGGTATCAAGCTATTCAATATCCTCCCTCACGTCCAACCCTATCTTGTACGTGGAGATGCAATTTTTTTCTTAGATAGAGCGAAACAATATACAAAGAGGAGAAGTAGAATGTAAACAGGGAACAAATGTACACAAAGAGACTTGAACCCAAGACTGAGAGCTCTCTGATACCATGTCAATTTTAAGTTACTAATAATCTGAGGAGAAGTAGAATGTAAACAGGGAACAAATGTACACAAAGAGACTTGAACCCAAGACTAAGAGCTCTCTGATACCATGTCAATTTTAAGTTACTAATAATCTCAGAAGCTGAAGCTGTTTAGGAAATGGGCTCAACAATGTATACCAAGCTATTCAACAATTTCTATCAACTCAAAATACTAGAAATATTTGTGTTCTAGGTAATTCGAGCTTCTTTTTGTTTAGATATATAATGGATTTGAAGATCTATTGGGTAAGGGTGTTAGATGCATATCTCACACCATTCCCCATGTCATATTCATTGGACAAGCACCATAAGAATAATTAAAGAGCCCATTCAACGCTGCTTTTACAGTGTGTACACGTGTAAGTGAATATATGAGAACAAATAACGTATTGCATGGATAATGCGAGGACCTGACAACAGTTCCCGATCAAGATTTGCTTTAGAGTTTTTGAATTAAGGTGTAGGACTGTAGCATTTCCTCATGTCGATGCCATGCACTTGTGTACCCACGTGTTCTCAAATTATAGGTGTATAGCTCATGATTCCGTACCTTGCTAAACCAATTGGTTGTTTAGCAAGGTAAGGAATGCATAGTGAAATACTGATATGATTCCACAAAATCTAGTCCTTTTGGTCTTGCAAATTTCTTCTTCTAATCCCCTGCAACACTCTTCCTGTTCTGGTGTATTGTGTTTCTTATGACGTTTTACCATCTGTCCCATCTTACTTCATAAACAGGCAATCCGACTGTACTTGGTAGCTAAAAGTGGTAATTCACACTTATGTGGCCATAAAAAGTCAAAATTTCTGTATCTGTATAACATTGGGCTGCTTTATATGCACCTTGATATCATTCTTCGTGATACGTTGAGATCAAAGCCAGATAATGCATATGAGACTGTTGAATCCCATGGCCAAATGCAAAATTATATGTAAATAATCTCATTAACAGGATTTGCATTTTCTTCAAACTAGTTGTTTGAATGCACCTTTTTTTTTAATTATAAGATTTTAAGTTGTTTAGCCTTCGTGGTATTTGCAAAGTCATAATTTCCATGCATATATAATGTTCATTTGCTGTATTGACACTCAATTGCACACAAGACACACAAACATAAATGTATATGTCTCTCGACATGAAGCTATGGATATGCACAAGCACATACAGACCTACTGGTTAATCTTTGAGCAGATTCATGTCAATCCGGCAGCAGCTGAGGCAACTATTCTATCACTATGTCAGTCTCCTCGGCCGTACCAGGCATGCCAATTCATTCTTGGTAAGTTCATACAATTAGTTTTGATTGCATGACTTTACATTGTGCCTTGCTCTAGCTGGAAGTTGATCACTTTGACTATTTGGCTCTATGACCTTCTCTGGGATCTTTGCCAAGGATCTGAAACCCAATGAGCCAAGTTTATTCTATCAGCTTTGAATTATAATTCTTGGTTAATCCTTCACATCTGAATGGCATTGAACATAGAGGGAAAATGTGTGAAATCAGGTTTCAGTACACGGTGTAATTCACTGCAAACTGTTTTGATAAATTATTAGCTTTCAGTAAATTACACGATCCATTTGGCATCCTATTCAGCCTTGAACATTATCATTTAATGGAATCCGTTTATGAATTAAGCTTATCTTCCTTTACGGTCACAAGAGTAGACATTATATTGCAATGCCATAGGCGATGCGGTTCTGATGTTCTGATGTGGCAAGTTATATTTCTTTTTTGAATATAGTGCAATAAATGGCTTTATTGGACTTTAGTTGTGTACAAGGTTAGCAATAGATAAGGATGGAATGAAGATGGCGAAAAAGAGAGGGTGGGGAGGAGGAATTGGGTACAAGTTTTTCTTATAGATTTGACATTTTTGCTGAATAATGCCGACAGAAAAGAGTTCCTGAATAATGACTTAAGTTAGATGAGGGAGAAAAATGATAGTAAGAATTTTGTCATTGAGGCTGCATTTGGATTTCGGGAAATAAGTAGGGTTAGGAAAGTAAATTGAACATGCTTACTTTCTTAAGCATTTTAAGCATAGTTTAATGTAATTATAATCTGGTTTGTACCTTAAGTTTGGCGCTAAATGGGATTTTTAAGTTGTATTCTTAATCACGTAATTCATTTAACTATACCCTTAGTTTTATGTGCATTTATTACATGGAATACATCCTCTGAACCATAAAAATACATTTGTTATAAGCGCATCCCAGCCGTACCTTGCTTTTATGTTTTAAGTTTTTTCATATCGATATACCCGTATTCAAGTACCCTGTCACGTGCTTTCTAGCTTCTTAAGCATTTTTAAAGATCCTTCATTTATTTCCTATTTCAACCTAAAGGATTTTGGTTTGTTGTTTGTCATTAAATTGTGAAGCTTTTAAGATTAAATGGAGCACACTGTGAAGAAGTTTGTCTACATATGGAACAATGCTTATGGTTAGCATCGGCTTCTCCAAATGATATATATATTAGTTGGGGTGCTAGATTTTAGTTTGGGGGCGCTGGCTTGTGCTGAAATGCTTTTGATTAGTTTTAGTGTTGTGGATTAACAAGATAGCCAAAACTTTGTGGAATGGAATTTTCTTCCAACTCCTGTGGGTTATTTGGTTGGAGCCCAGTGCAAGGATCTTTGGGGACAAATTCTTATCTTGTATCCTTATGGGACATGGTTTGTTAACATTATATTTATGGCGGAGAGTTTGGCAAGTGGTGGGGTATAGTGGGTAATTCCTCCTTGTGGTAAGCATTGAAAAATAGTTAAGAGATTTTGAGGAGGACTTTGCCCATAGTGAGAGGATTTGCTATCTTCTTTTAGTTTATCAGTATCTTCCCCATTATAGGTGCCGTTAGTTTTGATTTCTAGTGATTGGAGAGCTATTTATATAGCGCCAGCATTTTTGTTTTCTAGTTGGCGGAATTCTTGTCTTCTCTTCTTGTGCTTTGTCTTTTATTCATATTATAGTATTATACATATATTCAAATGTATTATGTGTCCTTAATTGGCCAATCAAAGTAACAATTTTCTGTGTCTTTGGGTGAACTGGACTCTCTTTCTCTCTCATATCTGTGTCATTTTCGAGGTGATAATAAAACAGTCGGGGATGAGCTCTAAGACTCCTCGTCTCCCCACTTACATAATTTATTAAAGTTTTCCCTTTTGTAACCAAAAAAAAAAAAGTTTTCCCTTTTAATTGGAACATACATGGATAGTATGTAGGCCCTCCAACTCGAATTATTGGTTCATCTTTCCATTTTTTTATGTTCTAAATTGTTAGTCCTCTCAAATATCCCTTGCAAATAACTCTGAATGGATTCAAGGAAGAACAAAGGACACAGTTGGAAATTAATCCTTCTAAGATGAATTGGTATGCAATTAATAAAAAGTTAGTATTCCCAGAATGATTTATTAACATGAGACAGAGTATGTATTCCTTTATGTTATATGTATATGTATATAATCATTGTTGTGTATGTTTCTGTTCTGGTATGTGTCATTGATCATTTCGTTCTAATATTCAATAGAAAGCAATCTCTGTATATCATTTAAATATCTTAGGGAATAAATACAGTTGAACATCTGAAACATCATGAGTACTTCATATTAGCAAACTGATGCTATATAATTCTGTCACTTGGGTTAAATCCCAATATGAACCTAGACCATTGACGTGGCCGTTCCTGACTAGTAGTGAGAAAGCCCTAGCAGAAATAACGTGGTTGTTAAAGAAGAAAGATGTGTTTTAAATTGGTGTATTTACATGGTAAACAAATTTTATGAGCTGGTGTCGCCATCAAGATAATTTAAGTAGATGAAATTTTGATAGCATTTTGCTCAATAGATGGTTATACTTCTCTCGAGAGGTGAGGTGAAGTTTTGATGGCATTAAGCTGAGTGTGCTTTTATTTTGTATGTGGAGGTTCTATGTTGCCTATCCTTGATGCACCTTGGAGCGTAGTTGGCGTGTGCATCCAAGCGTGTGTGAACCTTGTGCATATACTTCAAATGTTTGTGATTGTTATTTATGTCAAAGCCATCAGTTATGCCTTGAGTTTTGTAATGGATTATCAAAGTAGTTGAATCAATCTCTTGAAAAGAATTGTAAGCACCATCAGTTACGCTCAATTACCCTGTCTTGAGTAGAAATCAACGTCAAAGCTAGCTCTTGAGGTGACGGTGCCCTTTCGCTTATATGCTGCAATTACTTTTGTAGCCAGGCAATACGGGAATTCTTCACAGTTCACTCCTTCTCTAACGTGGAACGTGCTCAATTGGCAGCATTGCCACGTGTAGGCCAGGGACATGCGTTCTACACATCCTTGGTGGTTCGACTCTCCTACCATGGTCTACAGTTTTGAGTAGGACTTACCCCCAAAAGTTAGCTCTTGAGAGGGTCCCCTTGCGTTAATATACTGGAAGTTGATATGGTGTCAAGGCAGCGTGGGATTTCGCTTCACACCACCATTCCATAGCTAGTTTTTTGAGTGTATAATGTTCATACGTAGAATTCAAAGGATGACTTTAATCCGTTCACACACTAATAATGCTTGATTTTATGCAGAGAATTCTCAGGTGGCAAATGCAAGGTTTCAGGCAGCTGCAGCAATTCGAGATGCAGCTATCAGAGAATGGGTGTTTCTTACAGATGATGAGAAGAAAAGCTTGATTAGGTAAACTATAAGTTGGAAGTTTTCATATAATTCATTCTTAGTAGCATAGGACCCTATTGCTTATAACACGTCAGTGCGTCTCCTTTCTATCAATGATGGACGAGTTTCTCGTGTACGAATTATGCTTGGTTCCTTCTCAATTTCTTCTCCTTGTTTTTTGTTGTTTATTTTCTCATGGGGTTGTTATAAGGATACTCCCTCCTCTTCTTATTGTTGGTCGTCTATTTAGTTTGGCATGCCCAAATTATTAGTCCTCTTTGAAAAAGGCTTTATGTTTTCAAAACAAACCCTCATTGAAAGTAGTTTAAAAGCAAGAATTGAGGAGTAATGTTGGAAATCAAATCTAACTTTCAAAGGAGACATGCATTAATGCACCATGCATGTGCCCTTGGGAAGTTGGAACTTCCAAATGGGAGCAATATTAAGGAAGGTGGAGTACTGCATCCAAGGATTAATCCATCGGTTGTATTCATAGCCCCTTTATTTAGATAGCACCACTAGGCTGCCTGCTTGTGGTACCTCTCAAAATTATTAGATAGCACTTCACTGCTGTTATAGTGCCATGCAGTGTACATATATTATTTGATACTTTATGTGGTGCTCACGTAAAAATTGACACATTTTGTTGCAGTTTTTGTTTGTGCTTTGTTATGCAACATGCTAATTCACCCGAGGGATATGTACAAGTAAAGGTGTCTTCAGTGGCTGCTCAATTGATGAAAAGGGGCTGGTATGTTGCTCATACATTTGATTCTGACCTCCTAATAAGGCATAGATGTGCAACTGTAGGCTGAAACTGTACCTTAGCCACAATGCTGCTTCTATATGCAAACATCCATATGCTTCATAGGGGAATGGATTCAATGGAAGAAGCATAAACCAACGGGAATAATTGCAAACTGAGAGACTTAAACCTAAGACCTCCGGGAACCAAAACTTAAACAGTTCGGAAATAGAGTCAATACTACATATCTAGCTATCAAACAATTGTCATGTTGAGAGACTTTATCATGTTCTTTTCTTTTTCAACTATTAAATTGAATGAGTAACATTTTTTCTCATGCTCATCGTAACCTAAATCATCATTAAACTCCTTGTTATCCATTGTAGAGAAGTTGGAAACTTTGTATTTTCATCAGCTTATGTCTGTTCTATGTGTAGGCTAGACTTTGCGGCTGTTGAGAAGGAGGGTTTCTTGTCTCAGGTAAGAGCTTGTTCCCCATTCAGTTGAGTTATCTTATATTTTGCGCGACTGATTCTTGTGCAGCTTTTGACTTGTTTGCTGTTTTTACTCGGAATATTATTTTGTAGTTTAACTTCAACTTTGTTTTGTGGTATATGTTTTGAATATTTCTTTCGGTAGCTATGCCAAAGATTTGTATCTGTTAGTTCCATCAATAATGTATCACTCTATTACCTCCAGATCTTTCTTTGAGAGCAGGATCTGTTCTCCTCTCTCTATTTGCGCTTTTGTTGTCTCGTCTTCTCTTTTTTCTTATAATTTATTCTGAACCCCAACTATATTTATAGCATGGGTTGCGTGTAGCATGTGTGCTAGTATATTAGTATGAGTGCTAATAGAAATGTATGATTCAAAATTTCGTTTTATTATTACTTGTTTTCAAATTATGCCGGATCCTAAAGTCATGTTAGCGAAATTGGCCCCTCGATGAACGTTCACAGCTCACTTTCTTATTAAAGTATACAGGAAACTTAACCAACAATGTTTTATAAAAAACCAAGTGAACCAAACCAGGCCTTGTGTCCTATCAATTGGGTCAATATCGTGTACCCCTTTTTGCCGTTTCATTCTGTCAACGGCCATATGCTAGGCCCTAGGGTAAACAAAGCGTATGATATAGTATTTGGATTCATCAATCCATGACAATTAGGCCTTCCCGTCACCCTAACATTTACTTAACAATGATCCTATCATTCTTTCTTAGCATTGCTGCTTCTTGTCTAACTCTTTTCTCTTTCGTCTCTTACCTAACATGCATTCAAGCATCCTTATCTTCTTTACACTTTACACTGGTCTTATTAATGAACGGGGAATAAATCCGCATAGTGCTGGAATACGCGCCTCGAGATCAAACCGCTCGTGCTCGTCGCCGGAACCCTAATGCCTGCAGAACAAGGCACGGTGAGCGCACCTTTGCCTCTTGTTGGCAAAGGCCCTCCGAAAACCCTAATTGACGTATGTAAAAGTAAAAGCCAAAGACTCTGTATCTTTTTCTTTAGGTTTTACCTCTTATTTATAGCTTTCAGCTTGACTTGCTCTTGAAGCGTCCCTCATGGGTTAGGAAACCTTTTACGTTAGGAATCCTTCCCTATATGGAATTCGTTCCATATAGCAATACAATCTCTGCCTTTCATAGCAGCACGATCTCTTTTCCCTTATTCACAGGATCCATTCCTATCTCGTTGGATGCTCTTTCTAGAATATTCTAGAATAACCTAACCGCACTCATTCGTAGGTCGGTCTTGCAAGGGTTTGTTTCCGTACTCATGCCATTTGCTTGGCTACAATGCTGCTCATCCTTTTGTATTGTCACCGACCAAGTATCTTGTTCGGCCCTGATAAAAAAAAAGTATCTTTTTCGGCCCAATGAACCTTCCCGTGGTGCCGCCGTCCTGGCCACGTGTCTCGTACGTGGTTGGGGTTACTCTCTGCGACGCATCCTCACGTGGTGTCCCAAGTATTCTCACTTGTATACCATGTGGTTGGTCATTATTCTTCCTGTTTGGGAAGACCCTCTACAATTAATGCGAACAAGTGAGCGTCAAGCAACATCTGCGATAGGTAGAATTGTAAGTTAAGGTTTGGAAGGAAGTTGTTTATTGTAAACCCTCATCCATATTACTTTGGTGATAAACATCCTGTCCAGCTAAACACCCAGAGCCTTATAGTGGTTGGATGAAAATTTTCTTCCAATTGTGGTGGTTTCTACCAATTGCATAGTATTCAAGAAGCACCTCTCTGCTTGAGCCAACCGACTTTGATTTCATGGTTCACGTCATCGTTAACCTTTCTATCCTTGAGTATTTTATTGATTTTGGTAACAAAATTGCTGACTCTTTGGTATCTCTTGGTTTAATATTCCCTCTACTGGTCTAAGTAGTAAGTGCAGAAAGTAAATTTCATATATTCAGTTTTGCTTGTACTTTTTCAGTTGTTGGGATGAGATAATTGGTGATCCAAACATTCTTTTGTTCAAATGAGTTGATAAGGATAGCATGTGTGTCCTTAAAGTTCAAATTTTGCATCGTCTATGGCCCATGTTAACTCAACACCCATGACATGTTCAAAAAAGGAGGCATAATTACGGACTTGCGGTTTCCTTCCACTATGGTGTATTTATAGACCGTCTATTTTTAGCATCATACAGTGGCGTTGGAGCGTTTCTTTTACATGGCATTGGCTGATTTGTTAATTCCAATACCACATATCCAGATGCTTCTTGTTTACTATAGAGCTTTTGGCTCCAACATGGCAACAAGAAGGTGACAGTCCTTTCGAATCAAGTCATTTGTGTCATACTTTTGGTCGGTTGGACTGAAAGAAATGCTACAATGTTGTAAGATATGTTTGAAGAAGTAGAAGACATGGGTAATAATTGTTGTTCATCTTCTTTTTGGATTTCTGTGTCAACCCCATTGAAGGTCCCTTTGGAAAGCTTATTATTTCTAGAGATGGAAAACTTTCTGTAATTAGTTTTGATGTTGTACATTTATTGTGTGTATTGGTTGTCTTCTTGTCCTCTTCGCTTTTGTTTGTAGTTTCTTGTGTTTCTTTTATGGCAATAGAATTTTTTTGCTGTTGATTAAAAAAACAAGAGTGGAGACAGCCTGAAAAATATACTAGAAAATACAGGATTGAGTATGGCAAAGGTAAGCCAGAGGCTCAGAACTCTATAATGATGATGGACTTAAGAGTGATCATTAGGCTATGTTGATCAAATTTATATTGAAAGTTTGAAGACAAAGGAGGACATGACAGATGAAAGGAAAAGATGCTCTTGAAGTGGTGTTTTCCTTGTGGAGTTCTCGAGTCTTGAAAACTAAAGGAAAGGTTCTTCAAGATGGCTGCGACGATAACTTTATTCTACGGTGTGAAATGTCCTTTCCGGCAATGAGTACAAAACATGATTGTGTATTACTACAAGCGCGGTACTGCCAAGGAAAAATGGGCGAGGTACCCGTGCTATGCAAGGGAGCATGGAAATCTTGTTATGGTTACTTGTATTTGTTAGAACTCATCCCACATTTATTACTTTTAACATCGAAAACAACCATTTGAGCCTGGGCGGCCTATCCACTCATTGCCAATTGGTTTTGAGTTGGATGTTTTAACATGGTATCGGAGCTATGCTTTCAGAGGATTAGGACAAGACTCTCTTATGGATCCTTAAGAGAGTGCCAATTGCACCAAGACAGATGAACTTTGATGTTTACATGGAGTATTAGTTTCTGTTGGTTTAGGGAATTATACGTCTCATAGAGCTCTGCCATCTAGTTAATGGTGCTGTACTTATTTACTCTTTCGTGTAAGTGAAAAGAGCCTGGATACTTTACAATATTCTTGTGTTGTCATGAGAATATAACTTTTAACGATATATGGTGACCTTCATATTGACTTCTTGTAGTTCAACTTATTACTGCAGTTCTCATTGTCAGTTTGTACTTTAAGTATCTCTGGATGTCTAACAGGCCTATGCTAACAGGTAAAACAGGCTGTCATTGGAAGCCACGGCCTGGATGTACAGTACCGTGGGATTAATGTCCTGGAATCTTTGGTATGTATTGCACTGAAAAATTGTTCCTTTTCATTGGAATTACTATTCTTGGCGGGCTTTGCTTTAGTTTCGGCATTGTAACACCCGTTTTGTGACTAAGAATTCGTTTGCAGGTATCTGAATTTTCACCATCTACATCAACTGCCATGAGTCTTCCCAGGGAGTTTCACGAGCAGTGCCGGGCTTCCCTTGAGAAGGACTATTTGAAGGTCTCCCAATATCCTTTTTTCTGTTTTATTGTTTTTTTGATTCCTCTAGTTGCATTTGACTTTTTGCTTGCACTTCTTTTTTGTAGTATGGGCTGACTGGCTGATTTTAGTTGGCTTTATCTTCTAGGTACTTAATTATCACTTACTCTTAGAAAAAGGACATACCCAGTGTTAGACACTGTTAATTAAGGTTTCTGTATGTAGACCTTAGCTTTCTATTCCCTAAGCAGAGTGGCTGCTCTACAACACCAATCATTTTTTCATGCTTGCTTGCCCGACCAATGTTAACCACCATCCTTGGGGCGGTGGTTAATGAGTAAAACGCATGTTGGAAAGAGTGGAGAAATGCTTGAATGTGTAAATAAATCTGGGAAATGTTGAAATTCTAATCTTTTCGGCATTGTGATTATACTATTCACCGCCCTCTAGCATGACCGCTTGTAAAATTAGTTTAACCTTTTTAATTGCCAGACTTTCTACTGTTGGGCGCAAGATGCTGCTCTTAGTGTCACCAACAAAATAATGGAATCTGATTCTGCTGTACCTGAGGTCAACGTATGTGCAGCAGCGATGCGACTTATGCTTCAGATTCTGAATTGGGACTTCCGGTACGGCACAAATGCAGTTAAGGGTGGAAAAGGTGCCATAGATGTATATTCAGCCGAAGTTAGATATGAAGGTGCAAAGAGGTCTGATTGCGTCCTAGTGCAGGTAACAAATAGACAGAATGTGTGAAAAGTTGTGGCTGTCAGGATACACATTGCACCATTCTCCATCGTTTTACTTTCTTGGCAGTTTGTTAAAGACAATTTTGACATATTATATTCCAGTAAGAAATCAACCTTCTCTAGGGCTGCAACTAAGTTGTACTATTGAAATTCTGCTTTCAACAATTTCTGATTACGTGGAAGATGTCACTGATAGAATTTAATCACATCTGATTTATTAACCTTGGCAAATTTACCTCTCTGACCCTTTGCTGGAACGTCTTGTAGCCTGGCCCTTCTTGGCGTGATGTTTTGATAACAAGTTGTCACATTGGGTGGCTTTTGAGTTTGTACGGTGCGCTTAGAAAGAAGTTCTTGTGTGAAGGTTATTGGCTTGATTGTCCTATTGCAGTCTCTGCGCGGAAACTTATTGTACAGTTCTGCTCCTTGACGGGAACTATATTTCCATCTGGTATAGACCTTTTCTTCCACTTTCCCCTCAATAGTTAGTTTTGCTTTTGCTTTCTCACATATGTTATTTAGTTGAAAATGACTACTTGCATCAGATGTACTCCCTCCGTCCCTAAATGTTTGGCACTTTTGGGAGTTCTAACTTTTAATGAAGAAATATTATTGTATTGTGCAAAAACCAAGTGTCCAATCTTACCCTTCTAGTGTACTTCGAATAGAAATTGAAAATTTGAATTTGAAATTTTGTGCCCAAAAGAAGAGGGTAACATGGGAAGTTTACCATATTTTGCTTTTGACTTTTCAAAATGGACAAATTATATGGGACAACAAAAAGCATGAAAGTGCCAAACATTTAGG
>JAOTQK010000020.1:18314852-18327862 GCA_025642025.1 Rhododendron ferrugineum
TTAAAATCATAAAAATTTTACATGCGGGCGACTTCCCCAAACTCTCTCTCTCTCTCTCTCTCTCTCTCTCTCTCTCTTGTCAGCGGATAGAATCATAGAATGGTAAGAAGAACCGTTCAAAATATCCCCAATTTCTCGCGTACCTTTCCTTCCCAATTTCTCTTCCCTAATTATAGATATTTTTTTTTGGGTAAGCAGTATAGATTATTTTATCACTAACACTTTATCCTGTAAGGTTAATCTTCTCTTCCTATTGGTTCATATACTCCTTAGTTGTATACTATTGATTTCTTTATACACAGCAGACCAAAAAGATGATTGTCCCAGCGTGGATGACATGTTTTTGATCGAACCTGGAAGAGGTAGGTTGATGTGCGTGTAAGTTGATGTGCGGGTAAGTTGGTTCAGACGATCCCGATCGTTGAAAAAAAGGATAGATGGTGGTCCAAGAGAAATAAAATTTCTTAACAAAACCTTATTTGTGCATCAAAAGGCTTTATTAAACTATAGGATATAGACCGAGAGCAACACAAACAAGTATAACAAATTGGGCACATGGTTTTGGAGAGAAAAAGGTGTGTTTGATTTTCTGCCATAAATTGAAGGGTTACCTTTGTACTTGTACATGTATGTCTGGTAGGGGTTAGGGTTTTTTTTTTTCCATAGCTAATTCTGGATTTGTGTTATTTTTTTAAATAATCAGATATGCTACCTGTTGAAATCCAGTAATTTTAATGCAGTACCACTTGTTATCAGAAGTTGTTGTGAATGAGTTTCTGGGTTTTTACTTTGCCCTAATTTTCTCCTCAATTCGAGGGTTACTTGCTTTATAGTGAAAAGTAGTTCTGGGAGCCACAAGATTGGTGGGTTTTCGTCCGTTTGGTTGTGGGTACAAGGTAGTCATCTGGGTTTAGGGGTAGATCTGATGAATCTGATTTTATAATATCTAATTCTTTACCATCTATTGTGAATAACAAATCTGGTGTTTTCTAGGGTTTTTGTTCTGTGTTGACTGAAACTGTTCATTTCTTCACCATCAGGATGTGGTCGATGGAGTTTTGAGCTGCTTTTGGTCAATTGACATCTCAGATTAGTGGATCAAGAATTTGTGAGTTTATATACTATTTAAGTATTTTGTCAGTTTTTTTGTTTTCTTGATTAAGAGTTTGGCTGCAACAGCATGAAATATTTATGGTGTTGGGATTAGCTTCTATTTTAGAACTTAATTTGTTTTGAATTATTCTGGTAAATTTGAATTAATCTGGTAATTGTTAAGTTGCTGCAATTGATGAATGCTTTTTGTCTAGTTTTTCCTCATGGTTAAAGATTTGTCAATTGATGTGTTTGCTTTTTAGAGGAAAGAATAAAACTCGAATTGGTCAACTGTGGGCTTCAAGGGTCCGAGTACACAAGTATATGGTCGGACCTGGTCCATTTGAAGTCATTTAACAAATGAATTTTTATTTTTTTTTATCATTTGTTATTGTAATTATGTGGTTATCAATGAACCTGAGTTGTAGTGGGAGCCTAATTCTAGATCTGCTTTTACACGTGATTTTCTGAAAGTAAGTTACCTGGGAAAAGTGCAGGCATCACTGTTGTATGATATCTCCTTAATCACTCATCTTACTACTGGTTTAAAGATTAATAAGTTTGTTTGTGTTTATGAAGTTGTCATGTTGATACTTGAATTCTGAAGATAACGGAGTAACTTTGGGGATGTCATTTAACCCTTTTGTCTTTTGTCCTTACCATTTTATCATATCAGATCCATACTTTGAAGCACCAAGAGCCCTAGAGGTGGCTGTGTAAATATTAAGAACTTTTCGCGGGATAAATATTTATAACCTCAAAAGTATTGGGTTAAAGTGTAATATGAAACATGTGTGTTCAAAAGTATTGGGTTAAAGTGTAATATGAAACATGTGTGTTTTTATAGGCGTACACCATCGATTGATAATTTATTCAGTCGGAGTCCAAACCTAAATATGGAGTTGTTGCAATCTAGTATGCATAACTACAAGAATTATTGAAAAAGCCATTGCCATGTACCCCGCCGTTCCCGTGTCCTTATTTTTTGAGATTTTCCTTGTCCCGTATCCGTGTCCATGTGCCCCCGTATCGGTGCTACATAGGATAAGCATCTACAGTTGTGTTTACAGACTTGGTCTGTGACTCTGTTGGTTGTGGGATGAACCATAAAGTATCAGTTTCCTAGGCACTTCCTCTAAGTTTTGCATCCTTAATTTTATCTTCTCTTCTGCTGAAAATTGTAGGGCTTCAGGTTAGACATTACTGTTTAGAAGGACTAATAGGATTTAGTACTCAATAAAATCCCAGGAGTAATTTTTTCTTTTCACTCACAGTAATGATGGGAACAGAACTCGTTAGATCTTGTCTCAAAGAAGAGAATATGGAAATTCCAGCAGTTCCACCTGGTTTTGAGTCATGTACATCCTTCACTCTCAAGAGGGTTGAAGATAAAGAAGTAGCGAGTAGTTGCTCTACCTCTGCAAGTGCTTCTGAATTGCAGACAGTACACATGGAAACTGAGTTCGAGTGTAGTGATGATGCAACCGTTTCAAGGTCCCTCAGGCGTAGGCCTTGGATAAATTACAGCCGATTGGACGACAGTTCTGGAGATGAGTCTGACTCTGAGCAGGTTGATCAAATTTTCTTTTCCTCTGGCCTTTTCGTTTTTGAGTTTGGCCTAGTTTTATTATGGAAGTTTATACCTCGATTAGACCTGTACTTTTATATGAACACCTTATCTTACATTCCGTTTGCACTTTCAGAAAACCTCTCAAAGAGCCTGCCTTCCAAAAGGGGTTATTCGTGGGTGTATGGAGTGTATGAACTGCCAAAAGGTAAACTGTCAACTGAGTTCTCTCTCTAAGATACCCTTTACAGATTTACTGCAAGAATGGTCCGATCAGAAATGGCTTCTTGACTTGCTTTATTTTGATGGTGTTGCATTCACAAAACTTATAATTAAGTGCATTACAGCACTGGATGCCAGAGAATACTGAAGCAAGTATCATTTTTTTGGAAATAACTAGAGGCCTCTTGTGCATTTTGGTAGTAATCAGGCTAGTGATTGTCAAAATCTGAAGTAGTTTAATCAATTTCTGCAGAATATAAGCCTAATATATTGACTATATTGTTCATGTCTTTTGCTTTTTAATACGTTTTACTTGGTTGTGAATTCTTGGAACAGGTAATTGCGAGATGGCGTCCTGAAGAAGCTTGCAGGCCTGATCTTGAAGAGGTTCCTGTCTTCTACCCCAATGAAGAGGTACATATTTTCATTATTTTGACTAGATTTATTCTGTCCCACATTTAACTCTGCCCTTGTTGTTACCCATGTTATTTGGAGTGTGATATTTCTTCTCTTCTTTTTTTGTTCCTACATTTACATTAGTTGTTTCCTGGTTGGACAATTCTGAATGCTGAGAGTTGATGTTTTCTTGTCCAGGAGTTCAAAGACACTCTAAAATATATGGAAACCGTACGCCATAGGGCCGAAAAATATGGAATTTGTCGTATCGTACCTCCTCCTTCATGGAAACCTCCTTGCCCTCTTATGGATAAAAATATATGGGATAAATCTAAATTTCCTACTCGCATCCAGAGAATTGACAAACTTCAGAATCGGAATTCAAGGAAAAGAATGTTGAAGACACATAATGATAAGAGGAAAAAGAGAAGATGCATGAAAAATGGGGTGAATTATGGCTCTGGTACTGGTACCGGAAATATTGCAGGTTGTGGTGAAGCTGGAATTTTGGAGGAGACTTTTGGGTTTGAACCTGGGCCTGAGTTCACTCTAGATGCTTTTCAAAAATATGCAAATGATTTTAAGGTGCAATACTTTAGGAAGAATGGAAGTGCTGCAGATTCAAGAAGTAACATTACCAAACTCCAAGAGCAGTGGGAGCCTACATTGGAGGACATTGAGGGTGAATATTGGCGGATGGTAGAGAAACCCACTGAAGAAATTGAGGTAGGATATGAGTTCTTGAGGAGTTTATGAATATTTTATTCTCTTCTGAGGTGGCTCAACTCATTGCCGTTCAACTTTAATGGTTTCGTGTATTCTATTCTAGGTGCTTTACGGCGCTGATTTGGAAACTGGGTTTTTTGGCAGCGGGTTCCCTAAACTGTCTAGCCAACATGGTTCTGTTTCAGATGAGATGTATGTGAAATCAGGCTGGAACTTGAATAACTTCCCTAGGCTTTCAGGTTCTGTCCTTGCATATGAAAGCAGCGATATATCCGGTGTTCTGGTGCCATGGTTGTATGTAGGAATGTGCTTTTCCTCATTTTGTTGGGTATGACCAAATGGCTCTTTTCCTGGTGTTCCGGATTTATTATTGTACCTTTGTTGCCTTCACATCATTTTAAATAGGCAAATTATTGTGGATGCGTGTTATAATATGTAAATGCATGTGCAATAAGGGCCGGTATGCTTGTGTCCGTGGTCATTTGGCTTACTTTTGAAGAATGACCTTATGGGCATGCCTTTTGTGAAAGCAATTTTAAGAGCTGTGAAGTTGACAATCCATAAAGGAAATAGTAATATGAGTATTGCGGAATGCCATAAAAGACCGAGTCATGACAATTTATTTCATGTTCATAAATTTTGATCATCTAGAGGACATACATTTCTGGATGGATTTTAACTAATGATTACATAGTTTATGTTCATGGTTCTGGGTTCTGGGTTCTGGTCATGAGTTCCCTGGTTACACTCTTGGCATGGAGTCTGAGAACTCAAAATTTAGGCTGAATCTATAGACGAGCAACTGAATATATCCGAACATGAACACTCAAGGAAATTTTAGGTGGCTCTTTATAAAGTTACACGATTGCATGAGCAGTGCTGTATATACCAGATAGCATCTACAGCTTGGGAGAGGCATTGCTGATTGCTTATTCTGCCTCTCTCCTCTCTCCTCTCTCCTCTCTCCCTTGCTCTCCCTCACACCCGCATGCGCACATATTACCAAGTGTAAGAAAGAAAGAAAAGTGGTAAAACAATGTTACTGGTGATGCTTTCTATCACATATACTGGGATATTGTTGTTTTTTTATGTTGTCTGATTGTATTGCTTCATTTTTGCCTTTTAAATTTTGGGGACAGCACGTTGAAGATCATCACTTGTATTCATTGAATTACGCGCACTGGGGAGCTCCAAAAATATGGTACGGTGTGCCAGGGGAAGATGCAGCTAAGTTGGAAGCAGCTATGAGAAAGCATTTGCCAGACCTTTTTGAAGAACAACCCGACTTGCTTCATAAGCTGGTACACACCATTCATGCTTTTGTTGAAATGTAGCTTTATATGTTTTGGTAATCTTGTGACATTTTCTTTCCATCCATTTTTGTGGGCATGGTGGATTGTACAACGAGACAAACCTCAAATTCTGCTCCCAGTTCTTAGCTGCAGCTAGAAAACTACATTCATCGCTTAGTTCTGGTGAAAAAACATAAGTTTGAATCACTATTAGCAACTCATTATGTAGCTCTAGTATATTCATGACCTCAGTACCATAAGAACGGTCGACTATGTGAAGTGTTTATACTCATCTGATCTTTACATACTCAGAGTCTACAATTATAACAGTCGCAGCTTTAATAGCCATTCGATTCGCCTGATCAGGTACATCCTCTGGTCAGGCTCACATCTTTGGGCCCAGAAAAAAAGCAATTGCAACTACTTTGGTTTGTCTACTAAGAACTAGTAAATTTACTTTTTGGTGTTGAAGTCCACCATTAGCTGGTATTGATTGATCTAAATATCGCCCAAAGTTTGTTCGAATTTGATGATCTGTCACTTGATTTTTTCCTTATTTTGATCATTTCATCATCCTGATACAACCGAGCCCCACTCTGTTGTTGCCAATTATTCAGGGCTTGTGTGCAAGTAACTGTCAATAATGGTGGACCTTTGTGTCCTTATTTCTGTAGTGATAACTGATGGATGAGAAATAACATATTTCTGCTTTCTTTTAGCGCCTATAAATTGTTATCCAATATAAGTGCCTGGTTTGTGATTTGACTACTTAAGTCAGGTCCTTGAATGTTGGAACTTCCAAAAGCTAAATTTGTGTCATAGATTGATGCCTTTCTCTTTCTATCAATGAGTAAATGAAAGAAGTTGCTTTCTTGTGATCTTGGAATATACTCCAAAGAAAGAGAATGTGATGATCAAATATTAAATGGGCAAATTTGCCATAACGGAAAAATTGTCAGTTCCTTGATCACTAGTTCTCCGTAACCAAAACTTGAAAACACAAGTTATTTCTCTGAATTATTTATTGGTTCCTCATCTGTGCCTTTGCAAGATCTCGTAGCATCCCTGAATTGATCTGTGGAGTGAATCGTGATTGAAAGCCATAAGTTTTCTGGCTCAACTACCGAATCCGTTTCTTACCCTTCCTTATTGATATAATTTATTATATGTTGCTTTATATCCCTGAACTCGTTTTCCTTGTGCAGGTCACACAACTTTCTCCTTCTGTACTAAAAGCTGAGGGAGTACGTGTCTATCGGTGTGTTCAAAACCCTGGAGAGTTTGTTCTGACCTTACCTAGAGCATATCACTCTGGGTTCAACTGTGGCTTCAACTGTGCAGAAGCAGTAAACGGAGCTCCTGTTGACTGGTTGCCTCATGGGCAGAATGCTATTGAGCTCTATCGAGAGCAAGGTAGAAAAACTTCGATTTCCCATGATAAACTCTTGCTTGGAGCAGCAAGAGATGCAGTCAAAGCTCATTGGGAAATTAGTTTACTGAGGAAAAATAATGCAGATAACTTAAGATGGAAGGATGTATGTGGGAAGGATGGAATATTATTAAAAGCACTCAAGGTAATGTTCTCAAATATTGCTCCTTCTGATGATGTCTTTTTGCTAACGTGAATACTTAATTTAAAGTCTATTTGATGCAGTACTTATTCCTAATCTGGATCTGGTTTGATTGGAAGTTAAGATGGTGACATATTTTGCCAATATTTTTGGGAGGAATTGCTACTTAGCAATCTTGAATAAGGGAATAAGAAATGAGAGGAAGAGAGCACCAGTAAATAATTTTTGGTATCCACAAAAGAAAATCCTGAATTACAATCAGATGTTATAATTGTCTATATTATCAAATTACGAAAATCAAAATATATGTAGTCAGTCAGTTTTTACTTGTAATACAAAATGAGAGTGGATTGGGAGTTGGGATCTATTGTCGTGAACTCATAGTGCTAGCATAAATACTTAGTGCAGTAGGATTTGAGCTTAGAGCTTAATTTGCAAGTTTTAGGGGTGCAATTATTGTATGATGCTGACTTGTTTTTGTGCATCTTATGCCCAGACTCGTGTTGATATGGAGCGGGTGAGGAGGGAATTTCTCTGCAATTCTTCTCATGCGGTGAAGATGGAGAGCAATTTTGATGCCACGAGTGAGAGGGAATGCAGTGTATGCCTTTTTGATTTACACTTGTCTGCCGCTGGATGCAGATGTTCGCCGGATAGATACACATGCCTGAATCATACAAAGCACTTGTGTTTATGCTCATGGAGTGCCAAATTTTTCCTCTTTCGCTACGACATCAATGAACTAAACATTCTGGTTGAAGCTGTGGAGGGAAAATTGAGTGCAGTGTACAGATGGGCAAAACTTGATCTTGGTCTGGCTTTGAGTTCTTCTGTCTCAAAAGACAGTACACAAGTCCCTGGGCTTGCTAGTAATTTATCTCATTCACTAGAAGGAACAGTAAAGAGGGAAATGAATATACAACCCTTCGTGACATCTGTTAAAGAGATAAAAGGGGAGGAAACAATGGATGAAAAACCGAATTTGGCTGGGATCAGTGGTGGGACATGCGTACTTAAAAGAGAAATGCCATTTCAGGCTGTATTGGGGTTGGAAGCTGTAAAAGCGTCATCTAAGTTGCCAAAGTCATTACATGAAGTGAAGGTCTCAAATAAAGGTTCTCAAATCAAGAAAGAAGGGGCCTTTCCTAATTTAAGGACTCCAGTCTGTCAGCTTTCTCAAGAAGATACCTCATTCGCTGACAATTTGGCTGAAGAGAAACTTGAAGTAAGGAAGCCTTCATTTTCAGGCAGTGGTAATGTTATAGTTCTTAGCGATGATGAGGGAGAGGAATCAAATGCGCCACTTCCAGAAAGAGTGAAGAAAAGTTCTGCCATACCTACAGAACATTCTCAGAGGCTGTCCAGTACTAGTACAGCAAGTGGTAGTAATCATAGTAAAGATCCAATATTGACCCACCGTGTGACGAGTGCAGCAGTGATGTGTGAAATGGATGCAAAATTGTTACCTGATGAGGTAACAAAAGGAATTCACTCATCAGACTCTGCAAAAGATGGAGATTCTTCCGGGCCAGATGTTAATCAAAATGTTCGGGACTCGTCAAATGCAGTGGGGAATGGTGATTGCAAGATGAGCAATTTGGGGAGTAACAATGAAATACGTACCACTGAGGGTAGTAATAAGATGGGAATGAATGCCAACATGAGGTTGGGTGGTGATGTGCAAAGTGCATCAGGAAGCCCATCTAGCAGTCAAAATAATCTGGATAGATATTTTCGCCAGAAGGGTCCTCGAATTGCAAAGGTAGTGAGAAGAATCAACTGCAATGTTGAGCCTGTGGACTATGGCATTGTGCGTTCCGAGAAGTTATGGTGTGATAGTCGGGCCATTTTTCCTAAGGGTATGTGTCATGTGTACAGTCCACATTGATCACCGTTCCTTAGTCATACATATTAGCTAAAGCATGTTTCTAATTTTTTCTTAATCTTTTCTTTTTCGTTGTGCAGGCTTCAGAAGCCGTGTAAGGTACATAAGTGTTTTAGATCCAGCAAATATGTGTTACTATGTTTCCGAAATTCTGGATGCCGGACGCGATGGACCTCTTTTTATGGTAATGTGAACTTCGCTTTGGATTAGAATATTTGATGTAATGCCACTTTATGGACCACGGTCTCTTTGTCTTCCCTGCACTGGTTTCTTCTTTCTGTTTTATAATCCTCTTTTCCTAATCCCATCGAACCCTCACAAAATAGCACTTTAATTTTGATGATTCATTTGTGATGCTGTCTTGATTACACCCAATTATGATAATTCTCATTATCCTTCTATTCATATTAGTTCCGAACCGCATGCATAGTGTTGACTCCTAGAAGAATATCATAGTGACCAAAGAGCTTGTCTCGAAATTCTTGTCTTCTTGTTCATATATGTTGATTCAAGCAAGTTGCTTTGTGCTCCAATAGTGTTAATGGGATTCAATCATAGATGCAGAATGTTGTAGATGTAGCTTCACTCTGTATTGTTGGAACTCCCTTCTAGTTGTATATAAGCTCCTAAATGTAAATCAGATCAAGCTTTTATTTCCTAGAAATATATGGAAGTACTAGGCGCATATGCCTGAATGAGGGCATAGCTTTAGACTTTAAATTGGCCTATTGTGGTAAATTCGAATATTAGAATTTGGTCATAGCTTTATTGTTGCATAAAATGTATATCCGCCTATCCGGCATTTCAAGACGTGTATGTGTTTTAAAACAAATAGTTTTGATGGTGAAACTTTAGATCCTTCAAGATAGTATATGTGCCGGAATGTCAAGCATGGTAGTCCTACAAGAATTTCAAATGCCAGAGTTATTGTGCCCTTTTGTTTACTTGTAACAATGTTTTGAGTGCGTGATAAGAGTTCAGTTTCAACCAAAAGACAACAAAACATACAAGAAAAGAAAGGAAAATAATTCTGACTGAAATGGTCGGGGCTCAGATTATATGTTGTAGATTTTATTGTTATGATCTTGTTAACATGAACTGCTGTCAAAGAAGAGCAGATACAATGGCGCTGCTTTTAAGATTTGAATTCTGATATTTTTCAGGTTTCCTTGGAGCATTGTCCAAGTGAGGTATTTGTTCATGTTTCAGCTGCAAAATGCTGGGAAATGGTGAGAGAGAGAGTGAATCAAGAAATCACGAAGCAGCATAAGTTGGGAAGGATGAATCTTCCCCCTCTACAGCCTCCAGGGAGTCTTGATGGCATGGAAATGTTTGGCTTTTCTACCCCAGCAATTGTTCAGGTAAACTTGGTGCTGAAGCTACTTTTCCTTTTTCTGAAGATGTATACACCTCTATATTGATATGGAGTAGAGCGACTCTTGTTTGAATCCCAGACCTCTAGATCTTTTATATTTTGTCACTTAGTAATGAATAACCTTCTAAAGATTTTGCTTTTAGTACACTCTGTGTGTGTGTGTGTGTGTTCACATGCATTTATCTTATGTTGAAGTGTTCTTACAAAAAGAATTTGATTTCTATCTTAACTATTGTTCTGAATAACTCATAAGAAACTTATCTTTTTGACTGCATTAACAGGTTATTCAGGCGATGGACCGAAATCAAGTTAGTACAGAGTACTGGAAATCCCGTCCCCTCATGCAGATTCCTCAATCTGAAGTTAAGAGTGGGAATCACTTACCGCAAACTGACATTGCGAATGAGCCTCATGGAGTGGATACAATACTCCGGGGCCTATTCAAGAAGGCAAATCCGGAAGAACTACACACCTTGTATGGCATTCTGACTGATAACCGGCCCGCCACAGATCAAGGCCTAGTGACCCAGCTTCTTAACCAAGAGATTCACAAGCGCCCCAGATGATGCCATTTCCAGGCTCATGTGCCGGTGTCACCGGACTTGCCATAAATTCGTAAATGCTGACATCCCACTCAAGGTCAACACATTTTTTTCTCTGTTGCCTGGTTCGCAATTAATTAGGGTAAATTAAACTTCATGCCCTCAAAATATTACCCAATGCTCACCTTGACGCTTGAACTATGTGTTCTTAATTGAGTCCTACTCAAATTATCAGTGTGGTCCAATTGGTACGCGTTGTTCAGTTCTCTGACAGAAAATGCCATATGGGTGCTTATACATTTTCCATGTTGACCCTTCGATGGACATGCATTTTCGTATTTTGACCCAGTTGTCCCACTTTGGCTCGAGTCAGTGCGTCAAGGCTTTTTCCATTAGAGAACTGGATGACAATTACAAAATGGATCACATATAGAACAAAACTTCTCTAGTACAAGGATAAGAGCTGGGAAAATTGAAGGGGCAAAGTAATATTTTGCGGGTGCAAACTTTAGTTACCCTGAGTTTTTGAACCCACTCTTTTGGCGGAGAAGCTGGAAACTTAATGGTGGATAGTCCGGTTTTTGTACTTTTTTTTTGTCGTTTTTCTTGTCCACATTCTTTCGGCAGAGGCGGTAAAAAAATAGGTCCCATTTTTTTATTTTTGTCTGGCAGTTATACGATCCTCAACTGTACCGAGTCTTATTAACAGTGAATAATCTGGTCTGTCCGACAGATTGGAAATACGAATTTATCTGAGCGTTGACAATGTGTACAACAATGCTTAGATGCAAAATTTGGAATATATGATGGCCAGTGTAGCTGTTGATTTAGCTTAATTACAATCTTGTTATGGGTTTTGCATATCGACCGTGTCATGTTTCTTCCAATTTGAGTGCTATAGCAGTATCAGCCACCAAAACCGGAAATTCCCGCAACTGATTTTTGGGTTCTCAGGTGTGCTTCACCTCGATGCCATCAGGTTCTTTTCCGCTGCATTTCTAATTTCTTGCGGGAGCAAGCCAGGCCTGTCAATCCTTCTATTACCGAACATTATGGGAGTGTGTGATTATTTGATTTGTACTACTAATTCTTGCTCTAAGTTAATTAGGATGTGCTGGTGAATTAAAACAACAGAAAGTCTAATGGCACAACAGATCTGTGCACAGATTGTGCAAAGATAGCATTGTGGGGCCCACTAAGGGTTCCATACAAATAATTCGATCCGTTAATTATGTTTAAAACATTTTTTCAAGGGCCTTCGCGAAAAATTAGCTCAATCCAATATCTATAAGTACTTGATATAATCGTCTAACTTTTCATTCTCTAAAAACCCGAATGAAAAGTTAGATGATTAGATCAAACACTTATAGGTATTGGATTGAACTAATTTTTCGTGGAGGCCCTTGAAAAAATATTTTAAACATAATTAACGGATTGGATTATTTGTATGGGACCCTTAGTGGGCCCCACAACGCGATCTGTGCATAGATCTACTGTGCCAGTAGCATCTCTCTTAAAACAAAATGTTACATGCTGCTTAATTTCTGTCGGATTTTTTTTTTTTTTTTTTTTTTTATGTCATGTTTAGCCCAGATTCGAATTCGGTATGAAGGAATACCATATGGTTCGTATTCAAATTAGTGAATTATGGATGTATTGGTTCTTGCACTGGTAAGGGTTACCATAAAACCTGTTTGGTTGGTCAAAAACTAAGGGGTGAATGAGTGATACCGTATTTTATCAACAAAATTTTGGTGCATACAAAATTCTTACCAACAAATTTTTGGGGTTCGAAGGATTCTTAGAAGCTGAAAAAGATCTAAATTTTTTTTTTTGTAGAGAAGATGGGTTTAATTTTTTGTTTTTTTTTTTTAGAGAAGACGGGTTTGGGGTGCTTGTCAAGACCAGATTTTAGATTTTAAGCATTAAGAAAGTTGATTTCCAATTTTTTGCAGTATACAGTACCAGATTTTGGCGCAACTTAAATCATAGAACTCAGTAGGGCTGTAAACGAGCCGAGCTGAGCTTTGTCGAGCTCGGCTCGTTTACTAAACAAGCCAAAAACTTAAGCTCAAGCTCAATTCGAGCCTTAACGAGCCGAGCTTAGTCACTTACTAAACGACCCGAGCTTTTGTCGAATGAGCTGAGCTACCCTCGGCTCGTTTACTAAACAAGTCGAAAACTCGACCTCGAACTTGGCTCATTTAGTGCCGAGCCGAGCATTAACGAGTTGGGCCGAGCTCGCGAGCTTTCAATTCATTCAGAGTTTTTTTTGGAAACATCCCTCGAACTATCCACCATGTTTTTACTTAGTCCTCAAACTATCAAAATGGTTTACTTAG